>BSYR01000010.1:54015000-54385000 GCA_030270665.1 Hibiscus trionum | reverse complement strand
CGTTGGGTTTAATTTTAACTTTATGCCAATTATATATTTGTAAAAGGTTTGCACTTTGAATAATTTTTATATGGTTAAAGGGTCAATTTTGCTCATGTATTAAATAAAAATCAGCAATGGCCCCTCTATTTTTTTGCATTAATTTTGCCCTCAAACCAAACTAATTTTAACAATATCACCCCATGACCGTTATTAACTAACGAGACCGTTAAGTTCTGCGCAATAAACCTCCACGTCTCCTGTTATCCTCTTGTGGGATGCCAAACTGAACGCTGAAAGGCCAAATTTGATGACACGTCGTACTACTGATGTGGACATATATTAAAATAATTAAATTCAAAATTAATTAGGGTTTTTAAATAATTCCCAATCCTAGTTAACCTAATTAACCTCGGGCAACCACAAAAAGTAATTCAAAATCATTCTCAATCCAATGAAACCAGAGCTTCTAACCCCCGATAATAATGTCGGTTTTCACTACGATAAGATTAATCAATCCAAGATTAGACAACATCAAATCAAAGACGGTGTTGGTGTTGAAGGAGGTCTTCTCCTGCTACGACAGTCATGAAAACGATGATGCAAAAGTAAGTGATGTTAAAATAGTTCCATGTACACGAGGAAAAACCATCACAAAGGATACATATAAACTCATTTAGGAAGCATATAAGCAGTAGGGACTAAAATGTAACATTTGGAAACCTTCAAAGATGCTCTTTAACCGTTTTAACTACCTTTGTTTCGAAACATAGCTACCCGTTCCGAAACACATGCTTCATTCAAAAAGCAACATCAGACTGTTCCGGAACGACCCCTCATGGTTCCGAAACAGGAGTCTCTAGTGGCAAATTGTACCAAAACGGCACCTCCCCATTCCGATACGGGTGCCCCTGGAGCTTGGTCGTTCCGAAACCATATCAGACGTTCCAAAACGCCTGGACACAGTTTGGCCCGAAAATGCATTCGGCATCTCCAAACGTTCCCAAACTTACCCCGAAACATCACAACCCACATGGCAACTTATTAAACAAACAATCTAGAGGCAAACACCCTAAAAACAAGCTTCAAACATGCATACACGCGAAAATGGATCACCAACATATCATGGTATCAACATTTAAAACATGATAGCATCATTAACAAAAGCCAAACATAGGAGTTTGAACACCAACTCCCTAACATAGTCTAGCATTCCCATTGCATAAGTATTATTTCAACTATAAAATCCATACTTTAAGCTAGCAAGAACTCCAAGAACTCCTCCCTTGCGTCCAAACTCCTATGTTTGAACACCAACTCCCTAACATAGTCTAGCATTCCCATTGCATAAGTATTATTTCACTCACCAGCCAACGTATGAAAGATGATTGAAAAGTCGTTTCAAGCTTCCTCAATACCCGGTGTTGCGTCCAAAACCATTCCCCTGCTTCTAACCATTTCAAACCAAAGTATCGATACACATTCTAACACCAAAACTCACTGAAAAGCAACAATCCATCAATCAACACATTTACTCAATCAAAACAAAGCTGAAATCAACCGAAACGTTTCCAAAACATCATCCAAACACAATCTGACTTTATCCAACATTTTTAACCTTCAAAATTCACCAATTAACATCTAAAAGTGCCCATCTTAGGTCCGTATACCTCCAGTCCTCGTTTTACCATAAAACTAAACCAAAAACACCACTTTTTCACCTTCAAAACTTACCCACTGCACCTAGTTTCGGGTTTTATGGGTTTAGGCTACTTATTAACATTATTTAGCATCCAAAAATAGTTCAAAAACATCCTACCAAAAACCCATTAAAAACCCACACGAAAATTTCATAAACCCATCTCTTTTTCATCAAAACTTTGGAACCCAAAATGAAAAATCAATGTTTTGTTAAGATTTCAAAAAGATAAGATTTAATAAATAAAAGCCAAGGTAAAAGTGATGACTACCTTTGAAAATCTTCTATGGAAAAGCCTTTGAGTCAAGGAAGAGATGGTAGGAAGCTTTTGGGAGAAAGTTTTGAGCTTTTAGGTTTTTGGAATAAAGATGACTCTTCAAATCCCAAAACCCATTTTCAAAATTTCATTAATGGCGCTATCGTAAATAATGACACTTTTATAAAAATCAGCATTTTAATCTAAATTTAACCCAAAACTAGTCCTAGATCAAAATCGATAACTCTCGGGCCCAAAACCCTGGGCGTTACAATTCTCCCCCACTTAAGGAATTTCGTCCCCAAAATTACCTGACGGAAAAAGATACGGAAACTGTTTTTCCATGTCTTCCTTCCTCTCCCAAGTAACCTCTTCCACACCTCGGTGTCTCCACAAAACTTTGACTAACTCGATAGATCTCCCACGCAACACTTTCCTATCCGTAACAATAATTTCAACCGGCTCTTCATCATACGATAGGTCTGGGTTCAACTCGATCTCTTCCACTGGCATTACATGAGACGGATCCGGCCTATACTTCCGAAGCATCGAAACACTTTGTCGCCCACAACATACTCTATCTTCTTTCTTCTCAAATCGACATACGATTTCTGTCTGTCCGAAGCCGCCTTCAAGCGATCACAAATCAGTTTTACCTTCTCGGTAGTGCCCTTAAGCAAGTCGGGCATAGGTACAAGCTTCTGTCCGGCCTTGGCCCAACAAATAGGTGTTCTACACTTCCTACCATACAGAGCCTCATACGGTGCCATCTGAATACTAGCCCAATAACTGTTGTTGTATGCAAACTCCACTAACGGTAGGTGTTTCTCCCAAGAACCTTGAAAGTCGATGATGCAACACCTCAACATGTCCTCCAACACCTGAATAACTCTCTCTGACTGACCATCTGACTGCGAGTGATACGAAGTGCTGAAGTTCAACCAAGTACCCAAAGCACGATACAAATACTCCCAAAATCTAGTTGTAAACCTTGGATCTCGGTCTGATACGATCGACTTCGGTACCCCATGCAATCTCACTATCTCACTGATGTACAGATCGACCAACTTATCTAAGGTGTAGGTAGTATGAACAAGTATGAAATGGGCACACTTAGTAATCTGTCGACTATCACCCACACTGAATTCTTCTTCGAAGGAGTCAACGGTAAACCCGACACAAAGTCCATGGTAATACGTTCCCACTTCCATTCCAGAATCTTCAACGGCTGTAACAAACCTGAAGGAAATTGATGCTCGGCCTTAACTCGCTGACATACCATACACCTACTCACAAACTCGGCCACATCTTTCTTCAACCCAATCTAGTAGTACTCTTCTTTTAACCCACGGTACATATTCATACTACCCGGATGCATAGCAAAAGGACTGTTATGGGCTTCATTCAAGATAGTACGCCTTAACTTGGCATCTTCTGGAACTACTATCCTATCCTTGAAACATAGGATCTCATTCTCGCCAAATTAGAAATCTGTAGGTCTACCCTCAGCTATATCTTGCACGTGAGGTGCCAAAGACTCGTCTTGCAACTGTTTCTCTCGAATCAATTGAACCAACGAAGGTTTAACCTGTAGCTCGGCTATCAAACCGTCATCCCATGACACACTCAATCTCGCAAACATAGCTCGCAACTCAACTGCCACTTTTCTACTCAAAGCATCAGCCACTACATTTGCCTTACCCGGGTGGTACTCTATCGTAAGGTCATAGTCCTTAAGAAGCTCTATCCACCTACTTTGTCTAAGTTTCAACTCTCTCTGAGTCATCAAGTATTTCAAACTCTTGTGGTCGGTGTAAACGGTGCACTTCTCACCATAAATGTGGTGTCTCTAAATCTTCAAAGCAAACACTACTGTAGCTAACTCTATGTCATGAGTGGGGTAGTTTTTCTCGTGAACCTTCAACTGTCTTGAAGCGTAAGCTACAACCTTACCCTCTTGTATAAGCACACAACCTAAACCTACATACAATGCATCACTGTAAATCACAAACTCTTTCCCTGGTTCAGGCTGAATCAAAATAGGAGCTTCGGTCAAAGCTTTCTTCAACTTCTCAAACGCTTGTTGTCTTGCATCTGACCACTCATACGGAACATTCTTCTGAAGCAATTTAGTCAGGGGTGCCGCAATCTTCGAAAATCCCTCGACAAATCTTCGATAATACCCCGCCAAGCCTAGGAAACTACGGATTTCGGTCACTGACTTCGGTTGCTTCCAATTCACTATGGCTTCTATCTTCTTGGGGTTCACACTAATTCTATTGGCTGAGATCACATGACCTAAGAATACTACCTCCCTAATCCAAAAGACGCATTTACTTAACTTGGCATACAACTGATTTTCAAGAAAAGTCTAAAGCACTAGCCGCAAATGCTCATCATGCTCTTCCTCGGTCCTGGAGTACACTAAGATATCATCTATGAACACTAACACAAACCTATCCAAAAACTCGTGGAACACTCGATTCATCATATCCATAAATGCAGCTTGAGCATTAGTCAACCAGAAAGGCATTACCAAGAACTCATAGTGCCCATAACGTGTACGGAAGGCTGTTTTCGGTATGTCCACATCATTTACCTTCAACTGATAGTAACCCGATCTCAAATCAATCTTCGAAAACACTGAAGCACCTCTCAACTGATCAAGCAAATCATCTATCCGCGGCAAAGGATACTTGTTCTTCACTGTTACCTTGTTCAACTGTCTATAGTCTATACACATCCTCATACTGCCGTCCTTTTTCTTCACAAATAAGACCGGAGCACCCCACGGAGAAATACTAGGCCTAATGAAACCTCTATCTGACAGTTTCTGAAGTTGTGTCTTCAACTTTTTCAACTCTTTCGGTGCCATTCTATACTGAGCAATAGACACATGTGCAGAATCGGAATACGTCTCAATAGCAAACTCAACTTCCCTATCTTGAGGCAAACCCGACAACTATTCTAGAAAGAAACTCAGAAAATCACAAATTGTTCTGATGTCTTATGGTCTAACCTCACTCATATTCAGATTCATCACATAGGCTAAATACGCTTGACAACCCATACCCATCAATCTCTGAACTTCTAAGGCAGAAACAACATTGGACAAGAACTTAATGTTCTCGCCAACCACTACAACTTCAAAACCATCCGTAAGCCTTAAGGAGACCCTCTTGGTCTAAAAGTCTACCCTAGCTCTATGCTCTACGAGCCAATCCATGCCTAAAATCACATCGAACCCATAGAACGACAATTCCATCATATCGACCGGAAACACATGTCATCAAAGGACACCTTCTATACATCTTCTTAACTACCACGGTCTCACCAAAAGAACTAGTAACATTCACACCTACCTCTAGCCACTCATATGATAAACCTAAAGATCATGCATGCTCACCCAAAATGTACGAATGTGTCGAACCCGAATCTAACAAAGAAAGCAAAGTCAAAGACTGTAACGAGAAATTACCTGCGATGACATTTGTGTCATCTCCAGCCTCTCGATGTGCATACACCCTAGCTGGTCCTCCACCCTCAGGCTGAACTGCCACCACATGAGCTAAGTTCCTCTGACCCTCGTTCCTCGACTGAAAATTACCTCGACCGCGTCCACAGCCTCTCTGATGCTCAAACCCCCTAGCTGGAGCCTGTCCTTCCCTATCCGGGTGTGGACAGTTACACCTCAAATGATCTCGGGAACCACAGTTCCAACATACCCTAAAGGTGCCCATACACTCGCCCGGATGGCATCTCCCGCATCTGGTGCACTCAAGAGTGTGAACAACAGCTCCTTGGCCCTGATGGCCACGTCCATGGTTACCGCCCTTATGTCTCGAATTGAGCTAATACATCCTATCTCTGTGCCTCTTGGCATGCTATCTGTCCCAATCCGCTTGTCTCTTCCCGAAATCAGACCCATTAGCGCGAGTACTCGAGCCTAAGTTCTGCTCAATATCTTTGGCCCTAGATACCAACACATCAAACTCGGTGTAATCAGAAGCGAGCACATAAGTCTTCACATCCCTAGTCAAACCATAACGGAAGCGCTCACACCGTTCCCTCTCACTGGGAACCAACTCGGGAGCATACTGGCTCAACCTCACAAACTGAACCTCATACTCTGACACCGTCTTACTACCCTGAACCAAGGCTATAAATTATCTCTTCTTTTTACAGGCTATTCTGAAGAATTCCCAAGTGAAATCCGCTTCTACCATACCCGAAGTAACGGTAGTCCACCAAGCATACGCATATCCCTGAAGCAAGAAGACAACACAACCCAACTTACGAGTGTCTGAGCACTTAATCTGGCCTAAGATTCGTGTAGTGCTCTCGAGCCAAGCCTCTGAACCCTCGGGAGTCAAACCACGGAACTCAACTCCGCCCAAAGTACGAAGCCTCTCAAGGGGTAAACCTGTCCCCGCACCCTGAGGTGGTGCTGCCGCATGCCTACCGGCTAAAGCTGTCTGAAAAGCATCGGCTATAGTCTGAATCAAATGAGTCATGTCCACACCTGCCGTACCCTGACCAGCCTGAGCTCCATTACCCCCAACATTTGCACCGGCCTGAGGTCCATACCATCACCTCCAACATTCGCACCAGCCAAAGGCACATTACCTCCGACATCCGCCCCATTACTATCGGGGGCAGGAGAAACAGGAAGCACATCCCCGGTGCCTGGTCACCCGTTTTAGGCCGTCTTCTCGGTCTTACCATAACGAAGATGAAATCTAAACAATAAACACATCACACACAAGAAAACATTGGGTCAGCAAGGGCAAGGATCCAAGTGCTCAAGCTCTTTAACCAAAATCATTTTCCAATAACAATACCTAGCAATAGGGACGCTCGACTACAATTCAACCAACAACGAGAACAATAAAACATGCTTTCACACATCGTGCAATGGCAAACAAACCAAACAAACCAACTTACCTGACTTACCTTCCCGGGAAACTTCGTAACCGAGGCTCTGATACCACCAAATGTAACCCCCTCGTCCCGGCCTAGCCAGCAGACTGAACCGAACGGGTTACACGGGGAAAATCGAAGCGAAACTCGCTAAGGTCTCACTCCGATTAGCAACCCTATTTTTTCATTTTATTAATATTATCTAAATGACACGTTTAATCCTATGTGTGCATGCAAACAACAGAAAAACGAACACGGATACGAACCAAGCAGAGGCATAAAGGTAACTTAGCCTTACCAAGTAGTTATTAGTCCAGTTCCATGCACACGAGGCAAAACCATCACAAAAGATACATATAAACTCATTTAGGAAGCATACAAGCATTAGGTGTAACATCCGCTTTTCCGTCCTAGAATTTAATTCATTGAATTAAGATATTAATTTATTCTTAGAAAGCAATTAAGTTTATGATTAAGTAAATTATTCAATTTTGTCCTTGAATTTCTTTTAATTGGGCAATTATTGCACCAACTCGAATTAAAGGGAATTAGGCTTTCGAATCAAGAAATTGAGTCGAGTGGATAAATTAGTTGGACGTAAATTAATCATAACTTGATCAAAGTAATAATACTAGAGAAATTAAAAAATAATTAGAGAGGGTGCATTTCCCTAGTGGAAGTCGGACCAAAATGGAAGAAATAAAGAAAGAGTTTGTGAAGGAAATTGATGACTAATTTAAAAGGAAAATAAAGCTCAAAATTTTCATGTTAAGAATTATTATTCCTTGGGACTGCCCTTAGTAAAAAGCTTATAATAGACATGTTAAGAAGGGCAATTAAGTAAAACCAAATCCTATCAAATCCCCCAAATTAAGGAAAGTGTTTTCTCTCCATCATTTCTCTTCCTTGTTGCCGTGTGACTTGAGAGAAAAGAAAAGGATGAAAGATTGAAACTCTAAAAATTTGAGCTCTAATGGAGAAGAAAAGGGCTTGCATGTTGAAGGAATTAAGCTAGGATTAAAAAGAGTAGCTAGTGGTAGCAAAGCCAAAGAAGTAAGTTCTCATTCTTTCTTCTAGTTGTTCGAATAAGTGCAAAAATCATGCATGCAAGTTTAAAATTGGTTTAAACATGAAATTGTTAGAGTCATGGTGATTACGTTAAGTTGAGATAATGAAGTTCTTGAAAAATTATTTGTGAAATGGTGAATTGATTTAAAAGAGGACTGTTTTGAGAAAGAATGGAAGTTCATGATTAAATGAAAAATTGGAATAGATAGGGGCTAAACTAGAAAATTCCTATTACGAAAAAGTTGAAGAGAAATGAAATTTCTCTAAGAAAAAGTCTTGGATTGCTGGAAAAATGAATTCGAATGAGGGAATTTTGATTAGAATCAACATTGGACGTGTATTTGAAAATAATGGAATTAGGGACTGTTTTGAATAAAACCATTAATTACAAGGACCTGAATTTTATGAAATTTACACTTAACTCAGAATTTAGAATCAAGGGATTATTTAAGAATGAAATTGGACTCTTGATTTGAAGTTGAATTGGCCTAAACTGGTGAATTTAGGAAGTTAGTACTCGAAACCTAAGAATAGGATTGATCTGGAAAATTAGTGAAATTGAGGACTTTCCTGTTGATAATAAGAATTAATATGGACTTAAAAATGTTGTAAAAGATATTACAAATCATGTATTAAGTGAATTTAGAATTAGAATAAGGTAATTAGGTGAATTCAAAGCTAAATGTGATCAATGAGTAAACTGTCCAGAAAACTCAAACCATAAGCTGTAACTTTGAAAATTCACCAAAAATAGGATTTAATGTATTGTGAACTGAAATTTTTATGGTACAAACTTTGATATGTCTAGAAACACTGAGAGAAAACGAAGTTGGATTGCAGTTGTGAATTGGAAGTTATGGATTAAAGAAGTTGGGCAGTGCAAGCTGTCCAGATTTGTTGAAAGGGTCATAATCAAGTAATAAACTGTATTAACTCGGACTAGATAAAATTATTAGGTTTAAATGGTTAAAAAATTGAGTTTAATACTTTTCTAATGGTGTATAATAAGTAAATTTTGGATTAGTAATTAAAGAGTTATGATTAAACTACTAACTGGTCCTCCAACTAATTCAACAGAAAAACAAATTTGAGAATTTATGTTGTAATTGCATTAAAAGAGTGAATGTAATTGAATTTCTCTATAATATGGTTTGTATTTATTTTGTGTTGAGTGTTAAGATCCAAATTGTGAGGATTCTTTGGAGGAAGCAAAGATTGATCAATCAAGGGGAAGGAATAAGGGCATCCTAATCAAAGACCAAGCTTGAGAAGTTTGTGAGTGTAATTATATTAGGATTGGGACTAGTGTCCTAACCACTTTGTTTATTGATGTAATTTATGATTTTATGCATGAATTGGACTTAAATTATGATTGATAATATGTTTAGTAAGGGAAGGAGATTAAAGGAAAAATGGATGCATGAATTGGATCTTTGTGAATGCTTGAATGTATGAAAATATGGACTGCCTTGTATGATCTATTTGTTATGTTGTATATGCATGAATTGGATCTTTGTGAATGCTTGATTGTATGAAAATGTAGACTGCCTTATGTGACCTATTTGTTATGTTGTATAAGCATGAATTAGATCCTTGATAATGCTCGAATGTATGAATAGGTGGACTGCCCCTATATGGTACTTTCGGTATGCTCAATATGCATGTGATTTCATGTGAATTTGTTGCACATGTATGTTTTTGATGCTATTCGAATGTGGCATGAAATTAATCAGCATGATTTATGTGAATTAGTGCAATTATATGATAGAATGAGCATGCAAATCGAATTATACAATATATATGTGCTAAATTAAAAAATGAATGATACCGTTGAATAATGAATGATAAATTAATAAGAATAATATGCCCTCGATCGATTAGAGGTCTTAGATAGTACGACATGCCTAGAGTCCGAGCTCTCTTGTTTGTTTCCTTGTGCAACCATTGACTTGTTGCTTAATGCAACCATTGTTTAGTACCTTGGGTACTCTCCGACTTGATGATTGAATGTGATCTTGCTTGGTGTTCAAGACACATTGATGCTATTGAGCATCCATTGACTTGTTGCTTAGGCAACCATTGTTTGGTACTTGGTACCCTCTTGATGACTTGATTATTTGATTCGTCTACTCTACCTAGGGCTATTTAACTAAACTAAATTAAATGGAAATACGTAAATATGGAAAGCTTATGAAATGGATAAATGGATTAATATTGTGTTGGCATGATATTATATGAAATTAATGGATGAATCTTGTGGACATTGGTCCTTTTCGATTGTGATAAAATGAATATGAGATGCTTGCAATGTTCGAATATAAGCAATTTGGGTAATGACCCCTTTCGAATGAATTGAAAATGAAATGTGAGATGTTTGAAAATTTTGATTTACGGACAATGGTTTGTGACCCATTCGAATGACATGCTTAAATAAGATTGGTGATTTTTGCTTATGGCTAATCGTTAATGCAATGTTATAATTGGTATGATTTTTGATTATTTCGATCATGAAGCATGAAAATAAGCATGTTGGAACTGAACTGTTATACGGTCTTTGACTGAATCGAAAATGAAGCATGTGGATAAATTAATATTAGGGTAAACTACATAAATAACCACCATACTATTAGAAAAGTCGCGATTTGACCACCTTACTTTTTTTCGAAGCAATTAAACCACCACACTATTAAATTGGATGCAATGTGACCACCGGCCGTTAGAGGTTAACGGTAGGGTGACGTGGCAGTTAAAAAAATAGGGGTATAATTGCACATTTGGTCCTCGTTACTTATTCACTCTATCAATTTGGTCCTAATTTTAATTTAATAAAATAAATTAATTATTTAATTAGGTTGTGACACGTGTCGCCATCTTATTGGAGGACTTTAATTATTTTTATTTAATTTATTTAATTAATTTTCCACCTCCAATCATGTGGTGACACGTGTCACCAGATTGGAGGAAGAAAATAAAAGCAAGAGACATCTTGCTCTTGGTAGGATTCGAACCAAGGTTGCTTGGGATGAAAACAAGTGTGCTTACCACTAAGCCAAGTGGATTTTTGTGATATATGGTACAAAACCTAAACTTTAACAGTTAAAAGACTCCAATGTAAAATATATGTAATTTTCTACCTCGAAGCAGCACCGGCAACCATCATAACTAGATCATCATCCTTAACACCCAATGCACTCAATTTCTCTGAGTGATTCATTTCCCTTCCATTAAACAACAGTTGCTGCTGCTGCAATGGCATCATAGTCTGCCAATAAACCGAAACAAGCTTCAACCAATCAACATAAACATAGCTCCATAGTCAACTCTCAAAACTGAATGAAAACTTCATTGTGGGGAAAAGGGTGTTTATGATGAGAAAATTTTCATTCAATTTTGAAACAATGAAGTTGAGCAAATTAAAGAATATGCATACTACATACAGACTCGCAAATTAAAGAATTTTCATAACTAGTTCTTCCGCATGCTTTCTTCTCGCAACAGTCTCTTCCTTCTCCTGGAGCAGCTCTTCAAAAAGGTTCTCTCTGTGTATTCCAAAAGTTCAGACTTTAGTAACTTGAGCAACATGCATACTACATACAGACACCCCCACACGATAACAGTGGAAAGGAGGACAAAAGAGAAAACTAAGTTCTTATAAGTGCAAGAATTGTGCATTAATTATTACTGCAAAAAAAAAACATTATCCCATTCTGTTTGTATACATTTTATGATTTACAACACAATATTTGGGAAATTAGAACATGAATATCTTCGTGACTAACATTGTTTCAAGAGCTCATATTGGAAAATTTTCAAAACTGAATAAAAATGTTCTCATCATAAACATCCTTTTCCCCACAATGAAGTTCTCATTCAGTTTTGAGAGTTGACTGTGGAGCTATGTTTATGTTGATTGGTTGAAGCTTGTTTCGGTTTATTGGCAGACTATGGTGCCATTGCAGCAACAGCAACTGTTGTTTAATGGAAGGGAAATGAATCACTCAGAGAAATTGAGTGCATTGGGTGTTAAGGATGATGATCTAGTTATGATGGTTGCCGGTGCTACTTCGAGGTAGAAAATTGCATATATTTTACATTGGAGTCTTTTAACTGTTAAAGTTTAGGTTTTGTACCATATATCACAAAAATCCACTTGGCTTAGTGGTAAGCACACTTGTTTTCATCCCAAGCAACCTTGGTTCGAATCCTACCAAGAGCAAGATGTCTCTTGCTTTTATTTTCTTCCTCCAATCTGGTGACACGTGTCACCACATGATTGGAGGTGGTAAATTAATTAAATAATTAATTTATTTTATTAAATTAAAATTAGGACCAAATTGATAGAGTGAATAAGTAACGAGGACCAAATGTGCAATTATACCCCTATTTTTTTAACTGCCACGTCACCCTACCGTTAACCTCTAACGGCCGGTGGTCACATTGCATCCAATTTAATAGTGTGGTGGTTTAATTGCTTCGAAAAAAAGTAAGGTGGTCAAATCGCGACTTTTCTAATAGTATGGGGGTTATTTATGTAGTTTACCCTTAATATTATTTGAAATGTGTTCGAGTATGAAGCCTATGAATGTTTGTATATGTAATGTATGAATCCTATGAATGTTTGTATATGTAATGCATGAAGCCATTTGTGTTTGTTTTTGTTAAGCTTATTTGAGTGTTAATTTTATGTTATAGACCCTAGCTAAGTAAACTCAACGCTTGATCACATATAAATTCAAGAATGAATTAGCTTTAGCATTACCTCGCTAAGTACAATTTTGTACTTAAGGCTCCCTTGTTTTCTTATTCCCACTTTAGCAGGGTAGGTTGGACCTAAAGATAGCATTCGATCAGGACAAATTACAAGACCAGAAATGTATGATCTTAGTCTTATTTTTAGGCTCCTAGATGGTGGCTTCGAAGTTTGTCTAAGGGCTCGTATCATTTTGTTTGGTCGTAGCCTAAGTTTACGTTGGTGTTTGAAGTTATATGCTCCTTGATTCTTAATTAGGAAGCTAAAATCATGTTTTGTTTTTAGATAGAAAGCCTCATTCTTTTATTGTATATATGTAAGTCAAGCTAGTGGTCTTGCTTTATTCTTTTTGTTGTACATATTTGATAGCTTGGCATGGCTTAGGAGCATTTGATAACTCGATATTTTGTAAGGAAATAGTTAATGGAAATCTGATATCATGGTCTATGAATTCGAACATGACTTGTATGTAATATTTATGTCTAATTATTGGTAATGTTGGTGTAATTCGAAAACCACCTAGGCTAAAATTAACAAGAATTCGAATGGCATGGTAATGAATTGTTTAAGTGTATCGGTATGTTTGATTTAATTCTTGTTAATGAATTAATTGGTGAACTATTAGTTAATGGTTAGAGTTAAATTAATAACATAGATAGCTTAATGTTCGAATGGAATAAGTAATGATGATCTAAAATCGGATCTTTATTATAACAATAAGAAAATTTTAAATTGGCTTGTAAATTGATAAGATAAATTAAATGAAATTTTTGTTCAGTCTTGAATGTTTAGAAAAGTTTTTGTTAGCCCACTTTCCGCATGCGCATTAATACGAATAATTTTATTAAGAAAGGATTCTTCTTGCTTCATATTTTCTATTTCCGATTCCGGTAACGCTCCTCGCTCCTGGCCCGGGCGGGGGTGTTACATTTTGTGGCATCAGAGCTTTTTAGGTTACAGGTCCTAAAAACCTCGAATAAGTTTGTCATGCATCATTTAAGTTGAGTCAAGCCACCTAGGAATCATACAATGGATTTCTTGTAATTATACTCCTAACTCTGATTTTGTTGAATCTGAATTAGAATGACTGAGACATGGTTAGCTCGAGACGATGAAAGTCCTCGAGGATCCTCAAGTGAAGGGGATAGTGTCCGTATGAGAGAGAACCCTCCTGTACAAGATAGTACTCGATCACAACCTCCTGTACAACCTCAGACGAACACTGAGAATCTGACTGTTCAAAATGCTCAAAGAGACGGCCTATTGAGTATGAAAGAAATGTTTGATCAGCTTTTGACGAACATGAGACAAGAAAAACCTACTCTAGTAGCTGTTGCCCCTAGCAGAGCTCCTATCGAAAAGCTTGCTCAGCACCGAGCCTATACATTTGCAGGCTCTAGTGAAGAGAAACCTGAAGAAGCTGAGTATTGGTTAGAGAGAACTACTCAGATATTGACTAAGCAACTTCAGTGCTCAAATGAGCATAAGCTCGAATGCGTTGTGGCGTTACTTGATGATGAAGCTTTGAGCTGGTGGGAGACTACAACACTAACCGCCCCATCTAAATCTGTGAACTGGAAATTCTTTGTAGAAGAATTTAAGAAGAAATATATCAATGAACAGTACTTGGCCGATCGAAGGAAACATTTTTTGTACCTGAAGCAAGCGGGCCGACCAATAGAGCAGTATGTGGCAGATTTCTTTAAGTATTGCAAGTATGGCTCTGAGTACATCAAGACAGAGAAAGAAAAATGACGTATGTTCATTGACGGTCTGAATGATGAGTTGAGTCCGATGTTTACCGCCCTGGATATCACGAACTTCCAAACTCTGGTGAACAATTCTCACTGGAAGTCGAAGAAGTCTAAAAGCCAGAGAGAAGGGTCTTCTTCGTACAATCCAGCTCCTCGTATTAATTTCACACCAAAGCCTCAGTCAGTGAATAGACTTGTTATCCCGGTTATATCTGTTAATAGCACGGGAAATACATAAAGGGCTACAATCTGTCAGCATTGTCAGAAACCCCATTTCGGTCAGTGCCGAAAGCATGCCAACTTATGTTTTTCTTGTGGTGGAAATGACCACTATATCAGAGATTGCCCGAAAGGACTGAATCTAGCTCCTGCTCAAAACTCTGCTAATCTGAGTCATGTGCAATCCAATCGGAACAAGAATACTAGAAAAGCACAGTATGGGAATCAGGGTAGAGGCAGAAGCAATTAGTCGAAAGCAATCACTCATCAGGAATCACGAGCTCCAGCTCGAGTTTATCACATATGTGGCAAAGATGAGGAAGAATCTCTGGATGTTATCGCGGGTACGGTTGAACTGAACCTTACTCATGTCTATACTTTAATTGATTCGGGATCAACTCATTATTTTGTGTGTTCTTACTTGATTGACAAGTTACAACTAAAGCCTGAAATTGTTAAAACTGGGTTAATTTTCTCAAACCCTATAGGAGGTGACTTACCTATTAATCTAATCTGTAAGAATAGCCTTGTATCTATTCGAAATGTACATTTTCCCTGTGACCTGTATGTTCTACCTAAATGTGAGTTTGACCTAGTATTGAGTTTAGACTGGTTGGGTAGACATGAAGCCTGGATTGATTGTCAGAATAAAAGAATGTACTTAAGGGGTTTAGGGAAAGAGTCGATTTTGCTAATTTACAAGAAACCAACATGTCTTTTTGCTGTTATGGCTTTACAAGATGAATTAGATTTTGGTTTAACTGAAATGCTTGTCGTATCTCAATTTGTTGATGTGTTTCCTGAGGAACTCCCTGGGCTCCCTCCGATCCGAGAAGTTGAGTTCAAAATTGAAGTTCAGCCTGGAACGAATCCGGTGTCCATTATGCTCTACCGTATGACACCTATTGAATTGCAAGAATTAAAGAAGCAGATTCATGAATTAGAAGATAAGGGTTTCATTCGACCCAGCACTTCTCCCTGGGGTACTCCGGTTTTATTTGTGAAAAAGAAAGACGGGACGATTATACTTTGCATTGATTACCGGCAACTGAACAGAGTAACTATCAAGAACAAATATCCATTGCCCCGAATTAAAGATCTGTTTGACCAGTTAAAGGGTGCTGGTGTGTTTTCTAAAATTGACCTCCGTTCCGATTATTATCAAATGAGGGTGAAAGATGAAGATATACCCAAAACTGCCTTCAGAATTCGTTATGGTCATTATGAATTTCTAGTGATGCCATTCGGGTTAACGAATTCCCCTGCTGCATTCATGGATCTGATGAATTGAGTGTTCAAGCCTCATCTTGACAAGTTTGTTGTCGTTTTCATCGACGATATTCTGGTGTACTCTCGTAACAGGGAAGAACATGCTCAACATCTTCGGATTGTACTCCAGACACTCCGAGAACATCAGTTGTTTGCTAAGTTCACTAAGTGTGAATTTTGGCTGTCAGAAGTGTCATTCCTCGGACATGTTATTTCAACCGAGGGAATCAAGGTTGATTCTAAGAAAATTCAGAAAATTCTTGAATGGCGACCTCCGAGCAATGTAAGCAAGGTCCGAAGCTTCCTTGGTTTAGCTGGGTATTACCGGAGATTTGTGAAAGGATTTTCGGTAATTACTGCACCACTAACCAAATTGCTTAGAAAGAACGAACAGTTTAGGTGGTCCGAAGGAAAACAAAGAAGTTTTGATCAGCTTAAACAAGCCTTGACTTGTGCTCCTGTTCTTATTCAGCCCGAGTCGGAAAAAGAATTTGTGGTTTACATTGATGTGTCACATTCCGGCCTTGGATGCGTTCTGATGCAGGAAGGTAATGTGATTGCATACGCTTCTCGACAACTTAAGCCTCACGAGATGAATTATCCTACTCATGATCTTGAATTAGCAGCCATTGTGTTTGCACTTAAAATCTGGCGGCATTATCTGTTCGGTGAGAAGTGTAAACTATTCACCGATCATAAAAGTCTGAAGTATTTGCTCACTCAGAAAGAGCCGAATCTTAGATAAAGAAGGTGGTTGGAATTACTCAAGGATTATGATCTGACCGTCGATTATCATCCTGGAAAGGCTAACGTGGTTGCCGATGCTCTGAATCAGAAACCGAACCTCGGTAAGTCTTTTGAAATTATCAAATTCAAAAATACTCAATCTTGAAAATTCACTAAATCATTCGAATAGTACCTTGCTTTCCAAGTAATGTATTTGATTTGTTTATTCGTAGCTTCTCTTGCCATCAATGCTCATTTCCGACTATATAAAGCTCGGAACTATCTGAACGAACTTCAGGTTCAATCTGTTCTGATTTCTAGAATCAAAGATCTCCAACAAGTTGATCCGAAACTTTAGAAAATCTTGTATAAGCTTGAGTCTAATCCTGACTTCTCTGTCAAGTCAAACGGCCTGCTATATTTTAGAGATCGGATTTGCGTACCTAATAACAATGAATTGCAAGCTGAAATTCTAAAAGAATCGCATCAAAGTTCTTTTTCAATCCACCCTGGATCTGTTAAAATGTACAAGGATCAAAAGGCCTTGTATTGGTGGTTTGGAATGAAATCGGCTATCAATGACTTTGTATCGAGATGTTTGAACTGTCAACGGGTCAAATCCGAACATCGTGCTCCTACTGAATTACTTCAACCTCTTGAATTTCCGCAATGGAAATAGGAACGGATTATGATGGATTTCGTGACCGGTCTTCCTTGCTCTCCAAGAAACTGTGATGCTATTTGGGTGATCGTTGATCGTTTCACTAAATCAGCACATTTCATTTCGGTACGGGTGAATTTTAGTCTTGAGGCCTTGGCAGATTTGTATATCCGGGAAGTTATCCGTTTACACGGAGTTCCAACTTCTATAGTTTCAGATCGAGATCCTCGATTTACAGCTCGATTCTGGAAAACCCTACACAAGGCTCTTAGAACTAAACTGAATGTTAGCACAACTTTTCATCCTCAAAGCAATGGACAACCCGAACGAGTAATTCAAATTCTTGAAGATATGCTTAGAGCTTGTATTATCGATTTCCGTAAGAACTGGGAGAAATCGTTGTCGTTAATAGAGTTCGCTTATAATAATAGCTATCAGTCTTCTATTTAGATAGCTCCTTTCGAAGCACTGTATGGAAGAAAATGTCGAACGCCTTTGTGCTGGTCTGAACTCGGAGATAATAAAGTTTTAGGACCTCAACGGCTTCAGAAAACTGAAGAACATGTTCAAATTATTCATTCCCGATTGAAACAAGCTTTTGATAGGCAGAAGTCGTACGCTGATCTGAAGCGTAGGGACATCCAATATGAGATCGGAGATAAAGTGTTTCTTAAAGTCTCTCCGTGGAAGAAAGTTTTTCGATTTGGCAAAAAGGGAAAGCTTAGTCCTCGTTTCATTGGACCGTTCGAAGTAATTGAGAGAATTGGTCTTGTAGCTTATCGACTTGCACTACCTCCTAAATTCGATAAGATTCATAATGTCTTTCACGTTTCTATGTTAAGACGTTACCGATCTGATCCGTCTCATATCCTCAAACCAGAAGAAGTTGAACTCAATCCCGGCCTTTCTTATGAAGAGGAACCTATTCAGATTCTTGATCGGGAAGTTAAAAGGCTTCGTAATAAGAACGTCCCTCTTGTTAAAATTCTCTGGAAGAATCATCATGTTAAAGAAGCAACGTGGGAACCCGAGGATACGATGCGAAAGCAATATCCTCATATGCTCAGTTCAGGTAAGGATTCGAGGGCGAATTCTTTCTTTAAGGAGGAGGGAATTGTAACATCCGCTTTTCCGTCCTAGAATTTAATTCATTGAATTAAGATATTAATTTATTCTTAGAAAGCAATTAAGTTTATGATTAAGTAAATTATTCAATTTAGTCCTTGAATTTCCTTTAATTGGGCAATTATTTCACCAACTCGAATTAAAGGGAATTAGGCTTTCGAATCAAGGAATTGAGTCGAGTGGATAAATTAGTTGGACGTAAATTAATCATAACTTGATCAAAGAAATAAGACTAGAGAAATTAAAAAATAATTAGAGATGGTACATTTCCCTAGTGGAAATCGGACCAAAATGGAAGAAATAAAGAAATAGTTTGTGGAGGAAATTGATGACTAATTTAAAAAGAAAATAAAGCTCAAAAATTGCATGATAAGAATTATTATTCCTTGGGGCTGCCCTTAGTAAAAAGCTTATAATATATATGTTAAGAAGGGCAATTAAGTAAAACCAAATCCTATCAAATCCCCCAAATTAAGGAAAGTGTTTTCTCTCCATCATTTCTCTTCCTTGTTGCCGTGTGACTTGAGAGAAAAGGGAGAGGATGAAAGATTGAAACTCTGAAATTTTGAGCTCTAATGGAGAAGAAAATGGCTTGCATGTTGAAGGAATTCGGCTAGGATTAAGAAGAGTAGCTAGTGGTAGCAAAGCCAAAGAAGTAAGTTCTCATTCCTTCTTCTAGTTGTTCGAATAAGTGCAAAAATCATGCATGCAAGTTTAAAATTGGTTTAAACATGAAATTGTTAGAGTCATGGTGATTATGTTAAGTTGAGATAATGAAGTTCTTGAAAAATTATTTGTGAAATGGTGAATTGATTTAAAAGAGGACTATTTTGAGAAAGAATGGAAGTTCATGATTAAATGAAAATTGAAATAGATAGGGGCTAAACTAGAAAATTCATATTAGGACAAAGTTGAAGAGAAATGAAATTTCTCTAAGAAAAAGTCTTGGATTGCTGGAAAATGAATTCGAATGAGGGAATTTTGATTAGAATCAACATTAGACGTGTATTTGAAAATAATGGAATTAGGGACTGTTTTGAATAAAACCATTAATTACAAGGACCTGAATTTTATGAAATTGACACTTAACTCAGAATTTAGAATCAAAAGATTATGTAAGAATGAAATTAGACTCTTTATTTGAAGTTGAATTGGCCTAAATTGGTGAATTTAGGAAGTTAGTACTCGAAACCTAAGAATATGATTGATCTGGAAAATTAGTGAAATTGAGGACTTGCCTGTTGATAATAAGAATTAATATAGACTTAAAAATAATGTAAAAAGATAGTGAAAATCATGTATTAAGTGAATTTAGAATTAAACTAAGGTAATTAGGTGAATTCAAAGCTAAATGTGATCAATGAGTAAAATATCCAGAAAACTCAAACCATTATCTGTAACTTTGAAAATTCACCAAAAATAGAATTTAGAGTATTTTAAACTGAAATTTTTATGGTACAAACTTTGATATGTCTAGAAACACTGAGAGAAAACGGAGTTGAATTGCAGTATGTGAATTGGAAGTTATGGATTAAAGAAGTTTGGCAGTGCAAGCTGTCTAGATTTGTTGAAAGGGTCATAATCAAGTAATAAACCGTATTAACTCGGACTAGATAAAATTATGAGGTTTAAATGGTTAAAAATCTGAGTTTAATACCTTTCTAATGGTGTATAATAAGTGAATTTTGGATTAGTAATTAAAAAGTTATGATTAAAATACTAACTGGTCCTCCAACTAATTCAACAGAAAAACAGATTTGAGAATTTACGTTGTAATTGCATTAAAGGAGTGAATGTAATTGAATTGATCTCTAATATGGTTTGTATTTATTTTGTGTTGAGTGTTAAGATCCAAATTGTGAGGATTCTTTGAAGGAAGTAAAGATTGACCAATCAAGGGGAAGGAATAAGTGCATCCTAATCAAAGACCAAGCTTGAGAAGTTTGTGAGTGTAATTATATTAGGGTTGGGACTAGTGTCCTAACCACCTTGTTTGTTGATGTAATTTATGATTTTATGCATGAATTGGACTTAAATTATGATTGGTAATATGTTTAGTAAGGGAAGGAAATTAAAGGAAAAATGGATGCATGAATTGGATCTTTGTGAATGCTTGAATGTATGAAAATGTTGACTGCCTTGTATAATCTATTTGTTATGTTGTATATGCATGAATTGGATCCTTGTGAATGCTTGAATGTATGAAAATGTGGACTGCCTTATGTGACCTATTTGTTATGTTGTATAACCATGAATTAGATCCTTGATAATGCTCGAATGTATGAATAGGTGGATTGCCCCTATATGGTACTTTCACTATGCTTAATATGCATGTGATTTCATGTGAAGTTGCTGCCCATGTATGTTTTTGATGCTATTCGAATGTGGCATGAAATTAATCAGCATGATTTATGTGAATTGGTGCAACTATATGATAGAATGAGCATACAAATCGAATTATGCAATATGTATGTGCTAAATTAAAAATGAATGATACCGTTGAATAATGAATGATAAATTAATAAGAATAATATGCCATCGGTCGATTAGAGGTCTTAGATAGTACGGCAAGCCTAGAGTCCGAGCTCTCTTGTTTGTTGCCTTGTGCAACCATTGACTTGTTTCTTAATGCAACCATTGTTTAGTACCTTGGGTACTCTCCAACTTGATGATTGAATGTGGTCTTGCTTGGTGTTCAAAACACATTGATGCTATTGAGCATCCATTGACTTATTGCTAGGCAACCATTGTTTGGTACTTGGTACCCTCTTGATGACTTGATTATCTGATTCGTCTACTCTACCTAGGGCAATTTAACTAAACTAAACTAAATGGAAATATGTAATTATGGAAAGCTTATGAAATGGATAAATGGATTGATATTGTGTTGGCATGATATGATATGAAATTAATGGATGAATCTTGTGGACATTGGTCCTTTTCTGTGAAACCGATATTTTAATTTTGATATGACTAAAGAACCTAAGGACTAAATTGAAAATGTGAAAACGAATTTTTAAGTCCTCAAACCTCTCTATATGTTTTAAACAATATGCCTAAGTTAAAAATTGAATTTATCAAATGTTTTCTAAGTGTTCTTATAGCCAAAACAGTGATTTTCGAGTAACCGTTTCGAAACGGCCTTAGGCGTTTCGAAACAGTTTTGAAACTGTGAGTTCATGTTTCGGAACGGGTATCGAAACGATTTCAACACTGCCAAACCGTGTTTCGAAACAAGTTTCGAAACGGCTTAAGAACATTGAGACACCGTATCGAAACGACATCCATTGTTTCGAAACGGTATTCAATCTGATTTGAAAAATATGACCGTTGAATGTTTTTAACTAATTTTAAACAAATAGTTAAGGCGTAGCGAAACGATCTCAAGCCGTTTCAATACGATCCTTGACAGTGGCAAAATGTTTCGAAACGGGTTTCGAAACGGCTCTTAGCGTATCGAAACAAGTCTAACCGTTTCGATACGGGTTCTTTAATGCATCCCAACGGCTCTTTCTATTTTGGTCTGTTTCGAAACAGGGTCGGGCGTTTCGAAACGGTTGGTTGCAGACTGCATTTATAGAGGGAAGAGAACACCCCAACGGCTCTATTGATGAATGCATCAACCACAACGTCTAGAATTCAATGAGAAGGTATAAAAGGGACCTCTAAAAGCTTCAGCAACAACTATTGATCCTAAAGCAAACATCCAAACATCAAATCCAAGCATTTGTGCCTAAATCCCATTATTGTCTTGTAACCCCAATTGTATTTTTCATTCTTATCATTTCAATTGGGTTGAGTGCTTGTAATTGGGCTATATTGTTTATTGAGAGATACTTGTTTTAGCCAACAACTTCTTTGTTTCTTTTGTGTGAGGATTGGGTAAATTTTAGGTAGAAAATTTGACCGAAAATTGTAAGGGTTACCTCTTTAGCCTAGAAAAGGGGAAGAGCAATTAGTGGAATTATTGCAAATCCTTAGTGAAGCTAAGGTAGTGGATGTAGAGTTCATTTGGAACTTGAACCACTCTAAAATTCTTTGTCTACAATTTTTATTTGCAAATTCCACCACCAAGAACTTTAAAAATCCAATTCACCCCCCTCTTGGTTTATTTCAATCATTCGATCCACTCAACAATTGGTATCAGAGCCTACCTCTTTGAGGATTAACAACCACAAGAGGAGTTCTTAGGAAGAGTGTGATCATCCAAAAATCAAGATATGGCATCTACCTCCGGTTCGAGCATGTATGAGTCTCAATCCACTACAAAATCACCTTTCTTCAATCGTGACAACTATCCGTTTTGGAAGAATCGGATGCGCCTCTTCATCAAGTCCAATGATTACTTGGTTTGGGATGTCATTGAAGATGGCCCCTACATTCCATTGAAGCAAGATAGTGAAGGAATGATGATTCTAAAGAAAAAGATGGAGATGAGTGAAGAAGAGAGGAAGAAGATTCAAATAAATGACAAAGCTCTTCACATGCTCTTTTGCTCTTTCGGTCCGGATATCTACTCAAAAGTCTCATCCATTGAGAGTGCAAAAGAAGTGTGGGATACTCTTGAGACCACCTATGAAGGAACCAACGATGTAAAGGAAACCAAGATTGGAATTCTCAATCTTAGTTATGAGAATTTCAAGATGGAGTCCGATGAGACGGTGTCCAAGATGTTTGATCGCTTCTCAACCATAGTCAATGGGCTTAAAGGATTTGGAGAGACTATACCGGAAGACAAGCTTGTCCGGAAGCTACTTTACTCACTTCCCAAATCTTGGGATGGGAAGAGAACTGCCATCATAGAGGCCAAAAATTTGAAGACTCTAAAGCTTGATGAGCTAGTGGGTTCTCTCCTTACTCATGAGATTATGAAGCAAGGAAGGGAAGAAGAAAAGAAGAAAGAAGAGAAAAGAGTAGAGAAGCTAGAGGTGGAAAAGAAGAAGAAGATGGGAATAGCTCTCAAAGCTTCATTACTTGAGGAGAGCTCTTCTAGTGAGGAGGATGAGCTAGAAGAATTGGCTATGATAGCCAAAAGATTCTCACGCTTCATGAGGTCCAACCGGGGAAGGAAAATTCAAAGAAAGATGGACTTCAAAGGTAAAAAAAAAGAAGAAGTGAGGGATCAAATCATTTGCTTCGAGTGCAATAAGCCCGGTCACATTCGTTCAGAGTGCCCTCAACTCAAGAAGAAGGGCTTTGAGAAGAAGAAGAAGCTCAAAGCCAAGCTTGCTACTTGGAGTGATGAGGAGTCATCCGAGGATGACGAACAAGAAGTGGTCAACCTTTGCCTCATGGCACTTGAGAAGGATTCCTCCATGGTAACCTCTAACTCATCATCTTTTGAATTTACATATGATGAATTAAATGATGCATATGATGAGTTGCAAGAGGTCTATGATGAATTAGTTGAGAAATATAAGGAGTCGATCATTAGGAATAAGAAAATTATTTTGGAATTAAATGATAAAAATGACTCACTTTCTCAAGCTAATTTAAAATTTGAGAAAAAGATTTTAGGGTTGAAAGATGAACTAAAATTCTTCCAAGATGAAAATGTTGACCTTAATAATCTTCTTTCTCAATGTAATAGTGAACACCAAAAGGTGTTAGATAAGCTTAACAAGCTCAAAGAGTCCTTTAAAATGTTGGTATTGTGAAGCATGAAATAGGTGAATCTTCTAAAACAAACCAACCTAAGAAAAGGACCAATAACTACAAACAAGGTAGCCTTCCTAGACATAGTAGAACTAAAAGGATTAGAAGTGTATGGGTTCCTAAGGAACTTGTAAAATCTAATAATATTGTTGCTATGTCACCTTGGATTCCTAAGGGAACCAAGTTAATGGGAGCTAACACTCGTGGACCCAAAATGATTTGGGTACCAAAAACAAAAGCTTAATATCTTTTTTTGTAGGGGGAGCATTTCTACAAGGCCAAAGCACAAAGTCAAAACTCATGGTACCTTGATAGTGGATGCTCGAGGCATATGACCGGAGACAAGAGTAGATTCATGGATCTAAAGCCAAAAAGTGGAGGAGTGGTGACATTTGGTTACAACTCCAAAGGCCACATTAAAGGTATTGGCTCCATAGGTAATCACTCTACTATTCTTATTGAAAATGTCTTGTATGTCGATGGTCTTAAACATAACTTGTTGAGCATAAGTCAATTGTGTGATAAAGGATTTAATGTTTTATTTGATAAAAATGGGTGCAAAATTGTTGACATTAAATCTAATAATATTATGCTCATAGGTCATCGCATAGGTAACATTTACATGGTACATCTAGATGACATACATACATCTCATGCATGTTTAGTAGCTCAAAATGAAAATGATGCATGGTTGTGGCATAGGAAACTAGGACATGCTTGCATTAGTGTTTTAGAAAAATTAGTTTCCCTTGATCTAGTTAGAGGTTTACCCAAGATTAAGTTCTCAAACGATAAAATTTGTGATGCATTCTCTAAGGGTAAACAACATAAGTCTTCCTTGAAATCCATTAATGATGTTTCTACAAGTAGGTGTTTAAAACTTATCCATATGTATTTATTTGGGCCAATTATGACTATGAGCTTGGGTGGTAAATCTTATGCATTTGTTCTTGTTGATGATTTTTCTAGATTTACTTGGGTTCTATTTTTAAGTACTGAAGATGAGGCTTTATAAAAAATTCATCACATTTTCAAAACTAACCCAAAATGATCTTGAACTTAGAATTTCTCATATTAGAAGTGATCATGGAATCGAGTTTCAAAATTTAGGGTTTGAAGATTTTTTAAATGAAATTGGTATTAGCCACAATTTTTTGGCTCCTCAAACTCCTCAACAAAATGGGGTAGTTGAGAGGAAAAATAGAACTTTACAAGAAATGGCTAGAACCATGCTTTGTGAAAAGAATTTACCTAAATATTTTTGGGCGGAAGCCACAAACACCGCTTGCTACATTGCGAACTGAGTAATGATTAGGCCAATTTTAAAGAAAACTCCTTATGAGATTTTGAAATCTAAAAAGCCTAACATTAGCTATTTTCATCCATTTGGTTGCAAGTGTTTTGTTTTAAATAATGGAAAAGACAACCTAGGCAAATTTGATGCAAAAAGTGATGAAGCTATTTTCATAGGATATTCTTTAACCTCTAAAGTCTATCGTGTATTTAACAAGAGAACTTTAGTAGTAAAAGAATCTATACATGTTGTATTCGATGATAACCTCCTTCCAAGGAAGGATTCTTGTGATGGTGATGATGTAGGAATCATAAATGCCTTTGATGGAGGACAAACTTCAAAGGAGGATGAGATTCCAACAAAAGAAGAGGACACACAAGATCCACCTCTTGAAGCCTTGAAGGACTTGGCTCTTGAGGAAAAGGAAGTGAGCTACCCAAGGGAGTTCAACTATGTCAAAGATGGTGAAATCTTGGGTGATCCATCCAAGGGGGTAACCACTCGATCTTCTCTTAGACTAATGAATCATGTTGCATTTATCTCATGCATAGAGCCTAAGAATATAAAAGAAGCATTGAAAGATGATTTTTGGATTATGGCTATGCAAGAAGAGTTAAATCAATTTGAGAGAAGTAATGTGTGGACATTAGTTGATAGGCCTAGTAATCAATCTACTATAGGAACTAAATGGGTCTTTAGGAACAAACTAGATGAGAGTGGTAACATTGTAAGAAATAAAGCTAGACTAGTAGCACAAGGTTACACTCAAGAAAAGGGAATAGATTTTGATGAAACCTATGCACCCTTAGCTAGAATGGAAGCCATTAGGATGTTGCTTGCATATGCATGTTATCATGATTTCAAGCTTTTTCAAATGGATGTTAAAAGCGCGTTTTTAAATGGCTTTATAAATGAGGAAGTGTATGTGGAACAACCACCGGGTTTTGAAGACTCAAAATTTCCAAATCATGTTTTCAAACTCACTAAAGCTCTTTATGGTTTGAAACAAGCTCCTAGAGCTTGGTATGAAAGACTTTCAAACTTTTTAATTGAAAAAGGTTTTGAAAAAGGCAAGATGGATACTACACTTTTTTATAAAAAGATATAAAAATGATATCTTAGTAGTACAAATTTATGTTGATGATATTATTTTTCGTTCTACTAATGAATGTCATTGCAAAGAGTTTGCTAAGCTAATGCAAGGTGAATTCGAGATTAGCATGATGGGAGAGCTCTCATTCTTTTTGGGACTCCAAATCAAGCAAAAGAAGTATGGCACCTTCATCAATCAAGCAAAGTACATAAAGGATATGCTCAAGAAGTTTGGCTTGGAGAATGCAAAGCCTCAAGCCACACCTATGAGCTCATCTACAAAGTTTGACAGAGATGAAGGAGGTAAGTGTGTTGACTCTAAGCTTTACCGTTCTATGATTGGATCATTGCTTTACCTTACCGCAAGTAGACCGGATATCTTGTTTAGTGTTTGCTTGTGTGCTAGGTTTCAAGCTAGTCCTAGAGAGTCTCACCTTATAGCCGTTAAGAGAATCTTTAGGTACCTTAGAGATACTCCTTGTTTAGGTCTTTGGTACCCTAGAGACTCCACCTTCAACCTTCATGCTTATTCGGATGCGGATTATGGAGGATGCAAAATCGATAGGAAGAGTACTTCGGGAACTTGTCAATTCCTAGGTAGTATACTCATATCTTGGTTCTATAAGAAACAAAATAGTGTAGCCTTATCTACCACCGAACCCGAGTACATATCCTTAGGGAGTTGTTGTGCTCAAGTCCTTTGGATGAAGCAACAACTCTTAGATTATGGTATTAAAGTTGAAACCATACCCCTTAAATGTGATAACACTAGTGTCATATGTTTGACAAAAAATCTCATCCAACACTCTAGAACCAAACATATAGAAATAAGGCATCGTTTCATTAGAGATCATGTCCTTAAAGAAGATGTTGTTATAGAGTATGTTGACACCTTAAATCAATTAGCGGACATATTTACAAAACCTTTAGACAAAGAGCGTTTTTGGTCCCTTAGGAGAGAGTTAGGTCTAACTAGCCTATCTTGACCTTTTAGGACCTATTTTGTGCTTAAAATTGCTTGATCTTGTGAAATGCCATGTTTATGTGTTTTTACTCCTAATTTCATCCATGCCTATAGCTAGGGGGAGTATGTTTATGTTTGCATATGTTTTTCCTGCTCATTCATGTCATTCATGCAAGTTAGGCCTTAGAAAATTTCATTTTTCTGCACTTTTAGAGCCTCATCTGCACTTCCAGGCCCAGGTGTATCGAAACGGGTCCACCTGTTTCGATATGGATGCTTTAAATTTCTATCTGAGAGAAGGGTGTTTCGAAACGCCTTCAAAGGGTTTCGAAACGTTTTTGCTACTGCTAAGGGGTGTATCGAAACGAGTTTTGATACGAGTCAAAGGGGATTCGATACGGTCAAACCCGTATCAAAACAGTCAGCTGGAGTTGAAAAGTCGGTCAACCTTTCGTGCCAGCGTTTCGAAACGGTCGACACAATTTCGAAACAGGTTAGCGGACTGCTTTAAAGGGGCTTTTAATGTTAAAGTTTAACTTTAATCGAAACTCTCCCAAAACCCTAAAAACCCTAAAACGATTTTTTTCTATAAAACCCTCTAAACCTCGTTGTTTTTCACCAAATCTTGAGGGCTTTTTCTCTTAAACACTAGTCTAAGCAAGCATCAACAATCTTGTGCAAGGATTTTCATCTATTCATCCAAAATCCCAATTTAAGGTATATTTTCATCTTTTTCTTTTTCCTTAAATTTGTATTCGAATCCTAGGTTAGAAAATTTTTATTTTGTATAGTTTATGTTTTTTAATACTTGGGTTTTTCAAAACTTGTAAAAAAAAATTCAAAATCTTCAATTTTTTGATTCAAATATATTTGTTTTCATTCTTATTTTCTTTACTGTTTTTTTAATTGTTTTTCTCTTAAATTTTTTTTTGTTTCTTTGTTTTTAAAACTTGTTTTTAAACCTAAGTGGGATTTACCATTGGATTGAATTAAGAAATTTTATGCATACAATTAAACTTGTTTTTAAATTGCTTGCTTTATGTTTTTAGGATGTCTATGGAGAACGTTAACAAAAAGCACAAGACGGGTCAAACAAGTGATTCGAGTATCCGTCCTAATCTCACCCAGTTGTTCCTCAAAAGTCTTCGGACTTCAGAGATGAGGGAGCGTTTCAATTATGTCAAGTAGTTTGAAGTTTATCGTGAGCGTGTTGTTGACATCTCGTTTCTCGACTCCGAGCGCTTTCTCTTTCGTTACCTCCCCCGTTTAAGAGAATGGGGATTCCTTGGTCTCTTGAGTATCCCGGATATTTGCTACAAGCACATGGTTCTTCTCTTTTACTCAAATGCCCAATTTATTAATGGTAAAGACAACTCCGAAGTTGTTGGCCTTGAGTCTTCTATCTTGGGAAAGAGGATTGCCATTGACATCCCTTATTTAGAGACTACTTTTGGTCTTAAGAACAAGGGAATCGAGAATGAGAGTCACTTTGGTTCTCACACCGGTTCGGTGCTTACCTTGGATGCTCACGATAGGTTCCTCCACTTGATAGTCTCGTGGTTTCTTCGCCCCTCCGGAGGTAAATTTTCTCACGTTCGTCAAGTAGACTATTTTTGTCTTGAATGTTTTCGTCGTGGTGAGCGCCCTAATCTTGTTAAGATCATGTTTGCCGAGATAGTAAATAATGTTAAGCTCCGTGACACCGATGCACTCAAATCTTTCACTTATGGGACTGTTTTAAGTTACATCTTTGGAAAGCTTAATCTTGATTGCACCTATGACTCACCGGAACCCCGTAAGAAAAAACTTGGTGAATCTTCTCTCCGCAGGTCCGGTTTTCATTACATCAATGGGCAATGGGAACGTGTTGATAGGGAAGCACCTCCACCTCAAGTTGAACCTCAACCACAAGCTCCGGTCGCAAACAATGAAGCTCTCACGGCTTTTCTTACCGAGCGGTTCAACACCTTGGACACTAACATGTCTAGAGGGTTTGGTGCTATCAATACCCGCTTGCAATCCGTGGAGGATCGTCTCCTTGCAAATGAGAATCGCCTCACATCCCTTGAGAATCAACATGCATCTATGGACATGTCTTTCTCCACCTTTTATGGCCAATGGATGAATTTTCGTCGCTCTCAAGCCAAGGACGATGATGATTCCACGGATGATGCTGGTAACGACGACGAGGCTTAGGATTCTCATGTCATCTCATATTAGCTATGCATATTAGGATTAAGTTTGCATCTTTATTTCCTTTATGCTTTATGAACCTATGCTTTGATTTTATTTGGGATTATGCTTTGAACTTATTGTTTAAGATTTATGTTTTGGATATTTGAATTTTATGAATTTAATATTATGTTGCTTATTGCTTATTGATTATTGCTTTTAACCCTATCTCTTCTTTTTGAGCCTTGTTTATTATTTTTGATCTAACAAAAAGGGGGAGAAGTAATCTAAGAGCCAAAATTCGTTTTAAATGTTTTAAGTGTTTTTAAGTTTTAAACCTTGAATTTAAATCCCTAAATCTTTTTAAAACTTTAAAAACCCATCTTAAATCGAGGGGGAGTTAGAATATATTCAAAATTTTCAAAACTCTTAAAATTTTAACTTTGGTTTTGTTATATCAAAAAGGGGGAGATTGTGAAACCGATATTTTAATTTTGATATAACTAAAGAACCTAAGGACTAAATTGAAAATGTGAAAACGAATTTTTAAGTCCTCAAACCTCTCTATATGTTTTAAACAACATGCCTAAGTTAAAACTGAATTTATCAAATGTTTTCTTAATGTTCTTAAAGCCAAAACAGTGATTTTCGAGTAACCGTTTCGAAACGGCCTTAGGCGTCTCAAAACAGTTTTGAAACTGTGAGTTCATGTTTCGGAACGGGTATTGAAACGATTTCAACACTGCCAACCCGTGTTTCGAAACAAGTTTCGAAACGGCTTAAGAACATTGAGACACCGTATCGAAACGGCATCCAGTGTTTCGAAACGGTATTCATTCTGATTTGAAAAATATGACCGTTGAATGTTTTTAACTGATTTTAAACAAATAGTTAAGGCGTATCAAAACGATCTCAAACCGTTTTGATACGATCCTTGACAATGGAAAAATGTTTCGAAACGGGTTTCGAAACGACTCTTAGCGTATCGAAACAAGTCTAACCGTTTCGATACGGGCTCTTTAATGCATCCCAACGGCTCTTTCTATTTTGGTCTGTTACGAAATAGGGTAGGGCGTTTCGAAACGGTTGGTTGCAGACTACATTTATGGAGGGAAGAGAACACCCCCAACGGCTCTATTGATGAATGCATCAACCACAACGGCTAGGATTCAATGAGAAGGTATAAAAGGAACCTCTAAAAGCTTCAACAACAACTATTGATCCTAAAGCAAACATCCAAACATCAAATCCAAGCATTTGTGCCTAAATCCCATTATTGTCTTGTAACCCCAATTGTATTTTTCATTCTTATCATTTCAATTGGGTTGAGTGCTTGTAATTGGGCTATATTGTGTATTAAGAGATACTTGTTTTAGCCAACAACTTCTTTGTTTCTTTTGTGTGAGGATTGGGTCAAATTTTGGGTAGAAAATTTGACCGAAAATTGTAAGGGTTACCTCCTTAGCCTAGAAAAGGGGAAGAGCAATTAGTAGAATTGTTGCAAATCCTTAGTGAAGCTAAGGTAGTGGATGTAGAGTTCATTTGGAACTTGAACCACTCTAAAATTCCTTGTCTACCATTTTTATTTGCAAATTTCACCACCAAGAACTTTAAAAATCCAATTCACCCCCCCTCTTGGTTTATTTCGATCATTCGATCCACTCAACAATCGATTGTGATAAAATGCATATGAGATGCTTGCAATGTTCGAATATAAGCAATGTGGGTAATGACCCCTTTCGAATGAATTGAAAATGAAATGTGATATGTTTGAAAATTTTGATTTACGGACAATGGTTTGTGACCCATTCGAATGGCATGCTTAAAGAAGATCGGTGATTTTTGCTTATGGCTAATCGTTAATGCAATGTTATAATTGGTATGATTTTTTATTATTTCGATCATGAAGCATGAAAATAAGCATGTTGGAACTGAATTGTTGTACGGTCTTTGACTGAATCGAAAATGAAGCATGTGGATAAATTAATATTATTTGAAATGTGTTCGAGTATGAAGCCTATGAATGTTTGTATATGTAATGTATGAAGCATATGAATGTTTGTATATGTAATGCATGAAGCCATTTGTGTTTGGTTTTGTTAAGCTTAGTTGGGTGTTAATTTTATGTTATCGACCCTAGCTAAGTAAACTTAACACTTGATCACATATAAATTCAAGAATGAATTAGCTTTAGCATTACCTCGCTAAGTACAATTTTGTACTTAACGCTTCCTTGTTTTCTTCTTCCCACTTTAGCAGGGTAGCTTGGACCTAAAGATAGCATTCGATCGGGACAAATTACAAGACCAGAAATGTATGATCTTAGTCTCATTTTTAGACTCCTAGATGGTGGCTTCGAAGTTTGTCTAAGGGCTCGTTTCATTTTGTTTGGTCGTAACCTAAGTTTACGTTGGTGTTTGAAGTTATATGCTCCTTGATGCTTAATTAGGAGGCTAAAATCATGTTTTGTTTTTAGATAGAAAGCCTCATTCTTTTAGATAGAAAGCCTCATTCTTTTGTTGTACATAGTTGATAGCTTGACATGGCTTAGGAGCATTTGATAACTCGATATTTTGTAAGGAAATAGTTATTGGAAATCTGATATCATGGTCTATGAATTCGAACATGACTTGTATGTAATATTGATGTCTAATTATTGGTAATGTTGGTGTAATTCGAAAACCACCTAGGCTAAAATTAACAAGAATTCGAATGGCATGGTAATGAATTGTTTAAGTGTATCGGTATGTTTGATTTAATTCTTGTTAATGAATTAATTGGTGAACTATTAGTTAATGGTTAGAGTTAAATTAACAACATAGATAGCTTAATGTTCGAATGGAATAAGTAATGATGATCTAAAATCGGATCTTTATTAAAACGATAAGAAAATTTTAAATTGGCTTGTAAATTGATAAGATAAATTAAATGAAATTTTTGTTCAGTCTTGAATGTTTAGAAAAGTTTTTGTTAGCCCACTTTCCGCATGCGCATTAATACGAATAATTTAATTAAGAATGGATTCTTCTTGATTCAAATTTTCTGTTTTCCGATTCCGGTAACGCTCCTCGCTCCCGGCCGGGGCGGGGGGTGTTACATTAGAGACTAAAATGTAACATTTGGAAATCTTCAAAGATGCTCTTTAACCGTTTTAACTACCTTTGTTTCGAAATCGTGCTACCCGTTCCGAAACGCGGGCTTCATTCAAAAAGCAACATCGGACTGTTCCGGAACGACCCCTCATGGTTCCGAAACAGTGCCTCAAGTGGCAAATCGTACCGAAACGGCACCTCCCCCATTCCGATATGGGTGCCCCTGGAGCTTGGCCGTTCCGAAACCATATCAGACGTTCCGAAACGCCTGGACACAGTTTGGCCCGAAAATGCATTTCAGCATCTCCAAATGTTCCCAAACTTACCCCGAAACATCACAACCCACATGGCAACTTATTAAACAAACAATCTAGAGGCAAACACCCTAAAGATAAGCTTCAAACATGCATACACGCGAAAATGAATCTCAAACCCAAAAGTTCATAAGAACACTTTAGTTCAAAAACACTAACAAGTCAAAACACATAGCAATTAACTCAAGGTCGTAACAAGCCTCAACATATCATGGTATCAACATTTAAAACATGTTAGCATCATTAACAAAAGCCAAACATAGGAGTTTGAACACCAACTCCCTAACATGGTATAGCATTCCCATTGCATAAGTATTATTTCAAATATAAAATCCATACTTTAAGCTAGCAAGAACTCCTCCCTTGCCCACTTGCCTCCCGGAGCCTCTAACGATCTACATTGTTGGAAAAGAAAACGTAAGCTTAAAAGCTTAGTGAGCGGAGCTCTAAAACACAACAACAATGCAGTTCAAAACATATATCTTAGTTTTAAAAACGAAACCACTTAAGAAAGAGATACAATGAAATGGGAGCATAAACGAAACATGGTTTGCACATGCACAATCATCCCTGATGGGACTACACATCATCGTACACAACAACTAGCATATTTCCGGTGGGACTACACGTCACCATACTTATCTACTAGTCACTACCGGTGGGACTACACATCACCGTACACAACGACTAACCGTCACGTGAGGCTTGACATCAACTACGACAACACAACAACATTAAAACGGGGATAAAAGCATTCAGCAATCAACACCACAACACACATAAACACGAACACCAACAATCAACCAAACAAGGTAAGAATAGACAAACTTACGCTTGGGTCTAGGTTAGCCTCTAAGGCTCCACCCAAACCCCAAGAAAACTTTGTTGAACAATTTAAAGCTTCAAAACAAATTTCCACTCACCAGCCAACGTACGAAAGATGATTGAAAAGCCGTTTCAAGCTTCCTCAATACCCGGTGTTGCGTCCAAAACCATTTCCCCTGCTTCTAACCATTTCAAACCAAAGTATCAATACATATTCTAACACCAAAACTCACTGAAAAGCAACAGTCCATCAATCGACACATTTACTCAATCAAAACAAAGCCGAAATCAACCGAAACGTTGCAAAAACATCATCCAAACACAATCTGACTTTACCTAGCATTTTAACCTTCAAAATTCACCAATTAACATCTAAAAACACCCATCTTAGGTTCGTATACCTCCATCCCTTGTTTTACCACAAAACTAAGCCAAAAACACCACTTTTTCACCTTCAAAACTTACCCACTGCACCTAGTTTCGGGTTTTATGGGTTTAGGCTACTTATTAACATTATTTAGCATCCAAAAATAGTTCAAAAACATCCTACCAAAAACCCATTAAAAACCCACACGAAAATTTCATAAACTCATCTCTTTTCCGTCAAAACTTTGGAACCTAAAATGAAAAATCAATGTTTTGTTAAGATTTCAAAAAGATAAGATTTAATAAATAAAAGCCAAGGTAAAAGTGATGATTACCTTTGAAAATCTTCTATGGAAAAGCCTTTGAGTCAAGGAAGAGATGGTGGGAAGCTTTTGCGAGAAAGTTTTGAGCTTTTAGGTTTTTAGAATAAAGATGACTCTTCAAATCCCAAAATCCCTTTTCAAAATTTCATTAATGGCGTTATCGTAAATAATGACACTTTTATAAAAATCAGCATTTTAATCTAAATTTAACCCAAAACTAGTCCTAGATCAAAACTGATAACTCCCGGGCCCAAAACCATGGGCGTTACATTATCAAACTTTCTGGTAGTCTTGCTTGCAATAGATAGAGTTCTGTAGTTTATTCTTTCTCTTTATGTATGAATATTATGAGTATGACTCGTTTTAAGACTTCAACCTTCAAGCCTACAATATTTTGACTTTGTTATTTAATATTATTATTGATGATTAGAATATATCTTCTGCTGCTCAAATTTTATTAATAGTAGACCTATTGATCGAGTACTCGGTACTGGTACCAGTTCCCACTAGTACCGTGATCGGTTCTTGAAATCTGGGACCTGAACAAACCGGGAATGGTTCTAGTTTTCAAGAACTGGTGGCTATCGAGACCGGGATCAATTATGGGCAAATTGGCCTGGTACCCGGTCTTGCCCACCCCTAATGAAAACGATGTTGCAACAACAAGTGATGTTACCAGGAAGAGGTGTTGTTGTCGCTATTAGAGAAGGGTTGACTATGCCCTTGTCTTTGGGTGTTAGCGGTGTTACCGGATCTCCCCCAATGAACAGGTTCACGTCGGTTTTTGTCTCTCTTTGGTTTAAAAACCTGAATTAATTTTAAAATTAAATTTTTTAATATAAGTTCAGGTCATTAAATTTGACCATTCAGCGTCTAGTTTGACATGCTACCTGGGGATAACGGGCGACTGTTAGCCCCAAATCATAAATTAATATGAAACCTAATACCCATGATCTATCATGTTAAATTATCGAGAACAATAAACCGAATAAACCGAGTGCGGAAGCGTACTTGAATTCATTGATAGATTGAAAATCTTGAATCTTGATGTTGAAATCCCAAATCTTTGGTATTAGGTTATCTCTTGAAGTAAAACTCTTTAACGGGAAAGGAGAGAAAAACAAGTTAACTTATTTCTTGGGGATCACTACCTCTTTATATAGTTGATTATTAAAATCAACTATTAAATATTTATAACTCTGCCCCTCATTGAATTATAAATATATCTTATGGTATCTACACTTTTATTTCCATGACACTTTAATACCTATGACGCGCCTAACATAATTGGTCACTTAATTTTGTGTCATACTTTATAATAGCATCATACATTTTACATATGTGCCCACAATTACGGATTTTAATCCAACAATCTCCCACTTGGGCAACATATGTTTCCTGATAAATGTATAACCTTATGAGCTCAAAATTTACTATTATATAATAGGTATTCTATAACAATCTCGTCCATCAACTATATCCATATAGGATCAAAACGGTCTTCGCCATATCAATCATGACTAGACCCATCAATGGTCACGTATACAAACATAATCAAATGACATAGATCAATCATGGATGCGTAGCATGGAAAATTACATAAAATGTGAACCGAACATGTCTATTTCCAACTGGTCCTCCTAAACCTTAGTGAGATCAACTTTACTGAATTCAGAGTGTGCATAAACCAAAAGAACTTTATTTCTGCAGAAAAAACTTAAAATATCCTTAAACTGAAGTAACCGAAATTGTGTCTAAAATGAATGAGCATTTTTCAAAATTACAAACTCCCACTAAAACCGAAATCCTTAAATAACATTACACCCACATGAGTAGTGTGCTCATGAAAGACCTAGGGTTACAGTTTCTTAATATGCGCGCAATTATGGAGTTTGTACCAACATGCTCTATAGACACACAACCACTCTGAATTTTCTTTAACAACTAGAAACTTAATATTTATGTGCTTCAAATTTGAAGTATTCCTATTGTTTATAGAATAAATGAGTACATATTTATTGTCCCAAAATAACTAAAGTGGTCTTTCTATTCAATCTACAATTAGCAGCTCAAGTGACAAAAATCTTTTGCATCAATATTCTATTAGAATCGAAGTTTGTAAACCTGATGATCTCTAACTTACTAGAACTCCGGCATGTGAGCATGTAATTTTTGTTCTCTGAAGATATCTTATAAACACATTGGCTGCTATCCAATGACCCATAATATGATTCCTCAAATATCTGACTAACATTCTAATAATGTACACAATTTCCGGACGCATACATACTTGAGCATAAATTAGATTCTCAAAAGCTTATGCATATGGAATCTTTTGTATTTTTCTAAATTTTAAGGTTACTTTTAGGGCATTAAGTATGACAATATTTGTCTTCTTTAGCAATATGAGTATCACTTGGTTTACTCCCACTGAACTTGTAGTGCATACAATTGTCAACCAAATTTATCTCAAAACCAAATGAGATAATCATCATGAAATTTATAATTTTATTAATGAGAGTCCTACTTAAGCTCATAGATAGATTTCTTTAATTTACATATTATTGATATTGTATCATAAGACACAACTTTATGATTGTACGATAGAAATAGTTTCTTCAATGTCACCATTGAAAAAACAAGCTTAACATCTATCTAATGTAGCTTAAGACTAAATCAAGCAACAAATGTAATAATTATCTTGAAAGAGTCTTTCAATAAAACTTGAGAGAAAGTCTCTGCAAAATCAATGTCTTCTTTTAGAGTATATCATTTAGATACAAGACGTGCTTTATACTTATCCACATTACAATTTCCATCCTTATTGGTTTTAAATATCCATTTACAACCAATTGGTTTGCACCTTCAGGTAATGAGACAAGTTCATAAATTTTATTGTCTTGCATAAAATTATACTTTTCTTGAATGACATCAATCCACTTTTGAGAGTTAGAACTTTTATGGCCTGATAGAAAATGATTGATCATTTTTTATCATTTCATTGTAACCTTATTTTCTTGAAGAAGTACAATATAATAATCTGAAATAGTATTTCATCTTCCTCTCATGGACCTCTTTAATTACACTTATTTTTTTAAGGTTGTTGAGTTTGTTCTTTTAAAACAATTACCTTATCTTGAGTGGGAGTTGCTCAACATTGTCTTGTTGAGGTACTTTATTCACTTCTTGATTAATGATAGGTGTGAAAACCTAAACATCATCAAAAGTGGTAGGAGGAATTAAATTATAGTTAAATTCCTCCTCAATAGCAATGTATCTAACCTTATTTCTCCCTCCAAACTCAACATCCTAAAAAGTTATAAATCTCTCCTTAAAATAATCTTAATTGTGGGATCATAAAATTTACAGCCCATTGATCACTCAAAATAACCGAAGTAGTTCCTCACTTTTAAACTTTAATTACTAATATTTTCTTTATTGACCTTATTCTTAGAGACACTAACTAAATGAGCACTAACAAAATGTGTACTTTTACACTTATAATGCTTCAACTTTTCTTCCTCTTGAACACAATGAGAAATGAGCCTAATTAGAGTGTATTTCTCCTTTTGGCAGTTATAACTGATTTTGAGTTGGTTAAACTGTATAGGAAGCGGTACCACAATCATAAAAACAAATAATTATTAGAGAGTTTGATCTTATGTGCCTTATATTTTGAAGCAATATTAAAAAATTTCATAATCTACTCTCTCACATTTCCTTGACCCTTATACTTCACAGACATCAAAGAAGGCATAAGTGATGTCATCTTAACCTTAATGTTTTAAGTAAAATATTTATTAATTTAGTCAAGGAAACCCTTAGTATGAGTATTCTCTTTAGATTTGTGCTCCAAAAGACATCTAGAGTGTTGTGCTTTATGATCATTAGACTCATGCAAATCGAACGATCTCACCTCTCAAAATACCTTTTATGAGTGCTTACCGCAGTGAAAGGTGCAAGATGTTCTTTCCTTAGTGCAAGTCTATGATCATTCAACCAAATACTATATGTAAGTGTCACTTTTATTCCTTGAAATTAGTTTCACTAAACATTAGCGTAGAATGTTATTAACAGATATTGTGACAGAAAAGATAGATTACCTAAATATAGAACAAAAATAAATAAAATAAAAACAAGCTCACATAAATATTTATAAGTAAACAAATAAATTTAAAATAATGGCTAGTTCCCCTCAAGATACCAAGCACAACATTAATATCAAGTCTTTGGACAGTAATATTAATTGTAAGCGGTACTCTTGTTGTAGCAATCAAACATTGACAATAAAATATGTCAAACAATATGCTAATCTTTGGACTAACGTATTGCTCACATAAAATACTTTATAATTGTCACACACTTATCGCCACAGTTGTCGTTGTAATTCTGCCAAATATTAACTTTCCTTTGGGTCAATTAATAAACGCATGAATTAAAAAACCCATAATTATCTTAATATTTTAAATAAACTAATCTACACAAAAGCGGTCACTTTAGTGACATTATGTTTCAATTAATCCATTAAAATACTAGACATCCGAAGCCAAAATGTGAATTTATTTGTTTTAAAATATTTTATTTAATTGTATCTTTCAATTAAATTAAAAGATAACCAAAATAATAATAACTTTGAATAAAGGTAAAACTAATATCAAGATAGCGGACATTCCATTAATATTTCATCTTTGGACAAAACATTAACTTGCAAGTGATATCTTGGTATAATAATCAAACATTGATAATAAGAACATGTCAAACAGAAATCTTCCTTTGGGCCAATTTATTGCTCACATATAAAACTGAATAATTATCACATGTTTATTACCACAGTTGCACATGTAATAATGTTAATTATTAACATTCTTTTGGGCCGATTAATACTAACATAATTCGACTTACATTTACAAAACCTTCTATATTTCAAAATAAAATAATTTTCACAATAGAGGTCACTTTGGTGACTTAATGTTTCAATTAATTTATCTTAAAATATATACTATAAATATACCAATATCTAAATTTAAAATTACGTAACAGTCAAAACTGAAATTTCTGATAACATTAAGTTTCTGAAATAACCCAAAATAAGGTTGTCTGAATGGGGCTATCAGAAATCGAATAAACTGAAATCTTTAATTGTTTCTCAAAAAATACCTTAAACCTTAAGCATGCATTTCTCAAAATCGAGGTCGAATTCAAAACATTTAATCTTTAACTAAAAGCCAAAATCAAAAGTATTATATATACAAATGAGTAATTCATATAATAATCACATAAAACTTTAATATTTCTGTATGTTTTTCTTTTTCGAAGATCAAAACCAATATTAATATGCATAACATCAAAGAATATACATACACTAAAAGTAACGGTAAGCACTTAATTAAAGACTTCAATGAAAATCTGAAAATAATATGGTTTATGAGTAAGAACGAATTGCTTATCAGGGAAATAAAGAAAAGCCAAATTCCAAAAACACACGAAATTTTTTTAACCTTAAAAGGCAGCTTTGACTATTGACTTACAAAATTAAGCTAAAATTTAACATCACTCTACTTGATTTGTTTCGTGCAATTACAGTCAGATGAAAAGAAAGAAAAAAATTCGATTCTTTCAAAACCACAAAAAGCTCATAATCTACGATAATTCCAAAATTTCAAGAAACATACTATCTTAATACCGTAATAGATTTGATATCAATCCATTACTTAATTATCGTAAAACCTAAATTAATAGCAAATAAACAATCTTTTAACTAAAATCTCAAATAAAAAGGGATGCCCATACACGGCAGAACTATTGAAAATATGCCTCAAGACCTTCGCGATATGCTTAAGTATTTGGTATAAAACGTAAATCAAAGCAAATTGATTCACTGCTAGAAATTATATCACAAACTTTAACGGAACCAACCCAAAAGTAATTTTTAATCTCCTGTAACAAAATTTGGAAGCCCTAAACGATAATCAAACGATTGAATGCTAATATTGTTTCCATAAAATAAAACCTAAACCTAAACTTTCAACAATTATCTTTAACCCAAATATCAAATCCAAAAAATTAAAGTCATAAAATCATATGAACAAATCAATCCAAAATAATAGAAAATAAATTCTTTCTCAATAATCCAACATGATGAGTCTCTGATGCCACTTGTTAGCCCCAAATCATAAATTAATATGAAACCTAATATCCAAGATCTATCATGTTAAATTATCGAGAACAATATACCCGAGATCTATCATGTTAAATTATCGAGAACAATAAACCAAATAAACCGAGTGCGGAAGCGTATCTGAATTCATTAATAGATTGAAAATCTTGAATCTTGATATTGAAATCCCAAATCTTTGGTATTAGGTTATCTCTTGAACTAAAACTATCTGACAGTGGAGGAGAGAAAAACAAGTTAAGACCACTACCTCTTTATATAGTTGATTATTAAATCAACTATTAAATATTTATAACTCTGCCCCTCATTGAATTATAAATATATCTTTTAGTCACTTAATTTTGTGTCATACTTTATAATAGTATCATACATTTTACATGTGTGCCTACAATTGCGAATTTTAATCCAACAGCGACGTGACGAGCTACCGCGCCTGACTTAACGGTCCCATTAGTCAATAACGGTAAATAGGTGACATTGCTGAAATTAGTTTAGTTTGATGGCAAAATTGATGAAAAAAAGTAAGGAGAACATTGTTGATTTTGGTTTATTACATGAGCAAAATTAACCTTTTAGCCTTTATTTATTTATCAGTTAAAATATGTTTAAGCAACATAAACATTATTGATCACTCAATCCATTACTAGATCTCGGTTAATATTATTATTGTTACAATCTGTTAAATTTATGAGTTTGAACATATTTAAGTACACATCAATTTTTAATTTAAAGTTTTTAAATATTATTAAAAATTACACTTAATGATTTAAATTCACGACCTTCAATAAAAATTAGTATTGAAAAACAAAATAGTGATTAAATAGTAATTTTTAATTGAAGCTAACCGTAGTCGTATATAACTCTAGTAAGTCCATAAATGCAAGTTGTCGTGTCCAAGCATTGGTTGGCAGACCAAAGTAAACATAAAACCATGCCCATGCCATAATACGCGGCTGTTTTTCATAGCTAGCATGGGACGACATGTCTAAATAAAGCTGCCACAGCAAAGTGTAAAATGATTAAACATGGCAAAAGAATAAGAACTTCATACCAAATAGTAACGAAACGGACCGTGTAAAAGGGAAAAAAACAACCCGGTTTTGGTATGTTAAAACACGTGATTCGGACCCCTTTCCCCCTGATTTGATTTATCAAAAACATGAATAATGCAAGTCTGGGAAAATCAAATGAAGACAAAACTGAAACTGAGGGGGGACTCATGTCATTTGGCTGCTCTTACCACTTACAACCTTTCCTTTTTGTTATTCTGTCTTTTACCCTCAACTTGGTAGGACCGTCTCATAATCTTTCCTCTTTTTGTTTCGCCTTATCGATTCAAATTAATTAGATATCAATAATTATAAAAAAAAAAATCGAGAAAAAAGCCTTTGGCTCATCTTTATTTGTATACTCTCGACTCTCATTACAACATACATTAATTAACCCATTTTCCCTTTTTACAGTTTCATCCTCTAAGTTAACAGTTGTGCAGTTGTTTAGTAGGTTTAGCATTCTTGCTGTACTACGTACGCAACAGTTTGAGCCCAGCACTTGAGATGCTTCTTCATATCATCAGCTGCAGACACCCTTGGTATTTTCAGATTAAGCAATGGTGAATCAGGTCTTCTAATTAGCCATGCCTCTGATAAGTACGGTCTCATAACACCGTTTTTCTCTTCATCAGCGGCGAGATTCGAATTCGATTCGGTTTCGAACAATCCGAGCCTGAGCAAGCCAGGGACAACGTTAATCATTCTTGAATCTAGATGTTCTTTCTTGAATATGAAACCGAGATCCATGAACCCTTTTACTTCTTCAAGTTCCAAATCTTGCAAGCTCCTACAACTCCTGGATTTCTGGAGTTTACCCCCGACTGCACATGAAGTTGAGTGTCTGTCATTCCTTTCACGCTTTTGGGTTGACGGAGATGAAGAATGTGAACGGCTTCTAGAGCTAACACTCCCTCTTCTCGCTCTTTTCTCCACTTTTTCTTCTCCTCCTTCCTAGAATTAATCACCACCATTAAAACAACAGCAAAAAATAAGAACAAAAACCAGTGAAAGCCAAAGCTTTGAGAAACATATCTAAACATTGTCGAGGAGCAAAGGTTTGTAATTTATTATTACCGGTGGAGTTAATGGTTCTTCATGGTCGGGGATAGGGCAAACAGACGCTGAGATATCATCTTCTGCAAGAGATGATTCAGATCGGCTTGATAATGGAGTTGTGGCGGGAGATTCCGAGTAGGGCTGCTGTGGCTTAAGGGTTTTATGGGGAAATAGTGAAAAGGGTTCCACGTAAAGAACAGTTTGGTGAAACCAAAGACGATCCATGGCTGCTATGAGACATGAGGAGAAGTTGTCGGCCATGGCTAGACTCTAGAGAGAGTATGGGGAAGGGGGAGAGAGAGAGAGCGATAGAGAGGTTGTTTAATAGGAAAATATATGAGTGGATATGTTAGTGTTTAGATTATTCCGGGATTCGGTCACTCAAGTTTAAGAATCGATTATTTTAGTCGGTGACAAAATTTAAACTTAATTATTTATTTTTGCCCTTTTAATTTTTAGAAATTTATTTTGACTAATTCGGACCGGTTCGCGTCATACACTTAGTTTTAGTGGGTGAGTCACCTAAAAAAGATTGTTTGCGTATAGAATATCTCGAACTCGATACCTACTTAAGCGATATCAACCTCGTTGATAATCTTAATTATTTGAAAATATTCAACTTCAAATATGAATTATTGACTTTTATGATCAAATAAAATTGGAAATGGTTTAAATTAATAATAATTAAATAAGATATTTGAGTTTGAATCAGAACTCATGTGGTTAAGTTATGAACATGATCAATGTTAGAGGTTATGTGGTGCTAAAACGAATAAGAAAAAAAATAAAATGCAAAGGAATATAATAGAAAATAAAGTTGAAGCGATGGAAGGAAGGAAGGGTGGGACAATGGAGGATGTGGTGATGAACTTGGATTCCTCCAACTCCACATGTTTGAGAAGCTAAATTTGAGCGACCCATGACCCCATATTTGATGTGGATACTATTGGTTACATCCATATATCTCAATTAGTGCCAATAATAGTGGCCCCTCAACCAAAGCAGTCGAAATCCAATTAAGAACAACCAGGTGTTATATTATGAATTCTCTTCAATGACAAAACATGTATCAGCTTTTCGAAGTGGTATAGTGAAAGATGTGTACATATACATAATTGACATATATTAGGAATTAGGATATCAAAAATTTTCAGTGTGGCGTTTTCTTCATTGGTTTCTCCTCTGTTGGATAAATGCTTTGTTGTACTCAATCTAAGAGTAGGTAGCTCGAGTTCGACGGAAGGGAATATTTCGGCTGGACCGGCCGTTCTGAAGCTCGGTTCCATCGCCAAAGAAGCCATTGCTCAATTATAATGGAAGGAAGCTTGAGTACTTGAAGTGTGATCCTAAGGAATGTAAAGGGAGTTAAAGATCAATTATATCAAATTGGAAAGTATTAGATTCTCATATTGTAATTGGAAAGCAAAGTATTGATTCTTACGGTACTACACCCCCTTATCAAATTATGGCATAAATATTAATAATATATGATGTATTGTCTGCGGACCAAAGAAAACAGAAATGCTATTTTTTATTAAAAAAATATTATATGCACTGGCGGTGGAATGAATTTTTTTTTACATTTGTCTAGTTTTCAAGGGTAAATGTTAGGATTTAGAGTTTTAGTGTTTGTTGTTAGGTTTTAAGGTTTAAGAAAATATTTTATTGTTTAAAATTTATAATTTAAAGTTTATAATTTAGAGATTAAGATTTATGGCCCTTAAAAGGATATGTGACAAGCTCGCTTGCATTTTTTTTACTGACAATGCATCAAATAACTATCAAGTTTTATATAATTTTTCAGTTCTACTTTTAATTATGGAATACAAATTTAGGTGTTCTAGCTATTATTTCCTAGAGCAATAGAATAATACAAAGTTGATGTTACCTGCCTCTTAAATGTAAAATGGTCCAACAGTGAGAAAAAGAAGGGGGAATTTGAATCCAATCGCAAGCTTTGTTTCACATTTTGGCTATATCTGATGGCATGGCCCTCAAAGTTAATTTTCCAAGGTCATGTTATAAAGTCAATTTTGAGGGATAAAAAATTGTCTACAACATAGATTCATTAGCAACACTTCCAATTTTAAAAAAAAGGGTCAATAGAAATTATTTTATAATTATTTTACTTTATTATTTATGGTCTTTAACTTACTTTGAAAAAATTATTTTATAAATCTTTTCACTTCGTTATTTATGGTCTTACTAATAATTTCATGTTAAACCAACAATTTCTTTCAACTTATATTTGAGAAAACTCAAATAGTCTTCCTCCCTTCATCTCTAACATTTTCAACTAAAGAGAAAGCTGGAAGAAATTTATCTAAAAATGTAAATCCGAAACTATTATTTAGGATATCGTTAACTTACCGTAGAAGATTTAAGGATATAGTTAACATACTGTGAGAGATTTGATACACTTTCGTTTTAGTTTCTTGCCGCCATACTTTCTATCACCTCTCGACATTTATCATTAAAAATTCTAAAGTAAAAAGAACCCTTTGCGAAAAATAAAACGTTATCATTTTTAGACGAATCAAATTCAAACAACTTATTAGTAAATTGTGTATCTCGTATTAAAAGGATATCGGTTATTTTGAATTGAGATTTCTTATTACATGGAAGCATGATGTCTGCAATGTTGAGTGGTATACATACAAGGACGGAGGCATGTAAGAATTTCTTCTAAAATATTTTGGTATAATAGTATTTGAGGTTATTTTTAGTTTATATAGTAGTCAAATAATGTTTTTGTCCCTTCTAATTTTTAGATTAAAAGACTTAATAGACTCTTGCCACTCCCGATGTTTGATCTCAGTTTTGTCCTTGTATACATATCATAGTACTAAATTGTTGATGAATCGTAACGTGATGATCGCATCATAACAGTTTTGAAGGTTGTCGCAACATCGTAATCGCAATTTAAAATTATATTTTTTAAAGATAAATTATAAAATAATATTTATAATCGTGACATCGTAGAAATGCGATGAATCCCATAATCATCAACTCTGCAAAAAAAAAAAAAACAGATTTAGATCAGCAAGATTTCATGTTAATACATATAAAGGAAAAAGAACAGGGGCGAAGCACTTGGGACCTAGAAGCTTAACCCCTCTTAGAAATGTTAAATATTTGACAAGTTATGGATTAGTATCAATTTGATTGTTGTAAAAAGTAACCATTCAAATTAAAATATAATATTTAATTAAATATTTAACTAAAAAAAATTCTAGAACAGATGACGAACACCGCTGCAAATCACTGAAGTAATATATCATTAGATTTTTAATGACTCTTAAATAGAGACTAAAAATCTGAAGGACTCGATATACAATTAATAATTATTCAAAACAAAATTAAAATTTATTTTTTTACAATACATATAACCCTTTATCCATCACCACTAACCATAACCACATTCATCAAAACTTCATCAACAATTACTTATAAAAAATGTATTCAAAAGGATTAAAAGTCGAACTGCAATATCTACAAAATGCAACCTTTTCTTTCTATCTCTGAATGGCAGAAGGATTGACATGGTTGTAAATGACCATAAATCGTGAGAGAAACAAGTGAATAAAAAAATATATTGTACAATGCTGATGAAAATGTGCAGGGAATGGCCAGGCTAACACAACAAATGCTTGTTATTTTAAAATAAATATTACAAATTGTATAAAATAAAAAATATGAAAGGTAATTTCTCTAAATTGAAAATTTATTTTGAATAATTATTAATTGCATGTCGAGTCTTTCGGATTTTTAATTTTTATTTAAAAATCATTAAAAAACTAATGATGTGTTAGTAGTGCCCAACAGTGTGCGTTGCCCGTTCTAGATTGATCCTTAACTAACGCCCTCAAATTTTTTTGGTCTAATAACAATTGAAGTCCCTATAAATATAAATATTAGATCTTGCCCAATAAATTTTGAAATTAAATACCGCTTATATTTTTAAATTCAAAATTTTGACCTATTCTAATATTTGATTCTGACTCCGACATGAAGAGAGGTTGATATCCCTTGTTGGCGTGGTTTCAAGAGTGAGTGGATGGATTTGCGGTCGCCATGATCGATATTTCCTAGAACTTTCTGTTGGTTTTTTGCTGGACTTTATACAAAATTAATAGGTTCCAATGGAGTGATTTAACAAACATATAAAACTGGGCAACGCAAAAATTCAGAAATGGGCATTTGGTCTAGTGGTTTGATTCTCGCTTAGGGTGCGAGAGGTCTCGAGTTCAATTCTCGGAATGCCCCATTGCTTTTTTGGTGTCTGAATCTGGCAATTTGGGGTTTTTTTTATATCCTACATTAGAGTTGGGGTATTCTTAAATTGGCTGAAATGTTTCTTTGATGTTAGCCTAATTGTAATGTCAGTTTTAAGTAGTTTTTTCATCCCGTACAAGTTCAGTTTTGTCTTAATTATCTTGTTTTAAATCGGCCATGAATTGTTGGAGAAAGGACAATGTTAACTTAGTATTTCAAACATCAATGGCATTAATGTCCAAATTTTGACATTACCAAACATATAAAAAAACACAAGCACTTGGCACTTCCCTTTGGCTTATGATCACAAATCATAATCTTTTAAGCTCCAAACAAACAAAAGTTGTAACTTTGTTACAGAAAATTCACTGCCCACCAAGAAGACGAAGAAGAAAGTGAAGGGTCGAGTCTTTCTGAATATTATAATGTTTCCCAGCAAAGATAAGCCTTTGCTGATCCCTTCTTTGTTTTGAATCTTAGCCTTAGCATTATCGATCGTATCCGAGCTTTTAACAGAAGTCTCAACACAAGGTGAAGGGTCGATTCCTTTTAGATGTTATAACAAGCCAATGTCAACTCTATTAATTTCAAATACGTTCATTACTACTTAAACGGTTAATTTCATAATTGTTCTTCTCATGTTTAATTTTAAAATTTTTTTCTCGATTTTTATAATATTATTGTGTATCAGGGAGAGAATGTTGGTAATACACAGAATTTGGTGATACATATGAATCTCGAACAAAAATTATCAGTTTATTTTTGGTATCTTATTCTATGCCCCGACACTACAACATTAAATTATAAACTTTAATTTTAATTTTTTTAAATTATAAATTCCTAAAATATACACCCTACCACCAATTTTCTAAATTTTATTTTATTGTGGGAAGTAAATAGAAACAAAAAAAAACAAATGATTCTTATTCATGAATCTCACTTTAAGTAACGACTTCTAGTTGAATTTATAAAGAGTCTTCCATTTTTTTTCTTGTTGACATTGTGTGCATACATTTTTTTAGAGAAAATCTGTGTGATTTTTGAGTTTTTAAATATAAATGGAAAAAAATTCTCTGATATTTATAAGTTCTTTAAGCGTTTCATATTAAACAAAGATTGTTACAACTTTAATGAACAAAAATATTGTGTTATTTTTTTAGTGTTTTTATTTATGCTTAACACTAAAAATTTAAACTTTACACTTTAATCTTAATTTCTTAATCTTAAACCTTAAAATTTATAGACTAAACCCTGAATTTTTAAAAAAAATATTTAAGAGACTCAAATGGTGGATATGCGACCACGATAACTTATCCGTCCATAAGTCAAATCAGATATGTACTTATTGGAATAATTATAGGAGACTCAAATGGTGGATTTGCGAGCACAATAACTTATATTAATGTGGGTAATCTTCACTCGTTGTCCATTTTGTTTGGAATTTGTTCTATTTTGGTCACCTAAATTCAAAAGATCATTCTTGCCACTTACGTTTTGAATCGTGTCTATTTTGGTCCATTGGTCGTTAACCTCCGTTAGTAAAAAATTTAATTTTTAATTTAACCCCTAAACTTTCAAAACTTTATTTTTTACCATATTCCCCCAAAACTTAAAAATTTTATTTCTCGGCCCACCACTTGATCTCGACCCTCTTTCCACCGCCATGGGTCTGTCACTCTCCTCGTAACACAAAGCTTTCTGAGTGAACCTGAGCTTCTAGTTATCAGCATTTGAAGCATTCGGTCAAGGATTTCAGGCCGACATTGTTGGCTCCATTGTTCAACATCAATGTCCTTACAATACGGTCCCGTAACCACCATCCGCCACGATTTGCAGACACTCGGGACAACTGTAAGTGTTTCCTGAAGTGAAAGATTCTTAAAAATCATCCCTAAGGCATCTGGAATCAATTCGTCCCAGCATCTAAAATCGCCATTATCTTCCATCAAATCTCTGTTTCCCTACCAGCTAAAGCATAACAAATGAAACTAAAATTAGAGTTTTTTAAACCAGTAAATTAGAGTTTAACATAAGCTAATTGACAATAAAAGAAATATAGAAATGGGGCCTCAAATCAATAATTACAAAATGAAATGCTAAACAATAATGTTTTTTCTTACATAGAACGAGGTTTCAAAATCAATAAAATCTAGGTTTCTTATTAAAAGAGGCCAGCTTTGAAGAGATACGTGATTGAAAATGAAGAACTTGAGAAACCTAAAACATAACTAGATAAAAAATACAGTTAAAAGAAATCAATATGCAAGTAAAAAAAACAAAGCATCAAAGCAGGCAAAAAATTATACCTAAAAGACCAGAGAGGAGAAATCACGAAAATTAACATTATTTTGTACTAAATGAGAAACATTGTAGAAATGTAAACAAGATGTTATCTTTAACAAGAAAGGGAGAAACTTGCATAGAAAAAAAATGAACATTTGTGAACTAAGTTCATACACTTTACAGATAACAAGAAGAAAGAGAAGAAATTACTAAAAGATGAGTATTTTTGTTTTCCTGAATCTGCAAAAACTTCAATTTATTCGTCAGAAACAAAGGATAAAAGGAGAAATAAAGCTGAAAGAAAGAAGAAAGGGAAAGAAGGAGAAAGAGAGCTTAAGTGGCAGTGGAAGAATACAAAAAGAACAAGGGGAAAATAAAATTTTCAAGTTTTGGGGAAAGATGGTGAAAAATAAAGTTTTGAAATTTTGAGGGTTAAATTAGAAATTAATTTTTTTTATTAACGGAGGTTAACGGCTAAGGGACCAAAATAAACAAGATTCAAAACGTAAGTGGCAAGAATGATCTTTTTTGAACTCGGGTGACCAAAATAGAACAAACCTCAAACAAAAGGGACCAGGGGTGAAGATTACCCTATTAATGTTCTATATCTCCGTGAGTCTAGGAACTTTTGCTTGTATTGTATTATTTGGTCTACGTACCAAAACTAACAACATTTGAGATTATGCAGGATTGTACACAAAAGATCTTGTAATGAACATTCTAACGATATCAATAGTAATAGTAGAAGATATAGAGAGAAGAGATAAGAAAAATAAATAAGTTTCAACAAGGAACATTGAACCTAAATAGAGAGGAAAATAGACGCAATTAATGTTTACAATTTCATACTCTTTTTTCTAGAGCATCTTGACTTATTTATACTTATAATAGTATCATCTAGTTAATGTAAGAACTAACAAATTCAAGTAGTCCCTTCACATGACAATTTTCGGTTCAGAACATTACCCCCGCCTCCTATAGAACCTTGTCCTCAAGGTTCTAGGAATGAGTGTTCCAATAACATAGTAGTGAACCACATTGACTTCTTCTGGATCATTGTTCTTAGAGTAACGTCATAGCATGACCATCACCAGGTTCTAAATTGGAGGATGGGCTTGTAAATGCCTATTGTTAGGACATTGTTACTGGCAGTAGCCAATCTTGTATTGCGTATTTCCATCTTTTCTCACCATTAACAAAGTGTTTCTTCATCTTATATATGATTTTACAACAGTTGGTCAACACTCATATAGACTCTCTCAATTGCAGTAAATGACATTCCATAATTTTCCATTATCTTTAACGTATGGCAACACTTCTCTCAACACGAGGCATATTACATCATGTAGCAACAATAATTTCCCAGATAGTTTCAACCACAAAAACGATAGTTGCACTCTAAATTTTTTTCTTTGTTGGAGTGTCGTCATCCTCGTAATGGCTAATCTCATCTTTTTATTTCTTGATGAAATTGGAGAAGATAAATTGAGATAGTTTAGCTCATATGTTTTCTCACGGAAATAAGTCATCACGGCGTAGAAGTAACTATCTTCTATGCCAAACAAGTGATCTATGTTGTCGAACACTTGAATGTCTCCGTTCAAGTATATCATCTTAGAATACTCTACAAATTTTCAGGTACACAGCTTGGAATAGCTGATAACATAGTAGGCCATGGCAAACTGGGTCAGAAGTCAATGAGTAGGAAGCTACCATCCATGCTTCTCATTTCCTCTTGAAATGTTGACACCCCATAAAAAACTAATATTGCTCAACCTTTTTCAGACACAACGATAGGTTTTCCTCTAGGATCAAAAGAAATTATTAGAGTTTACCTTGGAATCAGTGTTCACTACGATTTCCACTCGATCAAGTTGCCAAACACCAATAGTAGAGTAAGTAGTTCCAAGATCACTTCCACTAAAAAAACTAACAAGTATAAAAGCGATATCAGACAAATATTTAGCTAACTCATTTATACTTATAATTATTACGTATTCTACATATTACGTATTCTTGTTAGTTAGTTATAACTCCAGCTTAGTTGGATTAGGGTTAGTTTAGTTTGTTAAGTGATCTTTATTTCATGTATATAAACCCTTCTTCTTTTCATGGAATGTAATTCAGTTTTACTTTTCTCAATCAAATATAAACAATCCTTATTGTTACATGGTATCAATTGTAAAAATCTTCTGATTTCTTGCTTCCGCGTCTGTTATTTTCTTTCTTCCTTCCTTCTTTGGTCATGGGAGAAGTTAATCTCAGTGATGCTTTCAACAATGGTGCGAATCCATATTATCTGCATCAATCTGACAATCCTGGCATGGTTCTTGTTACTCAGCCTCTCTGCAGCGATAACTATCATAGCTGGCGTCGCGCGATGATGATGGCTTTTTCTGCCAAGAACAAACTGGGTTTCGTGGATGGTTCTATACCAGCTCCAGATCAAACTCCTGATGATCGTTTTAATGCTTGGACCAAGGCAAACAATTTGGTTAACTCTTGGTTGCTTAATTCTGTTTCCAAGGAGATTGTTGCAAGTCTTCTGTATCATTCCACTGTAGCTTCAGTTTGGAAAGATTTACAAGATCGGTTCCAGCAAAACAATGGCCCAAGAATCTTTTCTCTACGCAAGAAACTAACTGATCGTGTTCAAGGATCCAATTCTGTTTCTACCTATTACACCAACCTCAAGATTATTTGGGATGAATTGGTGTCACTAAAGCCTTTCTGTTCTTGTTCAGCTTGCACTTGTGATGGTGTTCGAAAGATGCTTGAAGAGCAATAGAAAGAGCAAACAATACAATTCTTGATGGGACTGAACGATTCTTTCTCTCATGTACGAGGGCAAATTCTTTTAATGGACCCTCTACCAAATATCACCAAAGTCTTCTCGTTGGTTTCTCAAGAAGAAAGTCAGCGTTTTATCAAGCTTGATAATCATGTCACTAATGCTTCTTTTGCTATCAAATCCAATGTTGTTCATAAGAAATCTCGTCCTCAGTGTAGCCATTGTGGTTTGATGGGCCACATCAAGGACAAGTGCTACAAATTGCATGGTTTTCCCCTGGTTATCATTCAAAAGGAAGACATACTAATGCTCATGCTAATCACATTAATGATGTTTCTCATGAATTTTCTACAGATCATTTACCAAATTCTGCTTCAGATTCTTTATCTTCTCAGCAATGCAAGTAGCTAATTGCTATGCTTACAAGTCAGCTTCATGCGGCCACTTCTACAGATCACTCGAATACCACTTCTGTAAACATGGCCATGCAAGGCAAGGTTTTATTGTTCATTAATTTTTTTAGTTCTTTTCATTCTCAGAATTTCTGGATTCTTGATTCTGGAGCTTCAAAGCATGTTTGCTACTCCAAGACTTTCTTTGAATCTTTGAATCCCATTGAGAATGGAACGATCATTCTTCCCAATAAATCAGTTGTACCTGTGCATTTTTCTGGCACGGTAAGATTTCTTCCAAACTTATTTTACATGATGTTTTGTATGTTCCTGAGTTTAATTTTAATCTTTTATCAATCAGTTGTTTACTTAAACAAAATTCTGATTTAATAGTTGTCTTTCAATCTGATAAATGCTTGATACAGGATCCTTACCAGCTGATTGGGAAGGGTGAGATGCATCGTGGCTTATATTTGTTGTCTTCTGAAAGCAGGATTACCATTCCCACATCTATTGTAAATCAGAATTGTATTGTAAATAAATCCACTTCATGTTTGAATCAGATTAATAAAATTTAATTTTCTTGGCACAATCGTCTTGGTCACCCGAGTTTAAATGTTTTAGACATTTTAAAGAATTCTTTGTCTAATTTTACTATTAATAAAGATGTTCCTTGCTCTATCTGTCCTCGTGCAAAACAGAAACGTATCCCTTTCACAATGTCTCATACTCGTGCTTCTTCTCCTTTTGCTTTAATTCACTGTGATATATGGGGACCGTTCAAAGTACCAACTTATAATTCTCAGCGTTTCTTCTTAACTATCGTTGATGATTATACAAGGTCTACGTGGACTTTTTTGCTTCAACATAAGTCTGATGTTGCTCAAATTATACCTCAGTTTATTTCCATGGCTAAACGACAGTTTGGTTTTGATGTAAAGTTATTTCGATCTGACAATGCTCCTGAGCTGAAGTTTACAGGGTTGTTCTCTGATTTGGGGATCGTGCACCAGTTTTCTTGTGTTGAAATACCTGAGCAGAATGCAATCGTTGAACGAAAGCATCAACATCTCTTAGTTGTAGCTCGAGCCTTGTTTTTTCAGTCAAGGGTTCCAGCTCGGTTCTGGGGAGATTGCTTGTTAACAACAACCTACATCATTAACAGGATTCCTTCTCCCCTCTTAGATAATAAATCCCCTTTTGAATTGTTACACTCTAAATGCCCTGATTATTCGGCAATCAAAACTTTTGGTTGTCTTGTTTTTGTTTCTACCCTTCGTGGTCACAGGGACAAATTTTTAGAACGAGCATTACCAGGCATTTTCATTGGTTATTCTCCTTGGGTTAAAGGATATAAAATATATGTTTTACAAACTCAGTCTATTGTTTTGTCACGAGATGTTGTTTTCCATGAAAATATATTTCCATTTCATACCATTTCTCCTGAGCATGATGTTGTTGATCCTTTTCCTAATTTTTCATTACCAAAAATTTCTTATAATGATGTTTCTTTCCCAGCTGGAACTAGTGTTGCTGACACAAATGTAGCTGAACCAATTACAGCTGACACAAATGTAGCTGCTTCAAATGTAGCTGAACCAAATACAGTTGACACAAATGTAGCTGATTCAAATGTAACTACAACAAGTACAACTGATATAAATGCAACCAAAACTAATTTTGTACCACGAAGTGTTGCATCAAGGGTTGTTGCCTCTGATACTCAGAATCCTTAAGTTGTAAATTTGCCCACACCTGTTATCTCAAATACACCTGTTGGGCACACGACTACAACTGCACATGTTGTTCAGAATACAACTACTAAAGCTCTTCCACCAGTTGTTCGACGGTCAACCAGACAGGTTCATAAACCTTCTTACTTGCAAAAGTATCATTGCAACAATATTTCAGCAGTTGTCAATTCCAATGTTCTTTATCCAATTGAAGATTCTTTATCCACTTCAAAATTGTCTTCTTCCTATGAGCACTTTGTTTCTAATGTTTCCTCTATCTATGAGCCTACATTTTATCATCAAGCTGCTAAAATTCCTGCTTGGCAAGATGCCATGAATGAAGAATTAAAGGCAATGGAAGACAACAAAACTTGGATAATTGTTCCTCTTCTAGAAGGCAAGAAAGCAATTGATTCTAAATGGGTTTATCGAGTGAAATACAAGGCAGATGGTTCCCTCGATCGTTTTAAAGCACGGTTAGTTGCTAAGGGTTTCACCCAGGTAGAAGGAATCAATTACACGGAAACTTTTTCACCAATGGCAAAGATGACATCGTTCAAAGTCCTGCTTGCTCTTGCCGCTTCTAAGAACCGGCACTTGTTACAACTCGATGTTAACAATGCTTTTTTGAACGGTTACCTCGATGAAGAAGTCTACATAAAGCTGCCACAAGGTTATCTTCCTGAGTCTTCCAGTTCTAACTTGGTCTGCAAGTTACAGAAATCAATTTATGGGCTCAAGCAAGCCTCGCGACAGTGGTTTAATGCTTTTTCTGAAGTTGTACTTGCCTTTGGTTTCCAACAATCTCATGCAGATCATTCCCTTTTTGTTTATGGTTCAGGTGATAACATGGTGGTTTTGCTTGTATATGTCGATGACATAATACTGGCTGGTAGTAATATGGAGCAGCTTTCAACGGTTCGATCTATTCTTCATCAGAATTTCAAGCTTAAAGATCTGGGCACATTAAAATACTTCTTGGGTTTTGAGGTTGCTCGCAATTCCTCTAGAATTTCCCTTTCACAACGCAAGTATGCTTTGAATTTGTTAGAAGACACTGGTACTTTAGCTTCTAAACCTGTTGATACTCCAATCAGTGCATCTCACAAACTCAGTATTCAAGATGGTGAGCTTTTACCAGACCCTCAACTGTATCGACGTTTGGTTGGACGACTACTGTATCTTACTCATACACGACCGGATATCACGTATGATGTACATCTTCTTAGTCAATTCATCTCTTCACCTCGACATCCTCATCTTATGGCCGTTTACCACCTTTTATCTTACATCAAGAAAACACCTGCTCTTGGATTGTTTTTCTCTTCTGAGTCTAGCTTCCAGTTGCATGGTTTTGTCGATTCCGACTTCAGTTCTTGCCCCGACACAAGGCGATCCATTTCTGGTTAATGTATGTACATTGGCAACAATATTGTATCCTGGAAATCCAACAAGCAGGCCACAATGAGTCGTTCTTCTTGTGAATCAGAATATCGCGCCATGGCTGCTGCAACATGTGAGATTGTCTGGCTTGCATCTCTTCTTTCCTCTTTTCAAGTCTCGGTCACGCATGTATCTCTTTACTGTGACAATCAGTCTGCGATTCACCTAGCTTCTAACCAAGTTTTCCAAGAACGTACTAAGCACATAGAAGTGGATTGTCACTTCATTCGTGACAAAATACGAGATGGATTCCTGAAGCTTTTCCATGTTAGTTCTGTAAACCAACTTGCAGATATTTTAACGAAAGCTCTCCATGGTCCTTTGTTCAAATCATTTATTGCCAAGATGGGTCTCATCGACATTTATCAAGTTCCATCTTGAGGGGGGATATTACGTATTCTACATATTACGTATTCTTGTTAGTTAGTTATAACTTCAGCTTAGCTGGATTAGGGTTAGTTTAGTTTGTTAAGTGATCTTTATTTCATGTATATAAACCTTTCTTCTTTTCATGGAATGTAATTCGGTTTTACTTTTCTCAATCAAATGTAAACAATCCTTATTGTTACAATAATCTTATTAACCTCAACTTTGTCATGCCAATTCATCCTTATATCTATCACTAAAAAGTCGAAATATGTAAGGATCGTTTATCTTGACATCTTCATTCACTTTAAACACATTTTTTCACAATTTGTCCAAATAAGTTGTAGATGTCGAATTACTTACTAAATTTGTCCGTAGTATTTCATTACTTATCTCAAACCTTTCATTAACCGTATTTCGCTCGTACTCATGCAAGCTTCCAAAGTCAAATTGTAATAACTCAATTCAACCAACAATAGCGATTTCCAATAAGGTGGGTGCAACTCAACTCTAATAACTAGACCACCTGACTCCTTATTAACACTACCAACACCAACCACCTTGATACTCTGATTCTTTTAAAACTCATCCCTATGCTGCCTGAATTGATTGATCATTGATAGTATCCGTTGGTGTTATGATTCGTCGAACACTTAGGGTATTATTGGGCTTGGATTGTTTAGCCTTTGAAAATCAAATTTCTTTGGTGTTGACACTTCACTGAACACATGGTGGTCATTTATGCTTTGATTGAAAAACTCAGAGTCGGTTGAGAAAAATTGAGTGTGAAGGAAGATATTGTCTCGCAACTCCATCTCCGAGAAAGCAAATAACTTTTTGAACGACGTCACTAAAATTGTTCGATCCATAAAATTGTCTCCACCTCTACATCCATCGAAATTATTTCTTAGCTATTCCTTCCATCCTAAAAGATGTCATGGTTACCTAATAGTGATCTTCTATCCCATAAAAATCGAAGAAGTTGTGGGCCGAGGTGATCCATTCTTCTAGGTCTTTCCCCGTAAAAAAATGGAAGCTCTATGTGTGCTGGCTTAGGCGAAAATAAAAATCATTCATATAGTTTCTTTTTTTATCTCCTTTCTCTATTCCTTCTAATGAAAGTTCGAACGATATCAATAGTATCAATAGAAGGAATAGAGAAAGGAGATAAAGAAGAAGAAATAAATTTCAACTAGGAACACTGAACCTGAATAGAGAAGAAAATAACAGCAACCAATGTTTACAATGTTCATACTTTTTTTCCCTAAAGCCTCTTGACTTATTTATACTCATAATATTATCATCTAATCAAGTACAAAACTATGTTAAGGATGGGCTAATCAAGGACGAAACTATGGTGTAATTACATTTTAGGTCATTGATAGTTTTGAAACCATTTCAATTAAGTCCTTGCTCCTCCCAAAATTGATTGATATAATTTATTTTTATGACTTTATCAGTTTAAAATTAATTAAATTAAGCATTGACCCCAAATGTTTATGGTTTAATTGCTTTTAAGACCTTTAATTTTAAAATTAGTGAAATTAAATCATATCTCCTTTATTTTTATGCTTTTTATTTTTTAAAATCATTGTTCATTCCAAAATTAAACATCTTGCCCCCTCATGATTCAATCTGGGCTCCGCCCCTGCATCTAATTAATGTAAAAACAGTTAAAAAATGGGTGTAGTAATAATCCAAGTATAATAGAATACCATAATAAAAATAAATAATAATAATAATAATAAATTAAAAACAAAACCTGAAATAGAACATAGTTAAAATCAGAAGAATTTTTGTTAAGGCATGTATGAATAGTTTCCTTAAAACATATTCGTCCTCTCCTCGGTGCTTGAGTAACGTTGGATGTCTATCTCCTAGGATACAACAAAAAACATTCATGGAAGTAGCACAATTGCAGTGAACAATTGAACTCAATCATGCCTTTCTCTATCACCGAAAAATAAAACAAACTTTGGAAGGAATTTTTCTAAGTAAAAAAATTCAATGTTGTTTTTGTAAGTTGATTTGAAAAATGAGTCACAACAATCCTTTATATAGTGGATGAAAAAATTAAATGTTTGATGAAAAGATTAAACCTTTTGATGGAAAGAATTGTTGAAAAGTTAATAGATACGATTGAATTGATGCAACTTTAAACTAATAATTAATAAGTCTATTCACCAAGTGACATGACTTATTATTAGCATGTCTATTCACCAAGTGACATGACTAATCATCAATATTATTCAACCAATATATATTATTTTTTTCAACAATCTCCCACATGAATAAAATTGATGGTTCAAAAATATTGACTCGTGTGGTGATAGATTCTACGTTTGATATTTGCACAGGAAAGGTATGCATCCCCTTTGAACCTTCCCTTGTGAAAATATGTTTACCTTACTGGCTGTCCAGTAGACGTGATGTCCTTGAACTGTCATGTTGTTTGTGTAAGCGGTGACATACCTCACACAAATACCTCACTAACAAGAATTTAGTTCTCATGGTTATGTATATATTGCCTTGGACATCCCTGGATCTACAAGAGCTTAGAGAACTATGCCCCAATAGTCTCATTGAAGCGGCTCTACTTCACTCTTACATAGGTAACTTATGTTGTTCGGTTTATCGAAACACACAATGGTCATTAAAAGCATTGCTTAATCTTTTCCACATTTTAGTCACTGTTTACATCATAGGAATGGACTTGGGATAAGAACCCCCACATTGACCTTACAAGGTCTATGCAAGTAGGTTGTCCATTTGAACCTAGATTTTGGGATCTCTAGTCAATTAGGTAGGGTTTTCCTCCACATAGCGCCTTAAATTTTTACGGGCTTTAGTCGCATTCCTTTCGATGATTTTATCAACTTGATCTCGATTCAACCTTTAGGTTAGCGGATCCGCAATGTTATCCTTTGATCTTACAAAATCAATAGAGATAAGTCCAGTTGAGATCAGCTGTCTACCGATATTATGTCGAAGACGCATGTGTCTCGACTTACCATTACGTTCTGTGCTCTACCAAATGTTGCTTGTTTATCACAATATATACATATTGTGGGCACATGTTTTGATCATTCTAGAATATCCTTGAAGACATTTTGTAGGTATTCAACCTCTAGCATATATGTTAGAAAATTCGATCCAAAGGACTTTTTTACTCTTGCTCTTTTACTTGTTTTTTTTTGTTCTGCCTCGACATCAACCTTTTGTTGAAAGTCTTGACAATTTTCATCAATAGTCTCTATAGTTTGTTTCGTTGAACTTGACCAACTTTCTTAGTCTTAAAAGAATGAGACAATTTTAAATTTTAATATAGTATTCTTGTGAATTTCAAGATTCTTTGATTCATGCCAAAAAACCGATATGCATTGTTATGACAAACATAATGAATTATCACAAAAACAAACATGTTAGGAGGATAATCCATGGTTTTGTTTTCAACCATTAATACAATTATCATTATTGTTATGACAAGCATAACCGATGAAAATACAATCCATCATTTTAGGATTTATTTTCATTTGCTTCGATAAAGTAGTTATTACTTTGACAAGACAACCCCACATTTTCAGTAGTTGTAGGAAGGTTTTCTACCATTCTATAGTTTATATGGTGCCTTTTTTTTTCTTGTGGGATAGCTTATTCAAAAGGTAATTCATTGATAACACAGTTTCATCCCACATTTAATGTGATGACCCAGAATTTTTCATCGTTCTCATAATATTGTACACTTCATAACGTGCATCATATATGGCTTTGAGAATGTAGTTACGGTATAGGAAATCAGATTGCTTCCATGCCTTTGGCAATATCGGTAGCAACATAAGTACTTCCATGTCTCGACAATGTTAAAGGCGGTAGCAACATCTACATCATCCTCTCTAATAATAGGAGGAACAACATGGTCAAATAACACTTTCTCCTTACTACGTTTTGAAATTTTATCCACAAACTTTTCATTGTGGCTTATAGTTACTAACAACATTGAACCTCGGTTCAAAATCAGAGTTAGAGTAATGATTATAACGTTAGACTAAGAACTGAAGAAGTTTTTGAATTATGCTATGGCAAACTCACGAACTAAATGTCATGTCATAATTATGAATATGAAGCATAAGTACAAAGCCAATACAATTCAAAATTTGAGTGTTATTTGATTTGAAGATTTTTTTTTTCTTTTCACCATCATCAAGACTGCAACTGTCATGTTGTCTTTACAAATTTTTCTAAAAATTATTAGTACATCAAATATCTAAGTATTAAATATTAACTCAAGTATTAATAATGAAATAAAGTCAATTTTAAATGGACCAATTTTTATGAAAAGACGCATGCCTCTGCATATGGCATTCACCCATACGTGTTCTCTTTCTCTCGCCATTGTCTTTGCATCGCAAAAATAAAAAATGTTTGGGCTGGAATCATCCTTGAAATGAGACATCAGAATATTTAGAGGGGTCGATATTTGATTCGATTGATTTTTCTCATTTCCTCCACCAATCTCAAACGTTGAATTCTCTTGAATAATTGTTCGACCGAACCCAGCAGCACTGACATAAGTCCATGTTCCTGAAAACATCCCCAACCAACTTCCCATCACATATGGGACAAACTTCACAAATGTTGGTCATAATTTCCAAGTGAAAATGGCAGCAAATCAAAGCAACTTTTTGTTCCATTAGTCCATTCTCAATGTGTCATATGGATACATGAATCGGTGACATCTCCTCAAAAGATGTTGCCAAACATTTGTTTCCCTCTTGTTTTACCGATTCGAAGTAAAGATTCAATCTTTACGTTTTGAAGACAAGATCAGCATGGAGAGATATTCATATTTGAATTGCCAATTTAATTCTGTTAACCACATTAATTTGTTCGTCTTGGATTAAAATTTACAATTTGTTTAAGATTGTTAGAAAAATGGGTGTAGTAATAATCCAAGTATAATAGAATACCGTAATAAAAACAAGGATTAACTACTGGAATAGTCACTTATGTTTTCCCCCAGTACAGAGTTGGTCACCGATTTTGAAAAACGACCAGTAAGGTCACTTACATTTTCGGGGCGTAAACTTTTGGTCACTCAGCCGTTTATTGTCGTTAAACGTTGACGGCTTGGTGACATGGCAACGGAAAAAATAAGAGTAAATTACTGCAATGGCCATTAAAGTTTATCCCATGTACATTTTTGGTCTCCGATTTTAAAAAATAAACATTATGGTCACTACTAAAAATGTTTCTTTCTAATTTCACCCTTTAATTTTAAAAATTCATTTTTCAACCCTAAAACTTTGCAATCAATTAGTACAATAATATTATAAAGGCTTAAATGAAAAATAGGTGCCTAAAGAATACTTTTTTTGAATTTTAGGTGCCGAAAGTATTAACTAATTCGTACCAATAATATTATTAACAGATTGATTTAAAATATTAACATCTTGTACCAACCAATTAATACCAATACATGTTAGTATTAACCAAAATGGATGGAAAAATTCATTAAACTTATAATATATATATATATATTGAAAAGTAAATTTATAATATATATTAATTAATAATTACATTGGTTAGGTTAGTAGAGGTTAAAGTGATAAAAATTGAAATGTTAACGAGTTATTTTTAAAAAAATTAAAATCAACTTAAAATAAAATGTTAACGAGTTATTTTAAAAAAAATAAAATCAACTTAAAATAAAATATTAAAGTTTAATATTGTTTAAAATAAATAATACTTGTAGCAAGGAAAAAAACGATTTTCAGAATAGGCATACATTAAGAAAAGGAGAAAGAGAAAACTGTTTATATCCTTGAAACATTACAAAAATTTCAGGTAATGGATTCTTATCGCATAAATGTAATATATTTAATGATATATATATATATATATATAATTAATTACAAGTAGAGTTGTTCCAAGACTTATTCATCTTATCATCTTGTTCGTTGTTTCCGGTGACGCCGTGTTGGGAGAAATGACCGCCTTGATCCGGTGACCAAGGGATGTGTTCAGGTGCGACGATCGGCGGCAGAAGCGGCGGCGATTTGGGGGTTCGGGTTTATGTAATTTTAGGGATTTTAGGACTATTTTGTGAAATTTTCAAAATTTCGGGATTTATAAAACTGAAAATTTTAGGTGTTGTTCTTTTTTAAAAAAATAAAATTTGTGCCACATGTGAAGCATTGATTGGTTAAATATACTTTTTTAACACCCTTAACGGCCAGACACCTAAAATTCTAACTTTTGAAACTTTAGGCACCTATTTTTACAAAAAAAAATACTTTCAACACTTAAAATTCAAAAAAGGTATATTTTATGCACATATTTTTCATTTAAGCCTTTATAATATTATTGTACTAATTGATTGCAAAGTTTTAGGGTTGAAAATGAATTTTTAAAAATTCAAGGGCGAAATTAGAAAGAAACTTTTCGGTAGTGACCATAATGCTTATTTTTTAAAATCGGAGACTAGAAATGCACATGGGATAAACTTTAGTGGCCATTGCAGTAATTTATCCTTTTTTCGCTGTCAGGTCACCAAGCCGTCAACGTTTAACAACAATAAACGGCTGAGTGACCAAAAGTTTACGTCCCGAAAACATAAGTGACCTTACTGGTCGTTTTTTACAATCGGTGACCAACTCTGTACTAGGGAGAAACATAAGTGACTATTCCAGTAGTTAACCCTAAAAATAAATTAAAAACATAACCTGAAATTGAACATAGTTAAAATCAAAAGAATTTTTGTTGAGGCATGTATGAACAGTTTTCTTAAGACAGATCTGTCCTCTCCTCGGTGCTTGAATAATGTTGGAAGTCTATCTCTTAGGATACAACAATAAACATTCACAGCAGTAGCACAATTGCAGTGAACAACCGAACTCAATCTTACGTTTCTCACTGGAAAATAAAACAAACTTTATAAGGAACTTTTCTAAGTAAAAAACTTTAATGTTGTTTTTGTAAGTTTATTTGAAAAATGAGTCACAACAGTCCTTTATATAGTGGATGAAAAAATTAAATTGTTTGATGAAAAGATTAAACCTTTTGATAGAAAGAATTATTGAAAAGTTAATAGATACGACTGAATGGATGCAACATTAAGCCAATAATTAATAAGTCTATTCACCAAATGACATGACTTATTATTAGCATGTCTATTCACCAAGTGACATGACTTAACATCAATATTATTCAATTAATATATATTATTTTTTCAACAAAAATTAACTAATTCAAGTTGTCCCTTCACATGATAATTTTCGGTTCATAACATATCCTTTTTTAGATCTTTCTTTAGCTTTAGGTCTCTTATCTTTAAGTTTCCCCCACTAACATGTTTTTTCGGTAAACTTCTTTTATTCTGATATGGACAATAAACAAGTTTATATTTCTTGATTTTAATAAAAAATTTAATGAGCGTTATTACTGTTGTATAATCCACAGTCGTCTATTGCGTTAGTAGTCGCCGACAATGGCCAACGAAGCCAAATTTCATCAAGAACCATGTCTTGGATCTTAAATCTGAATTTGAGCTCCGTTTAACCTTTGTTTTTCTTTTAATTTTGGGTCTTTTTTTGCAGATGTCGTGATCTTCCCCCATTTGGGATTTTTGTTGTGTAGTTAATCTATAGTATTTAGGCGGTTGTGGATATTGTAGAACTAAAGATCAAATTTTGATATTTGCATGGGTGGGGAGAGATCGGTTAAAGAGAGTTGTTGGGCCTATTAAGATGGGATTAATTGGCTTGTGTTTGGTTTAAGGCTTTTTATTTTCTCATACTAATGCAATTTAAGAAAGCCATCCTTTGTTGGAAAGCGTTGACGTGAGAGGTCAATAAACAACAATGTCAAAACATCTAGAAAAGAATCATGGCTGCTGCCAATAGGGTAAGCGGATCGAGTAGAGTTAAAAAACTGAGTTATTCGAGTTGATGTATATTTTTTATAATTTAAATTTTATTTGAAATTTTTTAGAGTCGAGTCGGATTATTTGATTTTTTGTTCAAAATTAATTGTATACATTTATAAAGTTATGATATTAATTAGTTCCAATTTAGGGAGGGGATACCCAAGGCCAGCTACAAGGGGAGCACCCTGAGCGACCGCTTAGGACCTCTAACCAGCCTAGGGCCCCTAAAATTTATTTATTTATATTTTTCAATTCTTATTTTTTTTAATTTATCAAATAAATAAATAAAATCTAATTGTAATAGATTTATTCTCTTTCCTAAATAAATAAATAAATCTAACAAGAAAAATAATGTTAAATTAATTGTTTAAAGTAATTAGATGAATAAAAATTCTCTGCTCCTTTTCGGTGCCTTTTTCTATGCCCAACACTAAAAAGATTAAATTTTAAGCTCTAATCCTAAATTCTAAATCCTAAATATTAAACTCTAATCTTAAACCCTAACCTTAAACCATAACTCTAAACTCTAAACCTATATTTTTTTTACTGTTGAGGCATAAATAGAGCGCTAAAAAAGGACATAAAATTTCTATTCATAATAAAATATATTTTTGTTATATAAGGATCCATTTATAGTTTTCGCTCAGGGTCCCAAAAAAAACTTCGAGATAGTCTTAGGATACCGAAGCTTTTGTTAGGGAGAGTCGGAATCGGGAGCCAAAAAGTGGGTGGAGTTTTCCACTGAAACAACAATGGTGGTTCTAACATGAGGCATGCAGCTAAGGACAATGTCGGTTCAAAAATCTATGGGCAGTTTATTAAAATGAAATCCTCTAATTTATAATCTCAAATATATATAAAATTTTTCTAAAACATTTTTATCTTAGTAAAAAAAAAATATTGTGGGCCCTTTTTAAAGTTATATATATATATATATATATATATATATATATATATATATATTCTTGCAATTTATTGAATCAAAATCTTTTTTTTTCTTATATATATATTTTTCAACTCATTTGGGGCCATATTTTATTGAGGCCCTATGCGGTCGCTTCTCTCGCGCATGTCCAAAACTCTTACTGACTAAGAAGACAAAGTAAGAGATTAGAGAGGAAGAGGATGAAAATAGAGTGGTCGGAGTCATCGTCTACTGAAACAAGATGGTCCGAGCCACAACAATATGGGCTAAAAGTAAGGCTGAGGAGTTCAAAGATCAAATTAATATTTTTTTAAAGTTTAATAATCAAATTAAAAATTAATCTTCTTAACTAATGTGTTAGATTATCAAATTAACGAGAATTAACAATTGAATGAATATGTTATGCAGCATTGTTTCTACTGAGGTGGAATTCGTCTCGAAAAGGCAGCTCGTTTAAGTTGTTGGCACGATTCATTTGGGATTTGTTCCAGTTAAATGCATTTTAGGAACTAGTAATCTTACTTTGGTAACCATCAGAATGGTTTTAGTAATCTTACTTTGGTAACCATCAGAATGGTTTTAGATGATTTCTCATTAGTAGAATTTTCTAGTTTATATGTTGAAAATACTTGGCCTTTCACCTTTGATTTCGGTTGGACTTTGAGGGTGATATCTATGTCATAGGTATGGCAATTCCTTCTGAACCCGATGGATCTGATTCGATCGAGATCGAGTTTTTCCTTTTACTCAGGGATCAAATCGAGACAAGGCAGATGGGTCATATTTAGATGAAATCCACCCGCCCCGAATTTATCCAACATTAGGCTCTAAATAATTGAGATAGAAACCAAACAAATGGATTGAGAATTACTCTAAACATTACCCCTTCTTTTTACAAATTGACCTAAACAATGTTTGTGATTCTGTTTGAACTAGTCTAACATGTATATACAAGAATGGTAAATGATAAACCATAATAAAAGCCATTATTTCTCCTTCGTATTATCGGCCAGAACCGAAGCTTTGCAGATCGGACATGTATTCTTCATCGACAACCACTTCTTGATACAAGGGGCATGGTATTTATGACCACAGGTCTTTAATGCCCCGACTTCATCCATGTCCTTATAGTCTTCCTGTATATTACCAACATCAAAGTATTTAGGTGATACAGTTCGGAAAAGTGGGATCATCGAAAATTAGTAGTGAACCATAACCAAAATGTGCTCATCTGCTCTCGATAATTCCATGTTGAAACATAATACAAGATATTTATGCTTCAAATAGAATAAAATTCTTACCAGGCAGATCACACAAGAGCCCTCATCCTGGTATTGATCTGAAGAGTGGCAAATTGTTTCGGCTAAGCACTTAGATATCGAGTCTTCTGACAAGCCTGTATTAACGCTCCCTATCCTTTCCCCTAATGCAAGTAGTTCCTGCTCGAGAATTCGTCCAAGGTCATTTAAAAGAAAGTACTAAAACTGAAACAACACCATAATAAAGAAGGGAAATATGTACACACCTCATAAGTCAGGTTGTCTATGTCTAATCTCATATCTCTATGCTGATCAAACATATTTCTAGATCCATAGAAAGCGGAGCGGTCTGCAATCATAAAGCCCTGCAGAATGAAAATAAATTATAACATACGGCTAATGACTTATTAAATCAGAAAAGTTGGTTGGCAAGCTGAAACATAGGAGATGCAACTGAACAGAATTTTCCCAGCATCTCATTGGCAAAACACTTGATATGAAGTAATAGAGTAAAAAAAAGTGCATCAAGATGAAAAATACAACACCCTCAAAATGCAACATGCTGAAAGCTATGTCAAATGGGTTTTCAATACATGCAAGTACACCTCAAGGGTTGATATGCAAGAACATAATTCCTTCATAAGTGGTAAATACCTCAGATGAAAATCGACCATGGAAAGCTGCATCATCAGCTAGAGGTCGGTATCTATCATGAGATATCCTTGACCTCCCATTCCGCTCATTATTACGCCGTGTTACAGCTGATAATGACCGAGGGTGCCTGGATGAATTACTTTCAGAAACAACCTGCATCCCCTCTTCTGAGGGCGCTGCATGGCCTAATCGCACACTGCTGGAAGAAGCCCTGAAAGTTGGGCCAGATCTCTGAGAATAGTTTGTTCGAACACCCCTTACAGATTGAGCTGAGTTGCCATGGAAACCCTGAGGAAGAACAGGATTTCTACCAGAAATGAAATCATGCTGAAGTCCACCAACCTCGAGAGAAGCATTTGTAGCAATACCACCCAGAAAGCGGTTTGTCTCATGATTAAAAACATTTGAATCTGCAATTCCACCAGCAACAGACTCAGAAACAATGGGAGATAAAGTTCAAGAAACACAGAAATGTTAAACTAACTAACCTTCAGGTAGAATCCTTCCATGATTAGGAGACATTCTTAAATGGCCCCACTCCCTTGAAACTGTATTAGAGCTCTGACCTGAGATATCCACCGAGTTAGAATGCTCAACTGGGTGGCTTGCAGGGTAAGAAGTATGAGAACTATTGCTTGACAAATGGGTCCTAACAAGGTTGGATTCAAGATCAAATGCTGGACGGCTTCTTACATTCCTCATAGAACCCTCACCCCTAATTGAGAGGCCATTGCCTCTACAACTCGGGGGCATGGCAACATGATCCCAAAGCATGTGCTGAGGATCTATATTAGGTTTCTCTTGCCAAAAGTCAGAAGGTCCAGGCATATCAGATGAACTTCCAGCACTAGCATATCTGCTTGAACCACCTTTCTCACAGACTGAAGGAACTCCAGGGCTTTTTCTCTTGTGAGGTCCTCTTCCACTCCCCATTGTGAGATCAACAAAGCCACCCTCAATTCCATGGATAGTCTGTCTATCATAATTGGAAGAAGATGCATGATGCATGTAGTTCTCAGGGGCTGCACCAAATGTTCCAGGCGCCGATGGATGCAGAAAAAGATCACGAGATGGACCTGAAGTGTCAGGTAGGTACCGTGGAGCTTCAACATTGTGGCTTGAGGTAGCAAAACTACTTGATATAGGCACATGATTCCAGTGGGAGGAATGGCGCACTGCATCGGCAGACATATTTTCTACAGGACAGAAGGAGCCGTGTTCTATAGTGCTTGACCTTGCTGCAGAAAAATAAAAACAAGTAGCAATAACCATTAGAACAATAACTTTTGTACAAATAGAGGATACTATAATACCAGGAACCTCAAAACCTAGGCCCAACTCTCCAAGTAGGAGAATATGATGCGTTCAAACCCAAGCCACCTTGGGAACATGTTTTCATACTGCAAACCCATACCACCTTGGGAATGGCGGATCCATAAATATTTTTGAGGGTGGGCACACATAAAATCTCAAAATCCTAGGGGGGCACAATTCATAAAGATTAAAAAAAATAAGGACTAATTCATAAAAATTAAAAAAATTAAAGTCAAATGTGTGAAGTTTAGAAAGTTCAGGGTGGGCACGTGCCTACCCTGAAGTACACATGGATCCGCCACTGCTTGGGAACATGTTTTCATACTGCAAACCAATATATATTTGTCATCAACATCAACCTTTTCCCCTTAAATAAAATGCAAAAGTAAAGGTACTAAAATAACAACCTAGATCTGCATAAGGTTGCTCCGCATGCATATGATTCCAGCCTTGCTCATGTTCATTCTCAAACATTTGGGATGAGCCAAATAAATGCCTATGATCCATAACAAAGTCACTTAAGAGCAAAAGAGAAATGTCTCAGAAGAAGAGTTAACCTGTAAAAAGAAAAAAAAATTCAAATATGTAGAAGAGAATAGAGTCATTAAGAACATTTAATTTCCAATAACATTAAGTAATTAAAACAAAGGATGCATTCACTGTCTCTGTGACAATTTTACAAGAAAAACACAATGATTATACATCACTTCATTCTTATCAAGAACTTCTACAAGTTTGGCACAAATGATAATGTTTTGTATCTCATATATATGCAGAAAAATGAAGAAAAATGCAACACTAAGATTTGCATGCTCATGATCTTTTTACTTGTATAGTTTAACTGTTATTTGATTTTAGAAGATTGAAATTTATAAGGTTGTATGTGTATTCTGGTTCTTTGTAGTGTTTGTCACTTCATCCTTTTCGGGTTTTACTAGCATGACAAAACCATCTTCTCTTTTGAATGGATTAAACATTTCTGGGTAGGAACACAGTTAAGGTCAACACTGCACAGGCACAGGCACAGGCACAGGCACTAGCACAAACTGAAACATGAAAGGGTCATCTAGACTAGAATTTCAGCAACTACATAAAACTTTCTACTTTGGCCCACTAAATTGAAATTGAGCATCAAGAACTGTAAGTTAGCTCACCAGCTTGAGGGGGAGTGTAAGTTACCCGAGAAGTGTTAGAGTTTGAGGGGGAGTGTAAGTTATCCGAGAAGTGGTAGAGTTTTATTTAATCTATAATTAGAGTTTATTCCCAAGTCAGTAGTTTAGATTTACTAGAAGTCTTATTTAAATTAGGGATAAATATTATTTAAATTAGAGATAAAAGTATAGTTTAACTATACTAAAACTCTGTAATTGCCTATTTAAAGGCTCACTGTACACACATTTGAATAATTAAGATTAATAAGAAAATACAGAGAAACATATTGTTCTCTCTGAAAATATCCTGTTCATCTTCTTTAAACAAATAAATCCCTAACCACCAATCACACACAAACCACCATCATTAATTGCATCTCCGGCCACCATGGCCCCTTTCTCACATGGTATCACGAGCCAACAACGGTCTTGATGTCGTCACCACTGCTGCCATCTCTGATATGTTTTTTTTTCTTTTCATATGCACACTTTTTTTTTGCTGCTATAATTAGGCCACGCTCGTTCCTTCGCTTCTCCTTCGTTGGAATCTTACATCTCTGGTGAAATTTCTGCTCGTTTATTTTTTGTTGTTTTGTCAAAAAGGTTATAGTTTAGCCTTAAAAAACTATTTGGTTCTATCTTAGCCATCCGTTTTAAAAAAGATAGGAGAACAGGTTTTAGTTTAGCCTTAAAGAAAAACTATATTATTTTTCAAGGGATTCTACATCAAAAATTTAAGCTGGGAGTCTAGTACGTGTAACTACCAGCTTGAGGGAAAGTGTAGATTTCTGTGATCGTTATTGAATTGAAGCAGCTACTTAGTCCGTGAATGATAGAAAAAGCTGGAAGACATCTCAGAAGATGCAAAAACCAGAAAAAGATCATCACTGAAGGAAAGCTGGAAGACATCTAAGGAAGGTGCAGAACCAACAACTACAACAAAGTTGGTAGTCATCTCAAGAAGGATGTCGAAACCAGCAACATCAGCTGCAAATTTTTCAACAATGACCGTGCAAAGAACAACGTGATTATATCCTAGTTGTTCAACTCAATGGCTCCCGAAAAAGGGAGATCTTTTTCTCTAAGAAACAACAGAAGAAATATGAGTACGGGCATCACATTCAAGATCCAAGCTGGTGCTCTACTACGTTTGCTCACCAGCTTGAGGGGGAGTGTAAGTTAGCTCACCAGCTTGAGGGGGAGTGTAAGTTACCCGAGAAGTGTTAGAGTTTGAGGGGGAGTGTAAGTTATCCGAGAAGTGGTAGAGTTTTATTTAATCTATAATTAGAGTTTATTCCCAAGTCAGTAGTTTAGATTTACTAGAAGTCTTATTTAAATTAGGGATAAATATTATTTAAATTAGAGATAAAAGTATAGTTTAACTATACTAAAACTCTGTAATTGCCTATTTAAAGGCTCACTGTACACACATTTGAATAATTAAGATTAATAAGAAAATACAGAGAAACATATTGTTCTCTCTGAAAATATCCTGTTCATCTTCTTTAAACAAATAAATCCCTAACCACCAATCACACACAAACCACCATCATTAATTGCATCTCCGGCCACCATGGCCCCTTTCTCACAAGAACATGTGAGTTGGTTCTTAGGAGCAGGAGTGCAGGACAAAATGAGCTGCGACAAAAGCATTAGGATGATTTTTGCCGTAGGCTTTTGCATAGGAAGCAGACAACCCTAAAATACCAAGCGCACAACAATAGTCTTCTAATAAACTGATGTGTCATCTATAGTCCTGTCTCTTGCAATTATCTGCTTATACATTGTTCCCCATTCCATAAAATTGGAGAGAGCATCCTTCATATTCTGGGGCAAGAATAGAGAACACTAGATTGTAATTAAAAACAGACTTTAAATTGATTGCCAACACTCACCCATAACCCCAATGCAATAGTACCTCAGATTCAGTCTAGAGGGAGCACTAGAAGCAGGATTACACATCAGGACATCACCCGGAATTGATTTATAAATCAGCAGACGTGAGGGATGAGAATGGTAATCACTTAACCAAGAATGGATACAAAGTTTGTGAAGTCAGTCAGCAAATGAATAAGGCCTCCTACTCCAGTCATGAAATTAGTAACCGAACGAATATAGAAAAATCCAGTCCCCCTTTGGTTCAGTAAAAGAAAATAATTCAATTTACATGCAAGTAACCTTTGTGATATTGAACTTCCAATCTGTAAGAGAGGACAATAACCTATCTATTATGAAGACATGTTAGAAGAATACAAAAACATTAAGATAGTAAAGAAATTAAGATTTCAAATTTAAAGTATGCTCTAAACTTTTCAGGGAAACAAGTTGATAAACATGGACAGTAATATCTAGCACAAGCAAGCATCCTCAGAGAAATTGAAGAGGCGAAATACAAAAAAAAAAAACTACAGTTTTGAAATAATTCATCTTCACAAGGAACTTAAGTCAAATGCCATGTGGAAGAATAAATTGTTTATTAGAGAAGAGGAAAGTTAAGTAATTAGACCATATGTTAAATATACATGAAAAGGCATGAAATTCCACCATCTCTAAGAGAGTACAGCCTGCTGTGATCACTGAAAAGTTACTTTCACCAACTGTAGATTGGTTGACTAGGGGAACTGTGAAGGCCACAGAGATGCCCCCAGCAACCCCTAGGGGATTCTTAGGTCATTACATCATAGAACTGCACAGCAGAAGACACTATTATCAATTCCCTAATCTCAGTACTCCCTAAAACTCCTGTGACACCCTACACCAAGCATTTAGAACGGTAAGGCAAAAGGCTAAACACGATACATTTAAGATAATGGCATGACTACAATCATCCCCCCATCTCCAGTCTATGAAGTGAAAAGATCCTGATGTCAAAGGAAATTCCGATTGAACAAGGTCTAAAATTTCTGCAGATCGGTAGCTCTAATACCATTTACTTGCTTTCCATGTATGACAGCTGATTAAACACTCCAAAATGAGTGCACATGAACCTAATAAAGAAGACACAAGAAGTTTTCCTTCAGTTGCCCAACCATCAACGCTTTCCTGCAATACCATTTGCAATTCAGAAAATAAAAACAAGAAAGACCACAACTTAGCTATTTGACAACTCCAGAAAAGTGTCTATGTATGGTTAAGTCAAAGGAATACTTAATCTACATCAAAACCATTTGCAGCTGAGAAAACATTGATAAAGCGAGGGAACTAAGAAAGGAAATATAAGTGAAGTGAAGGTGCTGCAAGACATGATGAGGTAGAGTTCGATGGAAAGTGAAGGGATTAAAAAATTGCTGGATATACTACTTAAAGCTGACAGCTATAAGACATATTGATGTTTAACTTCAAAACAAATTGTGCAGAGACAGACGAGAATAATGAAACCCATACCTTCAGATGCAGACAGGCTATCTTTGCAAAACTGGCATACTAATCAGTGTGCATGCTCAAGGGCAAACTCAAGATGCAGTGCAAGAACGAATGCCAATGACGAACCTGCATAAGGAAGCATCTAAACCTAGTTGCTGCTAAGGCAAAGCAAGAGAAAACTATGTCCAATCCTATCCAATATAGGATCTTGTCCAACAAGCAGTTAGTTACAATATTATAGAAGTTACAACAAGTTAGTCGACTATGAACCTGAATCTAAAACCACAACAAAGATTAAAAGTCAATTTTCTACCACTACAGCAGCCCAAGGGGCAGTTTATGATAAATATATTATATTTCTATCCATAAAGTAAATCTTCAAACCAACATTGACAGCGTCAATGTGCTGAACAAAAAAATGAAATGTTCAGCTTAATACAGATATCGTAAAAGGAAGCATTTGAGATTCAAAATCAGGAAAATTAGTAACGCATAATATAGAATAATATGCTAAAACGCCGATTTCTGTTCTCTTGATTTGCTGCAATGAACTCATTTCAGGACATCAGAAAAAAGAATACCCAATGACATATTGGCTAATAGCTTCGTATGTCAAAGCATTCTCACTGAAAATTATGAAAAATTAACTCTTGTATCAGTTCTAAATTTTTATAATCACGGTTCTCTGATCAACAGAAAAAATTTCAGTTAAGTCAACGAAGATCGAACTTGTAATTGCTTCCTACAAATAGAGTTTAAATATAATATCAACATAAAAAATCTCCTTCCTTAAGCTACAACAAATACAATCACATCAAATTTAAAAGCAACTGATCATCCTTTTAAGTCAAGCCCAATAACCGATGATCAACAACGAAATATCTCAGCTGATGATGATGGCCGTGGCCACAACAAAGAGTTCGGAATTAGGATACTAATTTTAACGGAAAATTTTTATCTTGAACATCTCTGATAAATTCAATAATTTAAGAGAAACTAATGATTTTAAATAAGAAAAGCAGAAATCATTACAGGTTAATATTTACAATCAAGATAAACAATTAGATTAACGAAACTAATCAGATGAACAATAATCACACCTCATATAAACAAAAATTTCAGGATCAAAGTAGATTCAAAACAATTAACTAACAAAATTATTCGCCAAAACAAAACAAAAGGAAAACCCACCTCGATTTTTTTGGATGAAATTCTGAAAGGAATGGGGGGGGGGGGGAGAGAAATGGTGAGAGATTGTGTTTGGGAGAAGAAGAAAGCCGAAGGAAATAAAGCGTTTGGGTGTGTTTGTCTTGTCGCCTTGTTCAGAATAATAGGCGAAAATTACCACCGATTTTTTAAAATGCAATTTGTGCAATTTATATCGACGAAGTAATTGAAAACTCTCCTGATTCAGAATTCAAATTCAATTATTATTCTAATTTTAATATATGAGTTTTATTTTTGAAAATTAATATAGGAGTTCTAATTAGTAATGATATCAAACCAGTTGAGTGGTCCTAATAATAAAAGATATTGTGTTTCATCTAAGTGATCCGAATTTGAGCACCAAATGTGCACCGTGTATACATCATTAAAGGGAAAAAATATTTATAACTAAAATAATGCAACCCTCTGGGATCCCATTTTTCAGAAATTTTCTAATAAGTTAGGGGGTTGGTCTTCGAAATTCTTGTCTAGTGGCAGGAGGCTTACACCGTTGAAAGCGGTACTGTGCAGTTTATCAATTTTATTTTCTTTCAATCTTCAGAATGCCGTCTTCTGTTTACGTCCGTTTGAATAGAATGATGTCCAATTTCTTATGGGGAGGGAATGAAGAGAAGTCGTGAGTTCACTGGATTAAATGGGATCTCCTATGCAAACATAAGGATGATGGCGGGCTTGGAATAAATAATCTCAAAACTATGAACCGTGCTCTGCTATACAAATGGAGCTATCGCTTTGGAAATGAAACCAACAACCTTTGGAGGAGGGTAATAAATGCTAGAGTACTCGGATCGAAAAACAGCATCATGCCAATCATGCCGTCTAGAAGGAACGTATCTTGGATATGGCACGATATAATAAAAAATCACAACAATTTGGATCGGTTGGGAACCACCTTTAGAGAAAATATGAAATTGCAAGTCGGAAACGGTGCTACGATCAAATTCTGGCAGGAACAATGGTTAGGGAATTTTGCTCTTAAAGAAAAGTTTCCTAGGATTTTCTCCTTGGCCTTGAATCAAGTTGGCTGCATAGCTGAGTTCGGAACTTCTGTAAATGGTCAGTGGAGCTGGTCTATCGCTTTGAGGAGGCGGTTATTTAGCTGGGAATTCCAGCAATGGGACATGTTGCTATATTTGTTATCGCAGGTTAATACGAATATTGCGATTTCGGATAGAGTGCGTTGGCTTGGCTCAAGCGACGGGAGGTTTTCGATTAAATCGCTGCGTGATTCTCTTTGCTCTAAATCGTCGGAAAAAACCGTTTGGAAAAATTGCATTTGGCTTGGCATCGCTCCACCAAAAGTAGAGATATTTGTTTGGCAAGTTTCCTAGGGTAGAGTACCCGTGAAGACTGAATTAGCGGAACGAGGTTTTTCGGGCATGTCTAATCTTGATTGTCCCCTTTGTAATAAGGCCCCGGAAACCATCGCTCATCTTTTTTTGGAATGCTCAGGCGTTTGGACTATTTGGGTCAAATATTGTGCAGCTCCAGGTATGTCTACAGTTCTTCCAAATAATATTCAACTTTTGCTTGAATCCTGGGCCGATATACAGGTGATGTCAAGGTGCAATTGGTTGACTATGGTCCCTTTTGCTATTCTATGGTCAGTTTGGTTACTAAGAAATGAGATCGTCTTTAAGGGAGTGAGGTTTGATAGCCTTCAACTCGCACACCTTATCCAGCAACGTCTAGTCTTCTGGTTTAAAGCTAAATTCCCTGATTGCAACATTTCTTCTGAGGCTTTATTTGCTGATTTGTCCTTGGCAACTTCGTGGTTTAACCGTAGTAGGGAGAATAGGAGTGCCGCGAAATGGCTCCCCCTACTGGTTTTCTTAAATTGAATGTTGATGACGCGTGCTCCGCTTCGACCAAGTGTGGTATCGGGGGTATTCTGCGCAACTCGGATGGGCAGACCTTGTGGAAATTCTCGCAGCCTTCTGGGATCGCTCCTCCTGCGTGGGTGGAACTTGAAGCTATGTTCATTGGTGCTTCCCTTTTCTACAGTTCTAGCTGGGCGAAGAAGTACCGTCTAATACTGGAATCGGACTGCAAGGTGGCGGTTGATTGGTGCAGCAATATCATCGCACCTCCTCCACAGGTTAGGCACAAAGTACAGGCTCTCCTAGATTTTTCTATCAGGGTGGGTTTGTGCATTAGATGGATCCCTAGACGGTACAATGGGGAAGCCGATGATCTAGCCAAAAGGGGGGTTGGTTGAAGTATTGCTTGACGTTACCGCAGCACTGGGCGGGGCTTTAGGGGCCGAAGGTAGCCTGTTATGGTTATTGTTTCTTTTCTTCATTTGTTTCTTATACGGCATTCTGGACATGGGTGTTATACATTTTATTTCTATCAATAATATAGTAGTGGGGCACTCTTTTCCCCTTCACTAGGAAGGGTTTTTAATGAGGCCCGATTTTACCTTTAAAAAAATAACTAATTTCGTCTCATATAATCGCACCAGCATATTAAATAATAACAATAATAATGATGTAACTTTTTATTTATAACTAATTTCGTCGCACGGTGAAAAGGTATTTTTAAAGAAAATAATCAGCCTATAGAAAATGGAGGAAATTTTCATTTTACAATAAAATGGAAAACAAAGGGAAAATTTGGTTGCATTTGGTTTTAGAGAATGAGATCCGTTTTCATTTTCTTAGAAAAAGAAAAATAATGAAGAAAATGCATTTGGTTGTGAAAATAGAAAATAATTTTTAGAAAATAAAAACAAAAATGAGTGAAAATTTGAAGACATAAAAAAGATGTTCTCATTGTTTTCATTGATAATATTTTAGAAAAATGAAAAATATAAAAATAAGGGTTTTTAAATTTTAACCCGAGTTCAAATCCTTCTAATGCAATTTTTTTAAAAAATTTGGTTTATTTCATATTTTATTTATTTATTTATTATTATTATATTTTATAACTATATTTTATTTCAATTATTTAATAATTGTTTTTTATATCTATTTTAAAAAGTTATATATCAAACATATTTTCAATATTTTCATTTTTAAAAATAACTTTTCATCTTTATTAACCAAACACGTTTTCTAATTTTTTAAAAAATTAAAAATAAAAACATTTTTTAAAAACAAAAACAGAAAACAAAAACAAAAAATATTTACTACAACCAAACGAGCCTTATAGTCGTTGAAATTTTTGAAAATCACTTTTGAAAAGTGAAAATAAAAGTATGGAAATTTAAAAAGAAATTTTCAAAGGGCGTGTTTAGATAAAATAGTTCATTGTATGAAAAATGTAATTATTGTCCTAACAATTACACGTGAGTGTAATGTAAGGAACTATAATTTATTGGACATATTTAACAAATAGAGTGTAATTACATTTTAATTTTCTATGTCAATTTTTTAGTACAAACTATAAATTACATTATTATCTAAAATTAAAATAATTAATATAAATAATTTGAAATGCATTAAAATTCAATCCTTTTACCGTGGACTAAATGTTTGAATTCAATAAGGATGGACAGAGGGGTTAGAGGCCTTAAAAATTAAAAAAAAATTATATATTTTTATTAAAATTTATTTTCGCCACCTAAAATTTTATAATTTATTTTTTCTTAAAATTGTATAAGTTCACCCCATTATATAGAATCCTGCTTTTGTCCCTATAATTCAACATACACCATAATTAATTATAAAAATTCAAATTGATATAATAAAAAACAATTTGTCAAAATTATGATTGAGGAATTATGAATCTCAAATATAAAAAAACTGCCAGCATAATTAATATTACTAATAAAAGAATCCAATCCATTAGGCTTTCGGTTTCTACTTGCTAAACGAAATGATATATATATATATAAAACTCAATTACTTTTACACAGTTTTTGGACCGTTAGATGATGGTAATTAATGGCTTAGATTATTTCGTTATTTTTTTTTCAAGTGATAATCTTCACATTTTTTACTGTTAATCTCATCCATCCATTTCCCTTATCTAATGGTCCAAGATTAGTGTAAAACTAAATGAGTTTTACACCATGTAACTTGATCCCATCCCATCCCATCCCATATATATATATATATATATATATAAGTTTTACACTAATCTAGGACCATTAGATAAGGGAAATGGATGAATGAGATTAACAGTAAAAAATGTGAAGATTATCACTTGAAAAAAAAGATAACGAAATAATCTAAGCCATTAATTACCATCATCTAACGGTCCAAAAACTGTGTAAAAGTAATTGAGTTTTACACTGTGTAAGTTGATCCTAACCCTATATATATATATAGGGTTAGGATCAACTTACACAGTCTAAAACTCTTTAAGTTTTACACGTTTTTTGGATCGTTGGATGGGGGAAATGGATGACTGAGATTAACTCCTTACTTTTTTTCCCAAGTGATAATCTTCACATATTTTACTGTTAATCTCATCCATCCATTTCACTTACCCAACGATCCAAAAAACGTGTAAAACTTAGAGAGTTTTACACTGTGTAACTGGATCTTATCCCATATATATATATAACTATTTCATGAGGAAATTTTAAATTAAAAACCCCATTTTAATTAGTATTTAAAGAAATGACCCCGCATACCTAAATTTAGAAAAATGACCCCAAATCTGCCACGTATGAAGAACTCGCTTTCTGGGAATAGCGAGTCTGTAGAACTAAGGTTTTGATATAATATTTGAAAAATGTTTTGGACTAAATTGAAAAGAATTTAAAATATGTTTTTAGTCAAAAACAACTTGAAAATATGTTTAAGGGTTTTAAAGGCTTTGGAATGGTTTTAAAGTGTATTTAAAGTAGTCAAAACCATGATTTTCAAGTAACCGTACCGATACGGTATTGGACCGTACCGATACGCCTTAGGGTTTTCAAACTACCAAAATTCCAGTAGCCAAAACCCGTACCGATACGCCTAGCCGTATCGATACGGTGTGTTTTGAAATAGCCCAACGGCCATAAATGGTACTATTCCCAACGGCCATAAATGGTACTATTCCAACGGCTATAAATGGTACTATTCCCAACGGCCATAAATGGTACTATTTCCAACGGTCATAAATGGTACTATTCCAACGGCTATAAACGACTATATTCCCAACGGCTATAAACGGCTATATTCCCAACGGCTATAAACGACAATATTCCCAACGGCTATAAACGGCTACAAACTCATTTGGAACTATAAATTGAAGGCTGGAACACTTGAAGAAAGTAAGAGACAACATCCAAGCAATATGGTCAAGAGAATTAGAGTCTAAATCTTTATTTTACTATTCTCTTGTACATAGTCTGTAAAGAGTGATTTTATTGTTTTTATCCTTCACTCTTTCTTGTGAGCTTAATTTTTGTAAACACCCACCTTGTGAGGTTTTCATTGTTTACACAAACTACCTTGTAAAAGGAGAGGTTCTAGTTTAGCCTTGAGAGAAAAACTAGAGTTGGTTCTATCTTAGCCAAGTTGAAAAGATAGGGTTGTAACGGTTTCCTCCTGAGCCTGGAAAAGGGGACGAATTCATTGTTGAGTGAATTGGGAAATCCTTAGTGGTGTGCTAAGGTAGTGGATGTAGACTCGGTTAAGTAGTCGAACCACTCTAAAATCCTCGTGCAAATTTTGTACCTTTCTTTCAGTTTTAGCCAATTCAACCACCAAGCAATTACAACCCTCCTTGACGATTTCGGTGATCGATTCGAGCGTGCCTAAAAACCCAACAGAGTCTCAATCTCGCTTTCTGCAAAGAGCGAGGTCTTCATATGTGGCTACACTTTTCAGAATAACGAACTTAACAGAAACTCGCTTTTTGCAGAACGCGAGTTCCCCGAGAAATTGAAGAGCCGGCTTAATTTATCGCGGGCAGTTTAATGGAACTCGATGTCTGCAGAAAGCGAGTTCTTTGTAAATCGGGCTGGCAGACCAAGCGTCCATAGGCATGTTCGAGAAATATTTCGGGGTTATTAATCGTATAATTTTAGTAAACGTTGAGTTTAGGTACGTAGTACTGGAACTTGTCTTTCATTCGACACCAATATGGGCAAATTCGGTGCATTGTAAACCGAGTAAAATTCGCTTTGAAAACAGTTCCATAGCTTATTTTTGTGAATGAATGAAAATATAAAATGGCGTGATAAGCATATTCGGCTTATTAATCTAATAATGTATGTTATTGTTTATAAAAAAAAGAACGAAAATAAATATAAAATATAAAAACTATGTAAAAAATAAGGCAGAATAAAATATTGGTAATTATAAAATAAGAAATAAAGTCTTGCATAAACATAATTAAATTTTTTAGACATCCCCTCGTTCTAATAATGCATATGTCCACTCGTTCCGCGGTTGGGTGCACGACGATCTCGTGGAGGATTCCTCCGAACCGCATGTGCTCCATTGTCGTCGTCGTCATCGTTGTCTTCATCATCAGCGTCATCATCATTGGCACCATAATCGTCCCCGAAACGCGGACCACCGATGGCACCGGGGCCAGTGTAGAATAAGCTCTGCGGCGGCGTCTGCTCGACAATGTTGTATTCAAACTGTGCTGCCAACGGTGGAACATTGAACACCGAAGGAATATATGCAAAAGGCGGTGTCAGGTAATATGTTGGATGTATCGGCCTAAAGGGACGAAAGGCGTCTGTGATCAAAATCTCGGGTGGAGTACCCATTTGCTGAAACGTCTCAGGACCACCCATCTGCAGAAATGATGACGAAGCGGAGTGCATGAATGTTGGTCATGGCGCTGGTGTCGAACGCTGTGCCGCGAACTAATCTGTTTCTTGCGTTGTTCCAGACGACGAGGTCTTTGTAGTGTGAGTTCACCGTCTCTAGCTTTCAAGCCTCATTTTGGTACCGCGCTGCGTCGACTAGCGTTGGGTGGCTTGACGTTGTGTGTGCGGGCGGTTTTGGGGAGGCACCTCAATTTCTCGCTCGCGCTCGTCCTGAGTCAGTGTATGTGGCTTCCCATTTCGGTGGTACCACTGCATATAGTCGAATGTGACGTCTTGGTTCACAATGCGTTCACAGATGGGCGGCCGCCTGTCATACCTTGTCATCCATTGCCCGACATAGTTAGCGTGATAATGGGCCCAATGGACTTCTGTCTTCCCCTGTTGCGTCAACTGGTGTAATTCGTCCAAATTGGGTGGCGGCTCCAGAACCCCTTAGATGTAGCCAAATTGTCGTAGAACCCGGTCGGTAGGATGCCACTCGACAATTTTGTAGTTGATTATTGGCACTAGCAGCAGCCAAACGTGAGAGGTGTCCGTAATGTCCTGCATAATATAGTCCCGAATCGGAGGAGTAGTATACGGAGTCCACATGAACTAAACAAAATTTTTTGAACATGAGTTATATAAAGTTTGATTAGAAATTTTTTTTAGGAATTAACAAAAAATGATCTGAAATCCTGACCTCGTCTTGTATCTTGTCGATCAGCAGTCTATAATCTCGTTGTGTCTTTGGTAGTCCCTAGTGAATGAGTGGAAGGCACCACCTGTCATTAATGAAAAAGAATTTAAAAATTGTAATAGTTTAAATTTTTTAAAATAAAATAAATTAAATAATTTTAATAGTACCTCCGAATAAGTGAGAATAGGTACAGGGTCGGGTGTCTAGTCTGCGAGCTTAAAAACGACATTTGAAACCAAGTCTAAGACTGCAGCAGTAAAAGACATCCTCCGATTGCGGCTCTGTCAGGGTCGACGGTTTTGCAAAGCTCTCTGGACAGAAACGCCAAGATTGTTGCTCCCCAACATTTTTTGCTAGATTCGACAAAATTATGGAGATGGTGCAGCCACATCAGGTGGACTTTGTTGCGAGATTTGTCAGACATCAAAATCACTCCAATAATTCGTAGGGTGTGGGCACGAGCAAATCGCTGTGAAAATAATAAGTATCGTTATAAAAATATTTTAATTATTAAAAATAAAAAAATAAAAATATATATATAATAAAATAAATATATTTACCCACTTTGTTTCGTCATCCGCATCGAGGGAGGATTGTAAAATTCTGCTCCAAAAAAGTTAGTAAGATTTTTCCATCATCAAACTTGTCCGGAACCACTCCCAGCAGGTCAGCACACATGGTTGCCCAGTCACCGTCGGCAACACCGGTAATAACATCGCCGTCAGTTGGCAAGCCAAGATGATATACAATATTTTTTGGTGTAATTGTAGCCTCATCACACAGAAGATGAAAGGTGTATGTCTCTAGCCTCCATCGTTCTAATAAGGCTTTAATAAAGGGATGGTTCAACTTCATACCGCCAACGATAGTAACGACATAGCCAAAATCGGCTTTGGCAATAAACGGAACAATATTCGCATTCGACGCGGCTGTGATACGATTTAGATAACATGTCAATGCTCTTTCGTAGTTCTTGAAGAAAAATAGTAAAACATAATAATAAAAAATATATAAGAAGAAATAAATAAAATAATAAAGAAATAATTTAAAGTAAAAAAAGAATATTACCTCCCCATTCATCTGCCAGTAGTCGAAGAGGTGTCGTTCGTCTAGCCTCAATAAAGCCATCGTTTTATAGAAAATTTAGGATATGTAGAATAAGAAAAGAAGAAGATAGTATAGTTGAGAGTGTGAGGTGTGGGGTAAATCAGATTGTAGGCTCGCTATTTATAAGAGGCCTCGCACCCCCTAGGAAGCGACATTAAAGGAACTCGCGTTCTGTGAAACGTGGTATTTAAGGGACCTCGCGTTCTGCAGAAAGCGAGGTTCGTTGAAAAGACGCGTCTAATGAACTGTCAGAAGGGACCTCGCGTTCCACAGAAAGTGAGGTCCCTTAAATACCGCGTTTCGCAGAACGCAAGATCACATGATTTTATTTCGCTTTAAATATTAGATTCTTTTTATTCTATTATGATTTTTTTATTCGAATTAAATTTACTCACGCGATGCTTTTCCTTCACTATAAAACTCATGCTCCAATTATGTCTATTTCACCAAAACATCCAACACTTTGCTCCCCTCATGGCTAAGTTTTTCGCAAAATTTTATTTTCTCGATACCTATTTTGACTCAACAATCACCACAATATGTCACTCCACGATTTGTTGCAGTTGATATCAAACGATGTTAGTAAACGTACTGACAAGCAAATTTCTTACTTAGAATGTAAAATCCCAACACCGACATCAGCTGAAACGCACTACATTATGAAGCTTACCAACGAAATCGACGTACGTAACATGTATGACCGACTCAATTTTGTATTAGTTAAATACATCCATTTAAATGTTAAGTTCGATGAGGTCAATGCCAGCAAAGGCAGTACGTCTGCACTCGTAGAAGCTGCTCCGTCCGCACTCGCAACGACCATTGAACAAGCTCTATCTTCACTAGATGTTGATACAACTGCCGACGAGTTGCAGTTTTTTATGTACAGGTGCAGACAACAAAAACAACATGTGATCGAAGAACTTAACTTAAGTTCATACATTTCAACTGACTACGATGATTCCGATTAACTTTTCACTCCTCAAATCATAGTGAAATTACGTTTTATGTGTTGTTTTTTCATCATTTATTAATGTTCTAAGTATGTGCAACGCTACAATTTATCCTCATTTATTTATGTGAAACATTGTTCGGTATAAATTATCTTTTTCCAACACGTTACAGTAGTGAGATACAATTTACCTCAATTGTTCAAACAACATAACCTCCCATTACCTCAATTATTTAAACAAGCATTTCATTCTGCCTAATATAAGATGACCAATATTATTCATCCGAAAAATTTAGAAGAATTTTGCTTTTGCAGACGTGTCAGACACGTTGTCTCAACATTGATGACTATGTAAGGAACTCGCTTTCTACAAAGAGTGAGATCCTTACAAAGGCAGGAATCTCAAGGGAACTCGCTTTCTACATAAAACGAGATTCTTGCAAAGTCAGTAATGCTGACACAACGTTTCTGACACGTCTGCAAATGCAAAATTCTTCTAAATTTTTCGAATGAATAATATTGGTCCTCTTATATCAGACAGAATGGAATGCTTGTATTGTATAGTTTTCATTAAAGTGTTTCAATTGTAAGGTTTGCCACGATTTCTGCAATGTCGAGACAAGGAAGTGATGTTGTTCTAGTATACCACGATGGCAACATAATCGCTAATGCCTCACTCGGCGTCAATTTTCAGTTCACGAATACTGTAAGAATAACGATTTCGAGGAGATTATCGTACAAGAAATTGATTAAGGAAGTGGAAAATAGTGTCCCGCATGACCTTGGAGAAAATCTGGACGAGTTGAAGTATCGCATGTCGATCTCTTTAGAACCGTTAACCTACTCAGTATGCCGCATTGGGGAAAAATGATGTGGAGTTGATGGTGGCTACCCACATGGAGTATTCATTAAGAGGACCCCTCGAGCTGTATGCGTCATTTTCTGATTCTGATACTGGTATCGAAATCCCAAGCTGGAGACGGGCGAATTTCGACTTCGACCTTAATGCCAATGTTGATAGCCCGACGACCAGTTTACGAAATGATTTCAACCTATTAACTGCATACAGTCCACACAACGAGATTGGTGCATCGTCGTCTTCTGTGCCAAGACATTCGTGCGTAGCTCGTTTCGGCTACAACTTGAACCAGCCCTCGAACGATGAATTCGATGCACCATCCTATCCAATGCAAAGACATGCAACATACAATCCGTACAGTATGGAGAAGGCAATATCATCATCCCACAACTACATGAGGTCATCCGACCATGAAGCGTCCAACTCCTTTGATAATTTCTCATATGGATGATACTCAACGTATGTCCCTAGTACGGAGTACGTTCAACCATATGTGGGGAGACATTCTTGTGTTGGTGCGCCCGATTTTGATATTGGTAATACGGTTCGTGAGTGGTCTCGTGAGCGGTCTCGCGATCGACGATAGTCTGCTCGCCTGAAAGGGTAGCAGTCGACAACGCAGAACTATACCGGTTCGAGGGGATATTTCTGACGAAAAACCGGTTAGGGAAGCTGGACTCGATGGCGACGAGCAAGGGCTTTTCTATGAAGAACCAACAGACGTGAACATTCCAGCAGGATCCTTTGAAGATTTAGAAGGCAACAAAGAACACCCGACATAAAGCAACGTTCCAATATCGGCCACACCTATTTCTTATTACCAACCACCATTCTACTTCACAACAGTTGATATGGATGCCTTGAACGTTCTGGAATTTTCAAAATTCCCAACAATTGACGGTTACAACCACCGAGCTGATGGTGAACTAAACATTGGGATGACATTCTTGACAAAAGAACTGGTTGTGGCCGCTATTAAGCACTACAACATTCGCCGGGCAGTTATGTCGACTGTGAAGAAAACCCAACCGGATTTCTACATTGCGGAGTACGCCCACAAGAAACAGGGAGTAAATGGAGGGTTCGTATATCATTCTTGAAAAAGCTGAGCGGATTGTGGAGAATCACGAAACTGGATGGGCCTCATACATCACCGTGAGTAGCCTAAGTTAGAATCAGAAGAACTTAGATGTGCACGTCCTATGTGATACCTTCATGCCACTGGTCAAAGCAAATCCCCGTATGACGGTTGCCACATGTATCGTTGCAGCTAAAACGCAGTACGGCTACATTTCTGATTACCATAAAGCATGTTATGCAAGGTGGCGGGTTGTACAAAAATTGTTTGGCCAATGAGAGGAATCTTAAAATGAGTTATGCATGTGGTTAAAAATGATGCAGAAACACATACCTGAAACGATTGTGAAACTCGAGACGACTTCGACACACGAAAATGATCGTGTCGTACCAGATGTTTGTCAATTCAAATGGCTATTTTGGACATTTCTGTAGTGCATTAAGTCATTCATGCACTGCAAGCCGATGGTTCAGATCGACGGTACTTGGTTGTACGAGAAATATACACAGGTCTTACTTCTGGCGGTTGCACAAGACGACAATCAGAAAATCATTCCTGTAGCCTTCGCAATAGTCCAAAAGGAGGATCTCGAGTTTTGGGAGTTCTTCCTTAAGAACCTATGAAGACATGTTCTTTCTCCTATAATGCGGGCAAGGGATGATGGGATATGTGTTATTTCTGACAAAGGCACGACGATCAAGTACGCAATACAATGTTTGGGCCGGTCTTGGCAGCCTCCATATATTTACCACCATTACTGCTTATGACACATTGTGTCCAACTACTTGTAGAAGTACAAGAACCAAGATGAACGTGCTATGGTGCTTCGAATGGTACGTCTTTTAGGTCCTATGCCTTTACGATATCTTTACATGTATTGTTCGCCCCTAACTATTCATCTGTCATTCCCTAGATAACTCGCATTACGTACATGAGGTAGACTAGCTGTTCGCAAACTGAGAGCCAAGAATAAAGATGGCACGAACTACCTTGCCAAAATCCCGAGGGAAAAATGGCTTCGATCATATGATGAGGGTAAACGATATGGTCACATGACAATGAACTTGGATGAGGCGGTCAACTTAGCACTCAAGGGAGTGCGGCATTTGCCTATCACTTCCGTTGTCAAAGCGACCTACTATTGTTTGGCTACCCTATTTGCAACCCTGAGAAGGCAAGCAACTGAGTACATGGCAGGTGGCCATAAAGTCCACCCGGACCTTCTCGAACATTTGCAAACTTATGTGCGCCATTCAAATGCGATGATTGCAACTCTCTTCTCTCGAGAAGGCCATTCATTGCGTGTTTCAAAATTTTCAAGGCCGTTAGAAGGCATACAACACAACGCGTACGTGGTAGATCTAAAGCACAGAACCTGGGAGTGCAGAGTCTTCCAAACATTTAAATACCCGTGTGCACACACCATTGCTACTTGTTCTTTCCAACGGATTCACTACATGAGAGTGCTTGGTCTAGTATACTTACTGGAAATGGTATTCAAGGTTTACGAAAAAGATTTTCCTCCCATCGGAAATGAAATTGATATGTATGGTGTTGACGTTGAACCGACCATACACCCAGATCCTGCACTACTACGAGAAAAGGGACGTCCACGATCGACACGGATTTACCATGCGGAGGATATGGTCAAACATAGAGAATGAACCGGACAAAAGAAACTTTGCACTACATGTAGAAATCCTGAACACACGAGTAACAAGTGTCCTAATCACTTGGGCCCTCGTATCGACTAAGTGATTGTAATTTCTTACTGTATTACTATTGGTTGTAAATAAAATGTGTCCCTCAAGTTTCGGTTTAAATAATAAGGTCTCATTCGTTTTAAAAATTCTCTTTTCGGCTTGTTGTTCCTGCACAAAACCACGCCTTGGAACCATTTTCAACGCAAATTTTACACCCTTCTCCATGTATCGTGCGTGCCAATATCAGTCTCAGATGGAAGACAAGTTCCACTACAACGCCTCCAAGGTCAAAAATTGCGATAATTCTCGGATTAAAAAGCTCAAAAAAGTTGATAGAACAAGCTTATCACGCCATTTTATATTTTCATTCATTCACAAAAACAAGCTATGGAACCGTTTTCAACACGAATTTTACTCGGTTTACAATGCACTGAACTTGCCCATATTGGTGTCCAATGAAAGACAAGTTCCAGTACTATGTACCTAAACTCAACGTTTACTAAAATTATACGATTAATAACCCCGAAATATTGCTCAAACATGCCTATGGACACTTGATCTGCCAGCCCAATTTACAAAGAACTCACTTTCTGCCATTAAACTGCCCGCGATAAATTAAGTCAGCTCTTTAAATTTTTGGGGAACTCGCATTCTACAGAAAGCGAGTTTCTGTTAAGTTTTTTATTCTAAAAAGTGTTGCCACGTATGAAGACCTCACTCTTTGCAGAAAGCAAGGTTGGGACTCGCTATTCCCAAAAAGCGAGTTCTTCATACGTAGCAGATTTGGAGTCATTTTTCTAAATTTAAGTATGCGGGAGTCATTTCTTTAAATAATAATTAAAAGGGCTTTTTGATTTAAAATTGCCATTTCGTGACGTTAAATAATTGCATATGGAAAGAAAGAATTAAATACAATAATAATCAATCAAATGTCAACATTATGATAAAATATCGTAAACATCACAACATCTACTTATTTGAAGTGTCACTAGATCAAGTAACTCGTTTGTGATTATTATTAAGATATAATTAGAGATGTTTACACGCGATTTACTGTACTGAAATAATTTGTTGTACGATTTTCAGAAGTTTTAGTTTGATATTTTGGTGAACTGTAATCGTCCCATTTAAATTAATTATTGTTTAAGCGATTAACTAATTTATTTGGTATGGTTACTCAATTAACATTTAATTGTTTTACATCTAGTATTATAAATAATATACCAATTTATTACTACTAATTTTAATAGCTTAAAAATATCAGCGTAAAAAAATTTAAATAAAGTCTTCAATATTTATAATAAAACAACAACTAATACAATAATGAAGGTTTGGGTCAAATTTTATCGTTTTATGTCTAGTATTATAAATCATACACATATTTATTACTACTAATTTATTCGGTATGCTTTTTTTTTTTAATTAACCGTTTCACCAAAATTGTAACTGTAATGGTTTCTACTAGCTATTAATGTTTTGGCCAAATTTTACCAAATTGGTACAATATATCAATTCGTGTTTTTATAAACCTTTTTAACACACATGTAAAACTCGTAGGGATGAAGACGAATAAACCTCCTTTTAATGGTATCTTATCTAATCATCACGTTCTATTTTCCCAAACCCAAGGTTATCCACTAATATTATATGCTTAAAAAGTTAAATTAGCCGTCAACGAAAAAAAATTAATTAAATTCTTATGAATTTTTTTTTATAAAATTTAGCCTTCAAAATTTAAATTATATTTAATTTAGCCCCTTCGTTACGTTGACCAGGTTATAATGCCCTTTAACAATCAAAGATAAAACACATGACACACTCTGGAAAAAAAAATCAATTTTTTAAAAAATTCTAAAAATTCTACAAAATTCTAAAATATATATAAAAATAGTAAAAATTAAAAATATAAAAATGTTAAATCAATTTAACTTTTCTTATTTTCCTTTAATTTTTTAAAAAATATATAAAATAATATTTTTTCTAAAAATCCCAAAATTTCATTTCTTTCAAAAAAAAAGCCTCATAAATCCTTAAATCAAGCAGTAGCATCGATTCAACCACTGGCCACTTCTCGTTGCAAGAAAACCCCACCCATCTTTGTCGTCCTTGTACCCATTCTCACCGTTCGACACCCCTTGCATCGCTCAACCCGTTCTCCCTCAATATTTCTTCTAATCAGCACCGTCGTCAGCCACAATACCAACAACTTCCACCGTCGATTAAACTAATTTGAGATTTTGGGAATGTAGGGTTAGGGATTTGAAAATTTTGGGCATTTTGAAAATTTTTGAAATTTTGGGTTTTATAATTAAGAATATTTTTTTATAAAATTATACAATTTAAATATTATTTTATTATATATATATCTTTAATAATTATTACAATTATTTTTATATTTTTTTATTTTAAGTAAAAAATATTTTTTTAATTTTTAATTTTTTTACTCGTTTAATTTTTTAGTTTTTCTTGAATTTTTTAAATATTTTTTATATTTAATTCTTTTATAATTTTAAATATTATTTTATATTCTTAGTATTTTTTAAATTTTAAATATATTATTTTATAATTTAAAATATTTTTAAATTTATAAATGATTATTTACGATTTTAATGACGCGACACATCTAAAGTATGTCACGTGTCATCATCGTAATATTTATTTTTGAGTTAACGGTCAACTGTAATGGTCAACATTACAGAAAGACTAAATTAATCGTAATTTAAATTTTGAAAGTTTGATTAATCGTAATTTAAATTCTAAAGGCTTAATTGAATAAAAAAATTATAAGGGTTAAATTGATTTTTTATTTTTCGTTAAGGAACCCTATCGTTCCAAATGTATGGCTCTTAAAAAAATGAAATGTAATGCTCATAGTCATAGCTCATGTGCAGCCCTAACCTAACCCAAATCTCAATCCCACCTTACCAAATTCTGCAGTATTATCAAAATCGAGCCAAATCAATCACTTGAACTAAAAGATTGATGATTCGACTAATAATATATAGTTAAACAATAAATGAATTAAGCATAAAATCAAAAAATGCTCCTAATATATATTGAATGGTCATTTTAGCCCTTATTTTTTTGAACCAATTTAACCTCGAACGTTTTATTTTGGATCAAAATGACGCCTCTACAAATGAAAACTGTTATTCAACTAGCGATAAACAACTTAAAATGACTTGCTAGAATGACACGTCCGAAAAAAATATATTTTATACAATTTTATAAAAATATTTTTTTGACTGATGTGTCATTATATAAAGTCATCATATTTGTCCATATGACACTTCTATCGCGCCGTGCACTGTCATGTAGTTTTGTCACATCATTTCAAGCTGTTTATCATCAGTTGACTAGCAGATTTCATCCGCGGAGAAACCATTTTGACTCAAGATAAAATAATATAGGTTAAATTGATTAAAAAAAATAGAGAACCAAAATAAATATTCAATCAAATGTTAGGTGTTTTTTTTTCATTATGCCAATGAATTACTGCTAATCAATAGAAAGTCATGAATCATGATGCCTTGATTCATATGTAGAGATTGGGTTATGGAAAGATTGAGTTAGAAACCGATAGTCAAGATTGGGTTATGGAATTTTGCTTTAGAAGATCAAATTTTTATTTAATTGTTATTGAATAAAAACTCAATGATCTACTGAATTAGACCAGTATTTTTTTGAACATATAATATTTATATAATTAGAATCTTTTCAGTCATAAATTAATAGATATTAAACAATTAAATATATGTGATCGTACATAACTATCTTAGATATTTTTAAGATATAAGGAATAAGAAAGGGTAGAAAAAGAAATGCCTTGAACAGTTGAACTAATGAAGTACCACGCAACCCGACTACTTACGCAACCTAGGTAGGAGTATTTTCTTTCCATGGGTTATTAATAATAATAGAATAGTTTATTTTTGGTTTAACTATTACTATTTAACTAATTCATTGGCCGATTAATTCTAACTAAGTTTTGTAAAGGTCTAGTATGAAAAAACTCTCCCAACCAGTTTTTTTTTCATTCATAATGTTAATATTCGAACTCTAACATTATTTAAGAACCTTAACGTCTAATCTCATTAAACCAATTGATTGTTAGTTATTAAAATAAATATTTAATACATTATTAAAACTAGAATTTGGGATATCCATTCTATGGGTGAAGATTAATAAAAGCATTAGTTATATAAAGTGAAGAGTAATTAAGAAATATGGGGAAAATATAATAGATAAAGATGTTGTTTTTATAGTTAAAAATTTGAGTTGGAAAAGGTATGATTAGTTTTTAAATAAATTTATGAATACATTATATTAGGGGCACCTAATTATGTATAATTTTTGCGCTAATCCTCTGTTTTTAATCATGTATAATTTTTGGGTAACTATAACAGTGTCACTCAATCATAAGGTAAGGTTATATTTGAGTCACCAAATTATTAAAAGTTATACTTATGTCACTCAATTATGGGTAATGTTACATTTTGATCATTCAATTATTAGGGTACATTTAGGTCACTCAATTATGGGTGATGTTACATTTGGGTCATCCTTCATGTTTAAAAAATATATCAATTTGATCATTTTTTCTTCCACATTACTTGTATACTCTCGTTAACACTAGAGTACTTCATTTGAAATCATTAATTAATCTAATACACAAATTGATATATATATATATATATATATATATATATATATATATATATATTTAAAAATGAAGGGTGACCCAAATGTAACCTTATCCATAACTGAGTGACCCAAGTGTAACTTTTAATAATAGGGTGACCCAAATGTAACTTTACCCATAATTAAATGATCCAAATATAACCTTACCTAGAATTGAGTGATTTCCACTGTAGTTTACCCATATTTTTTTGTCATTCCCCGACCAGATAGATTTAATATACTAATTTTATGGCCAAAATCTTCGCTCTTGCTTCTCTAAAAATTGGAGTAGTTGTCGATTTTGAAACTGCTATGGAAGGTGGATGGCAATAGAATATCCAGTTGCGCAGAAGGTTATTTAATTGGGAGATTGAAGTTTGGGATACTTTTCTTTCTACTATAAATAATGTTGTTTCAGGCAGACAACTTTCGATGGTTGGCTTCCTCCAATGATGTCTATAGTTCCAAATCTTATTGTAAAATAATTGCTGGAAGTGGTCAACTGAAGGATGGGGTATGAAAGTTTGTTTGGCTAAATATTGCACCTCCTTAGGTTGAATCATTTGTGTAGAAAGTTGTTTATGGTAGGATTCCCACTAAGATGAATTAGCTAAACGTGGAGCTTTGGGACCAGGGTTTTAAATAGCGGAACGCTAAAGCGATTGTAGCCGCGAAATTGCGGTCGTGCCGCCGACCGAAATCGCAATTGAAGAAAATTACGATGGGCAACGGAATCACGACGATAGCGGGTTGTCGCGGACGTGAAATAAAGGTATAGCGTTCGATTGCGGCAATAACGGGACGCTATCCTCGTTTTTAGACCAATCGTGAATGGTTCGTCGAAGATTTTTTAGCTTGAATTTCATTAACGACCGACGACGCTGCAGAGAATGGGCGGGAGAGAAAGTGAGAAAGATGAACCTAAAACATTAAAAAGGGTAAATGGCGGGAAGGAGGGTTCAGGTTTTAGTGAATTTTTGGAGAGGCTTAAAGGTTTTAGTACGCTTACAATTTAGTCCTTCAAGGTAAATTTTTAGTTTAATTAAGATGTTTTGTTTTATTCCATTTCCAATTAAGTCCTCAAATCCATAATGAAACTTCCAATTGAGCCTCTTAGTCTTATTTTCTTTCAATTAAATCCTTTTATAAGTGTTGGAAAACATTCTAAAAATCATTAAAAGTAATTTTTTATAATTATAATTAAATTCTCCCATTGTTGATATTTACCTTGACCATTTTTTAATTTAGGTATTGATCGATGGAACAAATATATATTATTCTTATTCTTGAGTTTATCGGTGGAAAAGAACTCTTTGATAAAATCGTAAGAAATTTAGCTTTCGTTGTGTCCGCAACCGCGATAACCGCAACGTGACTGCGGACATTATTTAAATCCATGTTTGGGACAACATAATTCATTGTGCCCTTTTTGTCTATCCGAGGTTGAATCTGTGACTCACCTTTTCTGCCATTGCAAAATTTCCTGGTCTATTCGGCAGCGATGGTGTGAGTTGTGGGGAATTTCTTTTGTTTGTCCTGCGGTCGTCAGATCCTTTTTGCTTCAGTGGATGTTTATCGCTGTTGAAACGAGCCAAGCAGACTCTAGAAGGATCGACAAAAGTTTGTTGAAAAAGAAAAAGAAAGAATAACACAGTTACAGAGAAAAAAAACTAGGGCAAAATTGAGAGAGATTTTTTTAATAAAAATGGATGTAGGCCAGCTATGTTTCTTAACAGGCCAGGGTCGGGCACCCTTCTATTTTTATAGCCCAAGAAGCAACAACAAGTTGGTTATTATCTTAACCAATCTGTCATATGAAATGGGCTCTACAAAAACAGCCTTTCTGTTAATGAACCAGATTTAACAAAATAACTAACCGGCCTAACATCCTACTTTGCTCAACATTCCCTTGCTTCCTCCCCCTCCCTGCAACCTGAGAACTAGACTTCGGAAGGATGAACACAAACTTTATTATGGAACAGTTGAAAGTATGCCTTCGAGAGAGGTTTTTTGAGGCCATCCGCAACCTGATGCTCAGCAGGGACGTAGTTCACTTGCACTTTTTGTTCTGCAACTTTCTCACGAACAAAATGTACGTCTAGTTCAATGTGTTTAGAGCGAGAATGGAAAACTGGGTTGGCAGACATCACCACATCACTGGAGTTATCGCTCCAAACAACAGGAGGAAGGGGAACACAAACTCCCAGAATGGAAAACTGGGTTGGCAGACATCACCAAGAAAGCTGCATCAACAATACTACGATATTCCGCTTCTAAGGTTGACCGTGAGAGCGATTTCTGTTTCTTGGAGCTCTAAGCAACAAGATAATTATCAACATACACACAGTAACCTGTCGTTGATCATCGATCATCAAGATTGCCACCCCAGTCTGCATCAGCAAAAGCTACAACATGGCCAACACCCATTTCAAAAGCTGTGAATAGTAAGCCATAGTCAAGAGTGCCAACCAAATAACGAAGGATTTGTTTGATAGCAACAAGATGATCTTCACAAGGGCGATGCATATATTGAGCAACTCGGTTGACACTAAAAGCAATGTCAGGACGGGTATGAAAAATAGACAAGAGTGCTCCAACAAGGCTGCAATATTCATACGGATTAGCAAAAGGGCTGCCAGCATCTTGTGTCAGTTTGGACGAGGACACCATTGGAGTTGGGGAAGATTTGGCCTGAGCCATCTTGGCCTTCTCTAACAATTCCAACACAAACTTCTTTTGACTAAGAAACAAAGAGTCAACTGGCCTATACGCAGCAATGCCAAGGAAAAATGACAAGTCACCAAGATCCTTCAACGAAAACTGAATGTTAAGTTTGTGGATCACCTCTTCAACAACAACATCGAATGATCCAGTGACGATAATTTCGTCAACGTAGACAAGTATATAAGTAAAAACCGAGTTGTCATTGCGAACAAAATAAAGATGTATCAGCCGCGGACTATTTAAACCCGAAAGAGACAAGATGGTCAAGCAGCTTTGTATACCAATTGCGGGGGGCTTGACGCAATCCATACAAGGCTTTCTTTAGGGAGAAAAATAAAGAAGTGCCATCAGCAGCACACTGTTCAAATCCAGGGGTGTTGTATAAAGACTTCCTCGCCAAGGTCACCATTGAGGAATGTGTTATTGATATCAACCTGTCATAATTTCCATTTATTGGTAACAACCAAAGAGAGCAAAATATTGAGGGTAAAAAACCGAACAACAGGACTAAAAGTATCACTAAAATCCTGTCCATGAATTTGCGAGAAGCCCTTGGCCACCAAGCGAGCTTTGTAACGTGATACCGAACCATCCGAATCATGTTTGACACGAAAAATCCATTTGCAACCAACGACACGTCTACCCTCTGGCAGAGGAACAAGTGTCCAGGTGCCATTGTTAAGAAGGGCATTGTACTCGGCAAGAACGACCTCCTTCCAAGCTGGAGATAACATGGCTTGCTCGATCAAGGTAGGGACTGTTTCAGCACTCAAGGTGGCAGAGTAAAGCTTGGGCTTAAAAATGCCCCCTTTTCTTCGAGTCATCATCAAGTGGACATTGTTAGTCTCTTTTAAATGAAACTTCACCACACTGTGTACCAACATCATAGGTTACAACAAGAGCCTCATCAAGAACAGCAGAAGACAGTTGGTCATTTCTCGAACTAAATAGAGCAATAGAAGGATGCTCATGTAGTTGAGGTGATGGGACATCCAACAGAGGACTATCCTAGGAAGCATCTTCACAAGGGAGCAGAGGTGATACAACACCATTTGTAGTGGAGGAACTAGCCCACAAGTCAGGAACTACATCACAGGGAGGAGCAGGTGATGCAGGGGAACTATGGGGTGGAGGGGAATTACCAGGACCAACAAGAACCTCATTAGAGTCTATGGTAGTAGAAGCTACACACGTAACATTATGAGCCTCATTAGGGACTGAGGCTATTGAATTCATCGCAGGTGGTACAACACACAAAGAAGACGACTCATGAGGCAGCACGTTCGAAGGGTCGAATGGGACAGTAGAAACTTTATCTGCAAATGGAAAAATGGACTTGTTAAACACAAAGTGTCTAAACACAACAACTTTTCCTTGAGGAGTGAGACACTAGTAACCCTGATGTTGTATACTATATCCAAGGAACACACGCGATTGAGAACGAAAATCCAACTCGTGACTCTGAAAGGGTCGAATATGCGAATAACACTGACACCCAAAAACACGAAGGAGAGCATAATCAGGCTTGCGTGAAAATAATTTTTCATATGGGCTGACACCATTTAATACCCAAGTTGGAAGCTGATTAATCAAGTGAATCGTTGTAACAACAGCGTATAACCAGTGCTTGAGAGGTAGAGATGCTTGACTGAGAAGAGTAAGGGTTGTCTCGAGAACGTGCCGATGCTTCCGCTCTACAACATCGTTCTATTCCGACATGTATGGACACGACACCCGATGTCGAATTCCCAACTCAGCAAGAAATGTCGACAGATTCTGAAACTCGCTACCCCAATCACTCTGGAATTCCTTTATTGCTGCATCAAACTGAGTTAGAATCATTTTCGAAGATAAATTAAAGGCATGAATAGCTTGAGACTTGTCCTTTAAAAGATAAAGCCATGTGTTTCGTGTAAAAGCATCAACAAAGGAAATGTAGTAAGAGTAACCAACAGATTTATATGGGCAGGCCCCCATAGGTCAGTAAAGACCAGTTGAAAGGGTTAACTGTAAACCGTTGAAGAATCTGAGAAAGGCATTTTGTGACTCTTACCAATCTAACATGCGGAACAAATCTTGTTTTTATTAATTTCTAGATCAACAGAAACATTACAATGTTGGAGAACCTTGGCTAAGACCGCATGGGCAAGATGCCCTAGCCTGCGATGTCAGGTCTCATACACGCTACACTTGGAACAACTCAAGTGAGCCTCAATATTATTAACAGTAGGGAAGCTATCTGTAAAAGAATACAACCCATCAATCTCAACTCCATGCAGCAACACCTCACTAGAGCCTTCTTCCCGAACAACACAGTACCCAGAATGGAACTCAAAATAGACACCGTTGTCTCTAGCACACTTGGAAACCGAGATTAGATTTTTAGTGATTTGTGGAACAAGTAAAAGATTACTCAAAAGTAAATCACGAGAGGACGAGTGGAGAGTAGAGGAACCAATCTTACTTATAGACAAGCCCTTACCATCACCAACAAGAAGCTTACATGGGCCGGAGAAGTCTGAGCCCTGATGCATATTGGACTCATCAGGTGTCACGTGATGTGAAGCTCTTGTATCAGCATACCATTGTCGAGTGTTTCTAGACACACTGGTTGAGATAACATGGAGGCATTGAGGACAACTAGAGTGACCCGAGTGAGAAGATGAGGCCCTAGGAGGTGGTCTTGCAACAACAGACGGATCCTCATCAAAGGAACATACATTGGCAGTGGTAGAACCTTCTGACTCACGAGATCTATAGAGGCTGATAGAACACTCGGAAAGCGTTGAAAGCATCTATCAACAAGATTACCCATCTTTCCACACAATTGGCATTGATAGCGATTCCTATTGCGGCCACGGACACCATTGTTATTTTGTTTGCCTCTATTAGTACTTTGCGGTTGATACGGCCTCTGATTGTGCCCTCCACTTGGCTGCTGAGAACCACTGGTAGCAGATGCAAAAACCTGAACTGTATGAGCACTCATAAGCGTAGAAGGACTGTGATAGAAGATCCCTTTTTGAGCCTCAACATCTACTAGTATAGTCATGACGTTGTCGATAGAGAACACTTCGTGACTCGCGGTTATAACTGCCACAAATGGCTTGTACTTCGCTGGAAGAACATTGAAGATAGTGGCAATATGCTCAATTTTTAACACAGGACTCTCACAAAAAGTGAGCGCATCACAGACCCCTTTCACCTTCGAGATATACATCCACATACTCATGTCTCCCTTGAGAATGGATCGGAGTTTGAAGTACAGACCCATTATTGTAGTAGTAGATTTGCTACTAAAGGATTCAACAACAATCACCTAAATCTCGGATGTAGACTCGGCACCAACGAAGTGAGTCAAGCTATGCGAGCTCATCGTTGACAAGAGCCAGAAGAAGAGAGCATTATCCTGAGCAATGAAGGTTTCATACGCTTCATTCTCAGTTTCAGATCCATCAGGTTGTCGGACCGTAGCCAGTAGTGCTTTTCGAGAACCAGCGAGAAAACCCTCGAGACGATGGCTTCTCACAGTGAGAAGCACTTGTTGTTTCCAAATCAAGAAATTAGTCTCGTCAAGTAAGGCATGACCTTTTTGCTGGTGAAGACAAGACTAGATCTCACCGGTGATTCATCATCAACATCACTGGAAGTCAGATCAGAGGCATTCGTCATAAAAAACACAACAAGAGAAAAGGAAGCAATGCCAGTACAAAAGAGGTACACCAGCAAAAAACGAGAGCAAAATCAGCGGCGGAGACGAAACATAGCAGGACGAACGGCGAATGATACCATGTTGAAACGAGCCAAACAGACTCTAGAAGGATCGACAAAAGCTCATTGAAAAAGAAAAAGTAACACAGTTACAAAGAAAAAAAACTAGGGCAAAGTTGAGAGAAAGATTTTTTAATAAAAATGGATGTAGGCCAACTATGTTTCTTAACAGGCCAGGGTCGGGTACCCTTCTATTTTTATACCCTAATAAGCAACAACAAGTTGTTTATTATCTTAACCAAACACTCTTATGAAATGGGCTCCACAAAACGGCATTTCTGTTAATAAATCAGATCTAACAAAATAACCAACCGGCCTAACATCCTCATTTTCTCAACAGTCGCCAACCCTTTGATGTCTCCACTGGTGTGGCAACTCAGTTTTTATAGTTTTATATGATCTATATGGCTCGATAGAAACCAGGTTGTGTTTAAAGGTATTAAAGCTGATTCGAGTCAGCTCTTTGAGTTGTTCATTCTCTGCCTTAGCTGTTGGTGACTTGGTGTAATGCAAAGTGGCATTTTGCAGTCACTTCCTCCATTGGTCTATTTCGTTGTCCCATGGCTTTTAAGCTTATTGATTCTAATCAGCCTTGCTCTCTTAAATTCAATGTGGATGGTGAGTTTGGTAAAGCTGGCTTAGGTGGTATTCTGATAACAATCACAATAGAACCCTTATCATATTATCTATGTTTTTTTTGGTTTTCTCGATACGACCTCGGCAAAATTGCTTGCTCTCAAAGAAGCTTGTATCCTTTTTCGTGCGTTGAAGTGGTTCAAATTGTTTAACTTGATTCTTGAGTGTGATTGTGTAATCATTAATTTTGTCCGGGATAACCTCTTTTTATTTTGTTTTATAATAATGGGCTTATATGGGATGTTGTTTAGTTATTAACTATATAAATGTGTGTAAGTGGTTGTCATTAAAATCCAAAAGCAAAAAATATTACTATTAGTATTATATCTATTATTATATTGTTATTATCTATTTGAAAAAACCATAAACATTAATAATACATTATTTCATCTTCTTATCTTTTTCATTATTAATATTATCTTATTATTATCATTATTATTATCACTATTGCTATCATTATTGTTCATATTATTGCAAAAATAAATAAAAAACCCAAAAAATACAAAGTTAATTTAAGAACTCGACTTTAATTCATATATTAGTCCATTTGAAGAGAAAACAAAACATTACAAAATATATGTAAAAACAACCCATAAATATATGTATATAAATAAAAAGCCCAAGTTTCTTTTAATATATTAACAGTCCATTTACTTTATATATTACATGGCATGTTTCGGGCCCAACAAGCTTAAACCAAAAACCCTAATTGGTATCTTATTTTCTTGCGCAGCCGGTTGGTCCAGGATCAAAGCGAGAAGCTTCCAGGCCCTTACGCACCCACGCGCGACCTCAGGTGTCACCCACGCGCACGTTCAACCCACGCGCCCGACTCTTCAGCTCCTAAGTCACGTCTGTTTTCCTTCCAAATGCTCCAACGCGTGATCTACGTCATCGTCGTACTTTCACTCTGTCAAGGACGACTAATGGCCGAACCCCACGTCGACGTCGTCTCACTGTTGCCCTACCACGTCAGCGGCCACATCATTGATCGACTCCCACGTTGGCTCTCTTTGGCCCCCCTCTCACCAGTCGGCCAGCACATGCAGACAAATTAAACAAAAATGTCAGAGAGTGCAAAAACGCGCAAAAAATACCAAAATTTTCAGGGAATTAACCGATTTTCATAGGAGAACATATGAATCCGGTAAAAAAATACATTAGCCAATAGGGATTTTAGATAGCTTTTCCCATTTTTTCTAAATCCATGTAATTCGACAGGGCTATAAAAACATGATGCCCTAAAAACTTTGTAAGCATTCTAGAATTCGAGTAATAGAGAAAAGAGAAAAAAACGAAAGCTTTGAGGTGTATCTTCCTCTTCAATTTCATTTTCAGTGCACGCATTTAGAAAATGGGTTTTTTTTTGTTTTTTACCTTCGGTTTCGGTTCACCTCATCTGCGTCCGTTGCTCTACCTCGCCAGTGATAAGCCTCTTGGCTTCCCCGGGGCCATGCATGGTGAATCGGTGGGAAAGCAAATGTTGGAAAGGTTTTTTAAAACGAGTTTTCAGTGTCGGTTTTTGAAGGTTTAAGAAAAAGTGGGGATTTTCATTGGGGTTTTGTTCCAGATCTAGTTTCAAAATGTGAAAAGGGTTTGTTTAAGGGTTTGTTTCGGCGGCGTTCGACAGACGAAAGGGTAGGGGAAAGTTTTTAGGTTATCAGGTTTTAAATGAGTAATGGGTCAATTTTTGGGATAAAATCTATATTTTATACTAATTTTAAAATGGAAAAATGGTTTTATTACATTATAAACCCCCCGCATCTCCCTTATTACGCGCGGGAGGGTCTTCGCATTTCAAAACTACGCCCCTAGTCCTTACAAGATTTTGAAACCTTTCAATTTCACCCTTTTTGAGCTTAATTTGTTTTGTAAATGGCTTAATCCCTTTTTGGTCCATAAATTTCGGATCTTGTTTAAATTTAATCCTAAATCCAGTGTCTTATTTCTCTGTTTCCCCTTTTCTATCATGCATATTTATTTCCAGTTCTTTATTTTGTTTTTGTTGTTAATCTCGCTTTGATGTTGTATATATATGTGTTTTGTGGTTTGTTGTGAATATATATTTGTGTATTTTGTGACTTGATATATATAATATATAGTTTATATGTATGGAATATAATATATGGTTTTACATAGTATATACATATAACATATGTTTTATAATATATATAACTTTGTATATAATATATAGTTTATATAAAGGATGGTTTTAGTATAATGTACAGTTTTATGTAAAGTATAGTTTTCATATAATATAATATATATAATATATGGTTTCTTTGTATAATACATAACACATAGTTTATATATAAAATATAATATAGTTTTCATATAATATATAGTTTTTTATATAAAATATAGTTTTAATATAATATATAGTATATACATAATATAAGGTCTCCTCATATAATATAGTTTTTATATAATATATAGTTTTAAAATATATACTTTAATGTATGGTAAAATATGATGTTTTAATGTGATGTTTATATGTGGCATGCATTTTCATTTGTCATCCATGTGGCCTTTAATGATTTGGCACGTTAATTAATCAACTTAAACTATACAAAATAGAGGTATCCATTAATCCTGGTATTTGTGTCGAAATAGTATGAACTCAATGGATGTGGACTAAATACTTGGGTTAATCCTTACCGTCTCGAGGTAAGCAATAATTAAAAAAATGGAAATGTCATAACATCATCCCTAAATGTCTGCATCATGCATAAAGGTGACGTACGAGAGTCGAACCTTAAATTAACACGACAGTCAGACTTATATGATGTCGGTTTAATCTATTGTCCGATGCGTCGTCATCCTTATTAATTAAATGCTTAATTAATTCTAAAGCAACGATTTGATAAAGCCCGTACAATTAGAGTCAATTTTCAATTAAGAATACCTAATTAAATTCACTTTAAATTTCAAATAATTTCTATCGATTAAAAGCAACAATTATTTTGGTACCGATTTCCGGGCGTGATGGGGGTGTTAATCCTTTCCCACGCGTAACCAACTCTCGAACCCTTTTCAAAATGAATCCATGGTTTTTATGGTGTCTGGACTACCTAAGTGGTCGGTGGCGACTCTCAATTTTTTTTATCATTTTTTGAAACTCAAATTTTTAGAACAAAATTCCCCTTTAATCAGTTTTCTAAATATGCAGGACAACTTAAAAGTTTTTTTTTCGTAAAAACTTTATTACAGATTAGAACATGCTAATTGATTGGTTTCATCATCCTTTTAATGCTCCTGCACTTTTCAAACCTATAGTTTTAGAGTGCTTGAAGATTTGTGAAGAGTTTTTGTGGTGCATTCAGGTTATTACCGGAGATTGGAACAAGACTGTTGATAAATTGGCAAAGTCAAGAATTTCCAAATCCAGTCCTTTTCTCTGGTTTTATGCTGGTTAATGAGGGATTTTTTGCTCTTAAGGTGCGCTCAAGGTACGGCCTGCTTATTGATGTCTCAAAGCATTTGTGTATAAATTCAGTTCTTTGTCCCTTCTAATTTTTAAATTTAAAAGCTTAATAGATTTTTGTCTCTCTCAAAATTTGATCTTAACCTTATCCTTGGTTAGCTCCACTCGTTGTAGACAACATTGTTGCTACTAGATTTGTGAAGTTTTTGAATATCTATAATTGTTTTCAAGTTTAGAGGATGGTTGCAATAGGGAGAGGAGTTGGTCATGAAGTTTCATTGTTTCAACCACGAGAGCTTTCAATCAATTTTAGGCCCCTGAAAGGGAAAAATTGCCAAAGTCTAAATGAAGTTTCATTGTGTTGTAAAAATACTTAGTATATTTCATAGAATCTTACATCTCTTATGTAAACTACTTGTTTTCTTCGTTTAAATATACAAATTTGGTACTGAACTTGTAAGAGAAAGTTGGGTGGTGTTTTTTCACACAGAAGATTTGATTAAAAAGTCTAGTTCAGTACAGTCCTATTGCACGTGAACTAAAAAACTAATATATTTTTATTTTTATAATTATTTTTTATATATTTAATACTTATTTTCAACCAGTCAAAATAGCGGATCTTTCAACATTTAAATTCTGAAAAATCTGAGACTATTCAATCTCAGCCATTTAAAATCATTTTGGCAAATTTACCCCTTAGTAATTTCCAGAATTTATACCCTTTTCGAGCATGCACAATATTATAAATACCAAATACTATGCACATATACTTGTTGAAATCATCTCTTCACAACAATCTTTTTCTGCTTTCTAATTATTTTTCTTTTAGCTCAGTGTTCATTATTCTTGCTCTTTTATGTTTCCTACATGGCAAAAGAGTTCGTTGAATATTGGAGGGTACGTACTATTGCAAACTATTATTAAGGACAGTGTCTTGTTCACGTCTCAGACATATTCGTTATTACATTCCTGGGCTTAAGCAAATCCGCCTATATCAACTACACATTGTTTATGTGTGATTAGAGTTTAGGAATGATTCATTTGAGTTAGGATTGATTGTCGCTTTACTTGAAAAACTTAAATAGATTTTGTTAATTCACTAGTCGACAATCTCAAGCGCAAGCTCTTAATGGGTTCTATTGAAGCATCAACTGGAATCAATTTCTTGAACTGATTTTCTGTTGAAATCAGTTTTGAATGCCCACGTGTCATAATTAACTAGGCTTAATATACCAGATTGGTTAGGCACACTCTTGGGCTTTATAAGCCTTCATAATGAAACAATATCTTTTTTTTTTCTAAAATATGTTTTGTTTCGTTATTATTCCGGTGACCGGAATAGTTTTAGTATGGTATCATTCGCCATATGATCCGGTCGTTCCTTCTTTTCTCTTTCGCTGTTCATTCTTTTGCGTTGTCTAAACTCAACCAATATCTTCATCTGTTGAAAGATCCGATCTGCATCTTGCCGATTCTAAAGAGGTGCAGGTCACCGGTGAAAACTCCGTTCATATCTTCTCCAATAAACAGGTTAGCGTCCATCTTGATGATAGAAACTATCTTCTCTGGAAACAACAAGTTCTTCTCATGGTACGTGGTCATGATCTTGAACACTATTTTGATGAATCTATTCTAATTTCGGATCAGACTGTGGTTGATTCCACCAGAGCTCTTGTTCTAAATCATGTGTATCGTCGTTTCAAGAAAGAGGACAATTCTTTGGCTTCTCTCAACTATTATCCCTAACATTCTTCCCCAATTGGTTGGTGTCAAGTACTTTGCTGCGATTTGGAAGGTCGTTGTTGAAATATATTCCAAGCTTTCCGCCATCAAGCTTATGCATCTACATTGCCGACTTTGCTCGTTGAAGAAAGGAAATCTCTCGATGCGAGATTATACTATGCAGGTCAAAGAAATTTGTGACCTTCTGGCCACTTGTGGCAGTCGACTCTCTAGAGTGGAAAAAGTTGCCTCAATTCTGAACGGTCTTCCAGCTGAATATGAGCCGTTTGTTGCTCTAATCACTATGAGTCACGAGCCGTATACGCTTGATGTTGTCGTCTCCATGCTTCTGGATGCTGAAATCAAGCTTGTTGATCCGATGAGACTTCCATTTAGAATCAATGTGACTCGGTTTAGCAATGACAAAGATTTCTCTGGTTCTGATTCTAAGGCTCGCTCTCAACAATCTGGTGATCAATCCAATAGTGACTATCTTGGAAGACCAATGGTGCAAAGTAAAATTTGTGGCAAGCTTGGTCACTTGGATGATCGTTGTTGGAACAGGTTCAACAAGAACTTTAATGGTGGTTCTTCGCAGTGTTCACAGCTTGATCAATCTGTGAATGATTCTCAGGCCAATATCTGCCATTTTATTAAAACACCTACTGAGTCTTACAATCCATTTGTTAGCACTACATGTTCTGTGAATGTTACTTCCGATGCTACTGCAGACACAGTTCACATCAACTCCTTGGTTGCTGATGGTGTTCTTGTATCAGATTCAAGGTGGTTTCCCGACTTGGATGCTACACACCATGTTACTGGGTAGGTCAGAATGTTTTCATAGGGCGTCTGTATACAGGTAATGGTAAAGTCCTACTTGGTGATAGATCTACAATATGTATCTCGTGTATAGGTCAACCTTGTTTTTTTAACTGATACACATCGTCTGACTCTTGAATATTTGCTTCATGTGCCTCGGATAATCGGAAACTTACTTTCAGTCTCTAGGTTTACGAAGGATAACAAAGTTTATTTTGAGTTTCACCGTGACACTTGTTTTGTGAAGGATGAAAGCAAATATGATGTTATTCTCACAGGGAGACTGGAGGATGGACTATATTGTTTTGATGCTGGATCGTCTTCTATTGGATCTATTAATCACACTATTATTGCTCACCATGATATGTCTTTGTATTGGCTATGGCATAATTGATTAGGACATCTTTCATCTCGGGTGGTTAGTTTAGTTTTAAATAAGACTCTTCCGGTAGATAATACCACTATTTGTACAGCTTTCCAGCTTGGTAAGAGTCATCGTTTACCATTTGGTACTTCTACAACTGTCTATACTAGGCCATTTGAACTTGTTGAGGCTGATGTATGGGGGCCTGCCCCAATTTGATCTTCAAGATATCATTACTATGTTTCATTCGTTGATTAGTACAGTCAAAACTGTTGGTTTTACCTTTTGAAGAATAAATCTAAAGTTTTAAGTACCTTTAAACTATTTGCGGCTCTTGTACAAAATTAATTTTCCTCTAACATTGTTGCATTGCAAACTGATAATGGTGGTGAATTTAAGGTATTGAATGGTGAACTAGCTCAAATGGGGATACAACACAGACTTTCGTGTCCACACATCTCGCAACAAAATGGTGTAGTTCTCTTTTTGGTCATTTACTGTTTTAAGTTTTGTTTATCTTCTTAACATATTACCCTCTGAGTCTCTTGGTGGCATTTCACCACATCAGTTATTTTATGGGAAGAAACCAGATTACCAATTCCTTCGTGTGTTCGGCTGCCAGTGCTTCTCATGTCTTCGTCCTTATAATAATCATAAATTTGAGTTTCGCTCCCAGGAATGTGTGTTTCTCGGCTACTCTCCTCAGCATCGTGGGTACCAATGCATGGATTGCACTGGCCGAGTATATATCTCATCAAGTTCAGTTTAACGAGAATTGTTTTCCATTCGTTGCATCAATAAAAAAGGCCTCTACTTCATCTTCCAGATACACCTCAGTTACATTTCCACTAAATGCTCATGGTGGTTCAGTTTCTCGGTGTGTTCCACCTGTTCCGGTGGCCTCTACAAATCCTTCAGCCTCCCCAGAAGTTGCATCCGACCCTCTTGTGTCAAATGAGGCACTCTTAAATACCTCTAAAGTTCGTGATGTTGAACTTGGTGGTCAATCATGTGCCCCCCATAATGCTTAAGTTGGTGTTGGACATTCTGATGCTACACTTGTCGTGACCGATTCTTTAAGAACAACAAATAATGATGCAAGGGCAGCAAATAATGATGCTTCTTTAAGAAAAGCAACTAGTGATGATTCTTGACATGTTCCTTGTCTAGTTGATATTTGTGAGCCTCCCTCAATTGTCGAGCATGCCATGCTTACACCCTTGGGTCATGTTTCAGCACACAATGGTGCTGAATATAACATGTAACCCCCTCGTCCCGGTCTGGACGACTGACCAGTTCGAGTGGGTCACACGGGGAAAACCGAAGAGAAACCCGTTAAGGCTCCCCTTCGGTTAGCAACCCTAGAAAAACTTCTTTTAACATTATCTTGTCTAAAGGCTTTAATACTTCCTATGTGAAACAATGACAGCGGAAACATCAACGATGCAAAACAATCAAACAAGCAATTTAAAACAGCCTATTTTAGTTTGTACAACAGGCCGTATCGATACACTAGCAGTGCGTATTGATACGCCTTGACCAGGTCAACAGCCCATAGTCAACATAGGGAGATCGTATCGGTACACTGGTTGACCGTACCGATACGCCCTCACTGGTCAACTTCTCACGGTCAACGATAAAAGACCGTACCGATACACCCTAGACTCGTACCGATACACCAAAATCTCGTCAAATTCTTAGATTTCCAGAGAGCTTTTGGCGTATCGATACACCCCCATGTACCGGTATGCGAGGCTTAAACCGAGGCCCAAAGTGTAGGACCGTATCGATACGCCCTGCACTGCAAGCCTTAATTTAGCTGCAAAACACACCAAGACTCAACTCTAAATGCAATTTACGACTCACCTAGCCACAAGCAAACATTCATACAACATTTAGCAACCAAGAATCAGCATACGGAACAATTTAAACGAACGACGGAGCATCAACAACATCCATATAGCATACCATAGAAGAAGCTAAAGATCCAACCATTAAATATGTTATACAAGTATAGAGATAAGGGCCACATGGCCAACAAACATGGCATAAGCAAGCCACAACCAAATATCAACATACTAAAGGAGTCTTAACAAGCTCCTTAACACAAACAACATACTCGAATCCCATTGCTTAACTATTACATCATTTAAATTAAAAGTCCATACTTGAAGGTAGAAATAGCACACTTGGAGGCCCTTCTCCTCGCACAAGCAACCCAAGAACTAAGGATCTGCATTGTCGAACAAAGGAGAGCGTAAGCGCTAAGCTTAGTGAGGGTAAGCTCATAAACAAACCTTGACAATGCAGGGTCCAAGCACGAGCAACAAAACCAAGGATGAATGCATGTTTCCTTACCTTCGAAACCACATGAATCAAACATATGAAATGCATGAACATAACCTCAATTATCATGCCATGCTCAACATGTCCATAATGCAACCATATGAAACACATTTAACAAACCGTATTGGCACCTAGCTATGACCCGAATACGCAGATAACAACCGTTGGAACTCACATCCAACAACTCAACCATAACATTACCTTACAGTAGGATTCCACTCATCACCATTCCACGCGGAGGGGATTCCACTCATCCTCACACCCCGTCGATAGGATTCCACTCATCATCGACTAAAATATAAATGAAGATTTCTAGGCGTACCCGTACTCCATCTTGGTGACTACCATCACCAAGACCATGCGCGCATTTCGAAACTCGTATGCACACTAACATCCTAATGATCGATCATTTGTACCCAAGCATACTAGTGCCAATACTAACTCATCACAAGCTCATCATAACACAATATACTTACCAATTCCCGTGCCTAGCACGTATCCACCATGATTTACAATCATGCAACCCACATTTCATCAAACACATGCATATCACAATGCATAAATAAATCATCACGCCTCATTATTACACATAGCCACAATATGCATAGCAACATCAATCACAATTAGTACATGAGGCATAAACACAACATTCACAAGTTCAACCATAGTCTTCTAAACTAAAGCTTAGGATTAGACTACCAATCTAATCCCAACTCTAGGTGGTTTTACCAAGCCCAACCTAGGTCTATATGCTCGAACCAAGGCATTTTGAAAACCAATTTAAAACCGAAGAACCACTCACCAACTATCCAAGCTCAACACTAGCTGATCAATCCACCAAGCTATCCGGATTCGTTCCCGAGGCTTTGCCAACACAAAACCTTGTCTCTAATCATCCAACACAATCAAAACATCAATAATCAATCACCAAACTTGCTGCAAACCCATAACACAATTCAAGCATATATTCGACCCAAGAACACTCTCAAAATATCATTTTCGAGTAGCCCTCAAACTCAGCAGATAACCAATGTTTCCAACATCCAAATTTCCATCTAACACACCCAAAACAACCTTCAAACATAACCTAAACGTCAGCCATCAACTTTCACACTAAAACAGCCCCAAACTCCATTTTTGAACACACTAAAACCCCACAAAAACCCATATCCGAAAATCAAGTTAAAACCATGTAAAAATTAGATATGTTGGACCTTATGGTTTACAAATAACTTGTCTAACCACAATAAATCAAAAGCTTAACCAAAAATCCATAAAGCTACAACCTTTATTAAAATCTTTGGAAAACCCAAAGTATAGAAACATGAGTTTTATGAACAATGAAGACTAAGGTTAGATAGGAAATAGAAAGGACAACATAAAATTGATTTTACCTTTGAAAAATCTTCAAGAATCGAGCAAGGAAGAAATGGAACAGTAAATTGCAATGGGGAGGGGAGGGTGTCGTTGGTTTCTTTGAAAGAGGAGGGGAGGAAGATGAGCAAAAAGGTATTTTATTTGTCTTGTTTTATTTTAAAAGCCAAAGGTCATAAATACCCTTAATGAATAGGGATAATTTCAATACTATAAAATCCATGACTTTGGGCTTAAAAAGATGACTAGTCCAACATATATTTATTTGTTTTGAAAATATAAAGCCCAGAATTATATTTTAATAATTTAATTTCACCCGACCCCCTAACCCGGGTGTTACAACTCTCCCCCACTTAAGGAATTTCGTTCCCGAAATTACCTGACAGAAATAAGTACGGAAACTGCTCAAGCATATCGACTTTTCTCTCTCACATGGCCTCTTCCACTCCTCTATGTCGCCACAACACCTTGACAACCTCTATGGTCTTGCCACGCAACACCTTGCTATCCGAAGCAAGTATCTCAACTGGTTCTTCATTGTACGACAAATCTGGATTCGGTTTTATCTCCTCAACGGGCATAACGTGGGACGGATCAGTTCTATATCTCCTTAGCATCGACACATGGAATACATCGTGGATCTTCTCTAACTCTGAAGGGAATCTCAAACGGTAAGCTACTGGCCAAATCCGCTCAACTATCTCATACGGACCGATAAACCTCGGACTCAACTTGCCCTTCTGGCCAAAACGCATTACCTTCTTCTATGGAGACACTTTCAGAAACACTTTCTCACCCACCGAATATTCAATCTCTTTTCTCTTCAAATCAGCATAAGACTTCTGATGATCGGAAGCTGCTTTCAGACGGTCACAAATCAACTTCACCTTATCGGTAGTCCCCTTAAGCAAATCCGGCATAGGTAACAACTTCTGACCCGCTTCGACCCAACAGATCGGAGTCCTACATCGCCTACCATACAATGCCTCGTAAGGAGCCATCTGGATACTAGCCTGGTAACTATTGTCGTAAGCAAACTCGACTAAGGGTAAATGCTTCTCTCATGATCCCTGGAAGTCGATCACACAACAACGGAGCATATTCTCTAATACTTGTATCACTCGCTCTGATTGACCATCTGACTGCGGATGATATGAAGTACTGAAATGCAAACGATTACCTAGGACACTATGCAAACAACTCTAGAACCTCGACGTGAATCTCAGATCTCTATCTAATACAATAGACTTCAGAACCCTATGTAGTCTCACAATCTCTCGGACATACAAATCTGCTAGCTTGTCTAAAGAATCTGTGGTGTTCACTGCTAAGAAATGAGCACACTTAGTGAATCTATCGACTATCATCCAGACAGAATTCTTCTTCGAAAGAGACAACGACAACCCTGACACAAAGTCCATAGTGATTCTTTCCCACTTCCATTCCGGAATTTTCAAAGGCTATAACAAACTTGAAGGGACCTGATGTTCTGCCTTTACTCCCTGACATACCATGCAACGACTCACATACTCGGCCACATCCTTCTTCAAACCAACCCAGAAATAATCATTCTTCAGATCTCGGTACATCTTAGTACTGTCCGGATGCATAGAAAAAGGACTCAAATGTGCTTCGCTCAGAATCATACGTCTCAACTCAACATCTGCAGGCACTACCACTCTGTCTCTGAAACACAACACATTCTCATCACTGAAACTGTACTCTGTCGATCTACCCTCTGCAATGTCCTGAACATGTGAAGCTAATGATACGTCTTGCAACTATTTCTCTCTGATCATCTGAATCAATGGAGGCTTCACTTGCAACTCTATAATCATACCACCGTCCTCTGATACACTCAGCCTAGAAAACATAGCTCGCAACTCAACTGCAAATTTTTTTCTCAACGCATCGACCACTACATTTGCCTTACCCGGATGGTACTCAATAGTCAAATCATAGTCTTTCAACAGTTCAAGTCATCTTCTCTGCCTCAAGTTCAACTCTCTCTGAGTCATCAAATACTTCAAGCTTTTATGATCAGTGTAAACCGTGCACTTCTCACCATACAAGTAGTGACGCCAAATCTTCAACGCAAACACAATGGCTGCTAACTCAATGTCGTACGTAGGGTAGTTCTTCTCGTGCACCTTCAATTGTCTTGAAGCATAAGCAACAACTCTCCTTTCTTGTATCAGAACACAACCTAAACCTACGTAGGAAGCATCGCTATATATTACGAACTCTTTCCCTGAAACTGGTTATACCAACACTGGAGCATTCGTCAAGGATTCTTTTAATTTCTTAAATGCATTTTGTCTCGCATCTGACCACTCGAACTTAACTCCCTTTTGCAATAGTTTAGTCAACGGAGCAGCTACCCTAGAGAATCCGTTAACGAATCTCCTATAGTAACCAGCTAGTCCTAGGAAGCTTCTAATCTCGGTCACTGACTTAGGTCGTTTCCACTCAACAATGGCTTCAATCTTCTTCGGATCAACTCGGATACCTTCAGTTGACACAACATGGCCAAGAAACACAACCTCTCTGATCCAAAACTCGCATTTACTCAGCTTAGCATATAACTGGTTGCTCATCAGTCTCTGCAATACAAGTCTCAAATGTTCATCATGTTCTTCTTCTGATCTCGAGTACACAAGGATGTCGTCTATGAAAACAACTACAAATTGGTCTAGATAGTTTCGGAAAACTATGTTCATCATGTCCATGGAAGCTGTCGGTGCATTCGTGAGCCCAAACGGCATCACAAGGAACTCATAATGACCGTATCTAGTCATAAAAGCTGTCTTCGATACATCACATTCTTTTACCTTCAACTGATAGTACCTTGATCTCAAATCTATCTTCGAAAACACTGAGGCACCTCTCAACTGATCAAACATGTCATCTATACGCGGCAACGGATACTTGTTCTTCAATGTCAACTGGTTCAACTGCCTATAGTCGATACACATTCTCATACTGCGATCTTTCTTCTTCACAAACAACACGGGAGCACCCCAAGGCAAACTACTAGGCCTAATAAAACCTCGGTCTAACAACTCTTGAAGCTGACTTTTCAACTTTTTCAACTCTTTCGGAGCCATACGGTACGGAGCAATAGAAACTGGAGTAGACCCTGAAACAGTCTCAATCACAAACTCTACATCTCTGTCAGGAGGCAAACCCGGTAAGTCTTCTGGAAACACACCCGGATATTCACAAATTGTCCTGATATCTTTCGGTCTAACCTCACTCATATTCGGATTCATCACGTACTCTAAATAAGCCCCACAACCGGAGTCCATCAACCTATGAGCCTCTAAAGCCGACACAACGTTCGACAAGAACTTAACGTTCTCTCCTACTACCACTACCTCGTAGTCATCAAAAAGCTTCAACAAAATTCTCTTTGTCTCAAAATCTACACTAGCTCTATGCTCAACCAACCAATCTATACCCAAAACGATATCAAAACCGTAGAACGGGAGCTCCATCATATCAACAGGAAACACATGACCTTGAATCTTCAACGGACACCTCCTATACATCCGTCTAACTACAACTGTCTCACCGACGGAACTAGTTACATGCATCCCTATGTCTAAAATCTCAACAGGTGTGTCTAACTTTTTTGCATGCCCACTCAAAATATAAGAATGCGTTGAACCCGAATCGACTAAGGAAAGAAAAGACATGGATTGTAACTCGAAATTACCTACTATCGCATCTGTGTCATTCCCTGCCTCTCTCTGTGCGTAGACTCTAGTTGGTCCACCGGCCTCTGGCTGAACTGCCACTACATGAGCAAGATTACTCGGTGCCTTTATCCTAGGTGCATCAGCCCTCGGCTGGAAGTGACCACGACCACGCCCACGGCCTCTCGGATAGTTGATTTCTCTCGCAGGAGCCTGTGCTTGAATCAGTGCTTGTCCCGCCTGATGCAGACACTCTCTCCTGAAGTGGTCTCTCGATCCACAGTTCTAGCAAGCATGATAGTTTCCCCAACACTCTCCTAAATGTTATCTCCCACATCGGGCACACTCAGGCAAACGCCCTCCAGCTCTCTGGCCATGATGGCCTTTACCGTGGTGGCCACCGCCACCCCTATGATCATACTGTTGTCCACTACCCCGATGCCTCTTGGCATCACCACGATCAAAGTTGTTGTGCCTCTTCCTTGAACTGGATCCTCCCGAACGCTTGGCCAGCCCCAAGTTATGCTCGATGTCCTTGGCCCTAGCGACCAAGACATCGAAATCAGAATAATCTGTAACCAAGGTGTACCTCTTGACCTCCTCATGAAGTCCATACCTGAACCGATCACAACGGTCCCTCTCAGTAGGAACCAACTCTGGAGCATACTACTCAATCGGACAAAGCGGATCTCGTAATCTGTCACTGATGTGTCTCCCTGAACAAGAGCCATGAACTCCCTCTTCTTCTTATCTAAATATCTCGGGCCTAAATATCTCTTTTTGAAAGCAGCCTCAAAGAAATCCCAACTGATCTCGTCCTCAGGCATGCCGGAAGTAATGGTGACCCACCAGGTGTAGGCATCACCCTAAAGTAACGAAACCACACAGCCCAACTTACGAGCCTCAACACATCCCATTTGAGCCAAAATACGAACCGTTTTCTCTAGCCATAACTCTGATCTCTCAGGCGTAGATCCCTTGAACTCATCCGCCCCGAGGCTACGAGGCCTCTCTAAGGGTAAGCTAGCATCATCTCCTCTCGACTGTATTGCAGCCTGAGCTTTGGCAACTGCAGCCTAAAACGCTCCGGCTATAGCCTGAACTAGCGGAGCCATGTCTATCCCTGCAGGACCTTGGCCACCCTGACCAACCTGAGGTCCCGCTCCCTCTGCTCTAGCCTCGCCTCCCACATCAGGCTGAGGAGGTGGTGGTGGTGGTGGAGGAGCTCCGACTCCAACAACAGGCTCTACCACATGAGCCTCTACTCCAACAACAAGAGCCGCAACACGGGGTTCCTGACGAACCAGCCTGGGTCTACCTCTAGGCCTCGACATAATAGCTCACAGATAACAACTACAACAACAACATAGAAAATCGGGTTAGCAAGGGCAAGGGTCCAAATGGCTCAAGTATGTTTTCCCTCACTTAAAAATCTCTTTTTCTGACGTAATAGAAGCAATGGGACTCTACTCAACACTTAATGGACAAATCACACATCAACATGCTTCAAACAACACACAAATACGATCAATTAAACAAGCATCAAAGCATACTTGATCAGCAAGCGAACATACTTACATGGCAAGCAAACATCGTGCAATTGCAATACAAGAATTTAACTTACCTCACTTACCTGTGATGTCACGGGATGGTCCACGAGCCTATAACCAAGGCTCTGATACCAACAAGTGTAACCCCCTCATCCTGGTCTGGATGACTGACCAGTCCGAGTGGGTCACACGGGGAAAACCGAAGTGAAACTCGTTAAGGCTCCCCTTCGGTTAGCAACCCTAGAAAAATTTCTTTTAACATTATCTTGTCTAAAGGCTTTAATACATCCTAGGTGAAACAACGACAGCGGAAACATCAGCGATGCGAAACAATCAAACAAGCAATTTAAAACAGCTCATTTTAGTTTGTACAACAGGCCGTATCGATACACTAGTAGTGCGTATCGATACGCCTTGACCAGGTCAATAGCCCACAGTCAACATAGGGAGACCATATCAGTACACTGGTTGACCGTACCGATACGCCCTCACTGGTCAACTTCTCATGGTCAACGATAAAAGATCGTACTGATACACCCTAGACCCGTACCGATACGCCAAAATCTCGTCAAACTCTCAGATTTCCAGAGAGCTTTTGGCGTATCGATACACCCCCGTCTACCGGTACGCGAGGCTTAAACCGAGGCCCAAAGTGTAGAACCGTATCGATACGGCCCTTGGGCGTATCGATACGCCCTGCACTGTAAGCCTTAATTTAGCTGCAAAACACACCAAGACTCAACTCTAAATGCAATTTACGACTCACCTAGCCACAAGCAAACATTCATACAACATTTAGCAACCAAGAATCAACATACGGAACAATTTAAACGAACGACGGAGCATCAACAACATCCATATAGCATACCATAGAAGAAGCTAAAGATCCAACCATTAAACATGTCAAACAAGTATAGAGATAAGGGCCACATGGCCAACAAACATGGCATAAGCAAGCCACAACCAAATATCAACACACTAAAGGAGTCTTAACATGCTCCTTAACACAAAACAACATACTCGAATCTCATTGCTTAGCTATTACATCAATTAAATTAAAATTCCATACATGAAGGTAGAAATAGCACACTTGGAGGCCCTTCTCCTCGCACAAGCAACCCACGAACTAAGGATCTGCATTGTCGAACAAAGGAGAGCGTAAGCGCAAAGCTTAGTGAGGGTAAGCTCATAAACAAACCTCGATAATGCAGGGTCCAAGCACGAGCAACAAAACCAAGGATGAATGCATGTGTCCTTACCTTCGAAACCACATGAATCAACCATATGAAATGCATGAACATAACCTCAATTATCATGCCATGCTCAACATGTCCATAATGCAACCATATGAAACACATTTAACAAACTGTATTGTCACCTAGCTATGACCCGAATACGCAGATAACAACCGTTAAAACTCACATCCAACAACTCAACCATTACATTACCTTACGGTGGGATTCCACTCATCACCGTTCCACGCGGAGGGGATTCCACTCATCCTCACGCCCCGTCGATGGGATTCCACTCATCATCGACTAAAATATAAATGAAGATTTCTGGGCGTACTCGTACTCCATCTTGGTGACTACCATCACCAAGACCACGCGCGCATTTCGAAACTCTTGTGCACAATAACATCCTAATGATTGATGTTGCGTGTAAAAGTGTCTATCGCAATGTAGTGCAAGTGTACACGACGCAAGTAGTAAAGTGATACTGGAGTATCGGATATCGTCTCCACAGGGACTGGGCTAACCCTTTCCTTCACTATCTGCACAAGGGGAAAAAGAATGATTTAAGATTTTGTCACGAGAAATATAAAGTAAACTTAAATAAAAGAGTAGAAGAATATCAAGATAGAAAGAATGGGCTGGTATTGAGTTGCTCAGTAGTGCAGGTATTGAATTGCTTAGGATCTCCAGTTCTGTCGTCGCGCCTGTCGCCGACAGCACCTGTCGCGGCAGCTGTCCGTTGGCTGTCGCGGCAGCAAACACCAACTCCGTACTTCAAGCTTGGCAAGAATCCCAGATCTGCCTTGCCCTATCCCTAGGCACAAGTCTGTCGATGATCACGTCTTTGATGATACCTCCCGGCGTGAATCGAAGGATGAACACCGATGTGTATGAATTCTTCCTTAGCCACTTAACCTCGCCCTATCCCTAGGCACGAGATGGTTCAACTATAAACTAGAGAACGCGCTTTTATCTCTTTCGTATACTTAACTCTCCCGATGCTAAGTAAATGGATAACCTCACAATGCTCTCCCGATGCTCTTGCAAGAGATTAAAACCAAGATAAAAGAACTTGAAATTTATTTTATTGAACTTGAAAAATCCTAAAACAAAGCAACCCTTGCAACTACTTTACAAAACAACCCGTGGCCCTAGGGGGTTTTAGAACATGTCGGTGACAGGTAAACGGCAGGGGGGTTTTGGTTATCGGTTATGGGGTAGAATGAGGGATGCCTCTCTAGGTTAAAACCTATGCCCTTATATAAGCTTTGGGCTCAAGTTATCTAAGATAACAAGGATTACAACTTTAATTAAAAGTAAGATTCTAATAAAGACTTAATCTCTAAGTATCCTACTTTGCAGCCGCCATCCTTGTTTCTAGGAATTTACTCTTCTTGAGCTTTGGCTTGTCATATCTTTTGATCCGGGGCTTGGAAAAATATTTGGCTTTCACACGACAGACGAGCAGATTTTTCTCTATCTATCGAGGTCCACTTTACTTTTCCTCTTCATAAGGTTGCTGTCACCTTGCTGTCACGACAGGTCCATGACAGGTTCGTCTTCTTCGGCTGCTTGTCCAGTTCAGCTCTTCTGCTTATCTGCCCTGGGCCTGCCTTCATCGTCAACCATGGCAGATACCTACAAAAACAGCCATTTTTAGTAGAATCTGCGCCTTTTAATATATTTGTGATGTTTTGCTGTAAACTGACCTAAATGCAATGAATAATGCTTGAATGCAGCAGAAATATGGGTTAAAAAAGGTGTAAATAATAGAACTTTTAAACACTCATCACACCCCCAAACTCAAGTTTTTGCTTGTCCTCAAGCAATTAAGACTTAAAAGAAAAATGAAAACAAGAAAAAATTTTGTGTTGGCCTTCAAACAGTGAACTGTCCCTTACCCGTCGCTCGTTCTCTATGGCGGCAGCAACCTGTCGGAAAGGTTAGGATCTGTCCGGAATCTCCCTATAGCTCTCGTGCAGTGTGTGCATGCTTGTGAACAGTTATATGCTAAGACTCTCTTAGTTTCACTAGAATATTCAACTTCTTAACTCGAATTTTTATGCCAAAGTTTTTTTTTTTAGAAGGCACATTTTCATGCTTCTTTTTCTTCTATTTTCAAGCTAAATTTTTCTAGAGCCAGCTTTGGGCACCTCTAGTTAGCTTCCTAGAGCCGGTTTCGGGCACCTCTAGGTTTTTGTTTTTCTTTTGCTAAACTTCTTTCCTAGAGCCAGTGTTAGGCACCTCTAGGGGCTATTCAAGTTCTAAGCATCCTATTCTAGTTTGGCTAAAAGAAATCTAAGCGATATAACAATCACAAAGGTGTTTAAATTTTCAGAACTATAGAAAGGCTCTAAACTTCTCCTTAAACTGTCCTAAAGATGCTGCCACGACAGAGCCGTCATGACAGGTAAGTTAACTTCACAGTTTTAAGCCAACAGTTTTATATTTTCTGATTTTTTTTAGAGAACTTAAATAAATAAAAGACACAACAATTAATAAAAAGACTTAAGACTCCATTAATGATGGAGGGTTGCCACCCCCAAACTCAAGGGTTGCATTGCCCTCAATGCAAAATGATATGAAAAATAAAATAAAGAAAAAGTACATCACAAAATATAAAGGCAGGCAGCAATAAGAGGTAAAAACTTAAATTTTAGTCGCTGCCTCGCTGCTGCTGCTGACACGGATCTGATGGGGGCGTCTGGGCTGTGGAGAAGGCTGGGCAGGTTCAGGGGCAGGTTGCTCCACGACCTGGATGTCGGAGCTGCTGCCTCTGAGAAAGTGGAAGCAGCATTGCGTCGGGTTTTCCTATAAGACATATTAGTGCAAGGGTTGTGAAAAGTAAATGAAAGCAAATGAAAACTAAAAAGGGAGAACAAGTAAGAAAGACAGAAGTGAGTGAAAATGAAAATGAAACGGGGTTTTATAGTGGTCGAGGTGCTGCCCGTTAATGCTGTAACGGCAGGCGTGAATAACGGAGCGGCAGATTGGATTTAGCGTGTCTGACGCGTCTGACACGCATTTATTCGTCTGTTACGCGTCTGCCGCACGCTTCTGCGTCTTTCGTGTCAGTCTGTTGACAGCCTGTCATATCCGTCCGCGGCGGCAGCCGAAACGACAGGTTTCCATAAATGGGCTTCAATGGGCTGATGGATCGGCGGTGGGCTTGGGTCACTTCTCCTTTTCTTCTTGACTCCTTTATTTCCTAAAAACATAAAAATAGAAAAACATTATTTGAATAAAATAAACCTAATTCCTAATAAATAATAATAATAATAAAATAAATAAAAAATTAGGTTAAATTAGGAATTCCTTGTGGGGCATCTCCTAAAGTAACCACTTCCTGACTTCCTGGGGCTTCAGTCCCCTGATAATGCTTGAGGCGTCGTTTCCGGTACTTCTTGAAGTCCATCTGTACCCTCCATCTGGTGATTTTTCTCATGGTGGGGGTTCCTTTCTTTCTCTTCCCTTTGTAGTCTATGAAGTCCTCCCTTCTTGGTAATGTTTCTGAGGGCATGAATATATGATTAGAAATAATCAAATTGACATTCGGCCACAAACTTACCTTGTTTTCGTTGAATGTTGTTGTGGTTGAATATAGCCCTTGCTGTCGTGTCTGCTGCTGTGACAGGCAGTTATTTTGACAACCTGTTGTCAGGTTACTTTGCAGGTCAATGGGACATTGGTAATTGCCATCGCTCTCTATACTAAATTCTATTGACCACTCGTAAATCTCCATCAGTAGAGACTTTGATGATTCTATGTCCACCGGCTTTGGTTCCTCTAATACCTGCAATGAAATTGGTGAGTTTTCATATAATTCAAAAGGTTCGTTTATTACCTGCTCATATTCCATCGGCGAGGCATTGTCATTGGGTAGCTCTTCTAGGTGGTCGTGCGAGTGCCATGACAGGGATGGATGTGTGCAATCTTGGTTAGGCATAATCGAGGTCGTGGGTTGAGAGTTTGCCTCTGATGTGGTTGCTGCTTCAGCATCAGTTGCTGTCGAGGCGGCAGTTGCTGCCAAGGCGGAAGTTGCTGTCGAGGCGGCAGTTTCTGTCGAGGCGGCAGTTTCTGTCGAGGCGGCAGTTTCTGTCGAGGCGGCAGTTTCTGTTGAGGCGGCAGTTTCTGTCGAGGCGGCAGTTGCTGTCGAGGCGGCAGTTTCTGTCGAGGCGGCTGTTTCTGTCGAGGCGGCAGTTTCCGCTTTGACTGGAGTTTCTGCCTCAAAAGTTGTTGCTGCCGTGACATTCTCTTGAATTTCACTAAGCATTGTCGCAGTGTTGCTCCATTCCGGCTCCTCGGTCATTGCCATGGCATGTTGTTGCTCAGACTCATCATATGTTGGGTATTCCTTCACATGGGCATCCTCGTCGTCTTGCCTCAGGATTTCAGGTTCATCTGTGGCATGAATGAGGACTGGTCTGCTCAAGAGTTCATCCATCTTGGCGATACTTGCGTTCGTAGAGGCTGACACTTTTTGAGCGATTGCCAAGAAGGCTTGCAGTGTGTCTTCTAAGGATTTTGACTGCTCTTGAGGATGATGACATTGCCAGGGCAGGTCGGGTTCTGTAGCAAAACTGTTATGGTATAAAAAATTTTGTGGGTTTTGATCGTACCATAAAAAATTATGCTGCTGCGGCATCGGCAATTGCTGCCCCTGTTGCTGCCACGGCTGCTGCCCTGGCAGCATGTCTTCACGGTAATTGCAAGAACTTTCCCACATCAACTCTCGAATGGTTTTTCCTGGCATGTTAATGCCCTTGAACCTGTATTTTCACCTGAGTTTTTTTTTTGTTAAAAAAATAATAAAAAAATAAAAAAAATAAAAAAAATAATAATAAAAGAAAAGTGTAGAAGCTAGGGTAAAAGTGTGTTGCCAGTCCCCGGCAACGGCGCCAAAAACTTGTTGCGTGTAAAAGTGTCTATCGCAATATAGTGCAAGTGTACACGACGCAAGTAGTAAAGTGATACTGGAGTATCGGATATCGTCTCCACAGGGACTGGGCTAACCCTTTCCTTCACTATCTGCACAAGGGGAAAAAGAATGATTTAAGATTTTGTCACGAGAAATATAAAGTAAACTTAAATAAAAGAGTAGAAGAATATCAAGATAGAAAGAATGGGCTGGTATTGAGTTGCTCAGTAGTGCAGGTATTGAATTGCTTAGGATCTCCAGTTCTGTCGTCGCGCCTGTCGCCGACAGCACCTGTCGCGGCAGCTGTCCGTTGGCTGTCGCGGCAGCAAACACCAACTCCGTACTTCAAGCTTGGCAAGAATCCCAGATCTGCCTTGCCCTATCCCTAGGCACAAGTCTGTCGATGATCACGTCTTTGATGATACCTCCCGGCGTGAATCGAAGGATGAACACCGATGTGTATGAATTCTTCCTTAGCCACTTAACCTCGCCCTATCCCTAGGCACGAGATGGTTCAACTATAAACTAGAGAACGCGCTTTTATCTCTTTCGTATACTTAACTCTCCCGATGCTAAGTAAATGGATAACCTCACAATGCTCTCCCGATGCTCTTGCAAGAGATTAAAACCAAGATAAAAGAACTTGAAATTTATTTTATTGAACTTGAAAAATCCTAAAACAAAGCAACCCTTGCAACTACTTTACAAAACAACCCGTGGCCCTAGGGGGTTTTAGAACATGTCGGTGACAGGTAAACGGCAGGGGGGTTTTGGTTATCGGTTATGGGGTAGAATGAGGGATGCCTCTCTAGGTTAAAACCTATGCCCTTATATAAGCTTTGGGCTCAAGTTATCTAAGATAACAAGGATTACAACTTTAATTAAAAGTAAGATTCTAATAAAGACTTAATCTCTAAGTATCCTACTTTGCAGCCGCCATCCTTGTTTCTAGGAATTTACTCTCCTTGAGCTTTGGCTTGTCATATCTTTTGATCCGGGGCTTGGAAAAATATTTGGCTTTCACACGACAGACGAGCAGATTTTTCTCTATCTATCGAGGTCCACTTTACTTTTCCTCTTCATAAGGTTGCTGTCACCTTGCTGTCACGACAGGTCCATGACAGGTTCGTCTTCTTCGGCTGCTTGTCCAGTTCAGCTCTTCTGCTTATCTGCCCTGGGCCTGCCTTCATCGTCAACCATGGCAGATACCTACAAAAACAGCCATTTTTAGTAGAATCTGCGCCTTTTAATATATTTGTGATGTTTTGCTGTAAACTGACCTAAATGCAATGAATAATGCTTGAATGCAGCAGAAATATGGGTTAAAAAAGGTGTAAATAATAGAACTTTTAAACACTCATCATTGATCATTTGTACCCACGCATACTAGTGCCAATACTAACTCATCACAAGCTCATGATAACACAATATCCTTACCAATCCTCGTGCCTAGCACGTATCCACCATGATTTACAATCATGCAACCCACATTTCATCAAACACATGCATATCACAATGCATAAATAAATCATCACGCCTCATCATTACACATAGCCACAATATGCATAGCAACATCAATCCCAATTAGTACATGAGGCATAAACACAACATTCACAAGTTCAACCATAGTCTTCTAAACTAAAGCTTGGGATTAGAATACCAATCTAATCCCAACTCTAGGTGGGTTTACCAAGCCCTACCTAGGTCTATATGCTCGAACCAAGGCATTTTGAAAACCAATTTAAAACCGAAGAACCACTCACCAACTATCCAAGCTCAACACTAGCCGATCAATCCACCAAGCTATCCGGATTCGTTCCCGAGGCTTTGCCAACACAAAACCTTGACTCTAATCATCCAACACAATCAAAACATCAATAATCAATCACTAAACTTGCTGCAAACCCATAACACAATTCAAGCATATATTCGACCCAAGAACACTCTCAAAATATCATTTTTGACCAGCCCTCAAACTCAGCAGATAACCAATGTTTCCAACATCCAAATTGCCATCTAACACACCCAAAACAACCTTCAAACATAACCTAAACATCAGCCATCAAGTTTCACACTAAAACAGCCCCAAACTTTATTTTTGAACACTCTAAAACCCCACAAAAACCCATATCCGAAAATCAAGTTAAAACCATGTAAAAATTAGATATGTTGGACCTTATAGTTTACAAATAACTTGTCTAACCACAATAAATCAAAAGCTTAACCAAAAATCCATAAAGCTACAACCTTTATTAAAATCTTTGGAAAACCCAAAGTATAGAAACATGAGTTTTATGAACAATGAAGACTAAGGTTAGATAGGAAATAGAAAGGACAACATAAAATTGATTTTACCTTTGAAAAATCTTCAAGAATTGAGCAAGGAAGAAATGGAACAGTAAATTGCAATGGGAAGGGGAGGGTGTCGTTGGTTTCTTTGAAAGATGAGGGGAGGAAGATGAGCAAAAAAGTATTTTATTTGTCTTGTTTTATTTTAAAAGCCAAAGGTCATAAATACCCTTAATGAATAGGGATAATTTCAATACTATAAAATCCATGACTTTGGGCTTAAAAAGATGACTAGTCTAACTTATATTTATTTGTTTTGAAAATATAAAGCCCAAAATTATATTTTAATAATTTAATTTCACCCGACCCTCTAACCCGGGTGTTACATAACATCCCTAGGCTCTCGGCACATGCTCCTCTAAATGACTCAATTCCTAGTTTCAATGGTGGTGCTACTGTATTTCTAATGGATAATGGAGAGCAAGACATGCAAGACACTTGTCTTTGTTTAGAGGCCAATGTTGATTCACGTGTCTCTTTAGACAATAATGTACTGTGTCAACCTTAGGTAGATGAAGCTCTCTCTAAATTTTCAATACAAAATGGCAGCCATATGACCACATGGAACAATGAGCATGTCATGCCTTGGCTCTCGGCTCAGGCTCCTTTAAATGAAGATACTAGATATTTTGCTTCAACTATTACATCTGATGCTTGTCCTTTACCTCAACATAGAAACTCAAATACTCATTCTATGGTTACACGCAGCAAGGCCAGTGTATTCAAGCCAAATGTCTATAATGTGCAATGTCATGAGCCTTACTCAACTATACATGAAGCTCTTCACCATTATCAATGGTATGTTGCGGTTCTTTCTGAGTATGATGCCTTGATAAACAACAATACATGAGAGTTGGTTCCTTTGCCTGTTGATCGCGAAGCTATAGGTTCAAAATGGATATTTAAAGTGAAACTCAACTCAGACGGATCTGTCAACAAGTACAAGGCACGATTGGTGGCCAAGGGCTATTCACAAATTCCAGGTTGTGACTTTGCTGAAACATTCAGTCCTTTTATTAAATTTGCTACTGTCAACATTTTACTTTCTTTGGCTGTTACAAATGATTTGCAGGTGCATCAGGTGGACATGAATAATACTTTTCTTAAAGGTGATATGGATGAGGATGTGTATATGATGCAACCTGCTGGTTTTGAGAAACGTGGTCCTGATGGAGGGAAGCTTGTGTGCAAGTTAAAGAAGGATATTTACGGTATTCGACATGCACCACACAATTGGTTTACTAAGTTGCGTACTTTTTTATGTAAGTTAGGATTTCATTCCTTCAAAGTTGATACCTCTATGTTTGTCTATCGGGATGATGCAGCTTTCACATATCTAGCCATTTACGTCGATGATATATTAATTACTGGTACATCCGAGTCACACATTTCTCAGGTTCTTCAGGATTTACACAAGCAATTTTTTCTTAAAGATTTGGGGTTAGTGCAATATTTTTTGGGTATTGAGGCTGTTTGGTCCATTAATGGTCTGCTTTTGACACAACGAAAGTTTATTAATGAGATCTTAGCAAAATATAATATGGCTGTAGCACGCCCAGTGGATTCTCCTATGGTTGTTACACCCAAGTTGAGTAAAGATGATGGTTTGGAGTGTACATATATGGCTCAGTATCTTGGTGTTGTTGATGCCTTGTTATATGTGTGTCATACTCGACCCGACATAGCTTTTGTTGTACATAAGATGGCTCAATATATGCAAGCCCCTAAAGATGTACATTAGGCAGCCATGAATAGGATTCTGTGGTATCTCAGTTGAACCATTGATTATGGGTTATGGTTTCCTCGTCAGTCGTTACCATTGATTTGTACTCCTTTTTTGATGCGGATTGGGGGAAGCGATGTCGATGATCGGCGCTCCATATTTGGTTATTGTGTCTTTCTTGGAACTCATCTTATCTCATGGAGTTTAAAAAAATAGCGTTCCGTTTCACGGTTCATTGCCGAAGCCGAATATTGTAGTCTTACCGATGCCGCATGTGAAATATTATGGGTTAAAGTTGTACTCAATGACATGGGTGTTCAGCTCGATAACTGCCCGAAGATCTGGTGCGATAATACAAGTACCATTGCCATGGGCGCTAACCATGTCTTACATGCTAAAACCAAACATGTCGACTTGAATTTACATTTCGTGCGTGAGAAGGTTTCGATTCAACAACTTGATGTTAATTATGTTCCGGTTACCTATCAAACCGCTGATATTTTTACCAAACCTCTCTCGGTTAGCCAGTTTCAAGATTTGCGAACTCGTCTAAGCATTTGGACAGTTAAGAAAGTTGAAGGAAATAAAGAGTTGATGAAGCAGGATAAATATTGAAGCATCAACTGGAATTAGTTTCTTGAACTGATTGTCTGTTGAAATCAGTTTTGAATGTCCACGTGTCATAACTAACTGGGCTTAGGGCCAGTTTAGCATTGCTTTTGAAAAATGCAGTGGAAAAGATAGTTTAAAAAGCAATTTTTAAAAGTGCTTCTGGATTTTTGAGTTTAAAATTTAAATGTTTAGTATTGCTGACAAAAAGTATTTTTAAGAAGATAAATAATCATTTTGGACATGATATTGTAAGTTATATATATATATAATGATATTTAAATTCTTTAATGTTATAATATATCAGCTTAAATTATTATAAACATATAAAAATATTTTTATTAATAAATATATTTTTTAGCAATTGTACGTGTTCCATGAAAATATTAAAAAAATTAAATATTTTATTTAAAAAACTTGACATGAATAAATATATATTATTTTTAAACTAACAAATAATTATTAATTATATCTTCGTAAAAAATTATAAATTATAAATAAACACAATAACAAATTAAGGCTAAAATTGTAATTTGGCTCCTAAAAGCACTTTTACAACCGCAAAAACTAAAAAATTTAACTTTTGCGTTTGGGTTGAAAAGTACTTTTTAAAAGCAGTTTTTCTCCAAAAGGTAGCTGTTTAGCATTGTTTTTGCCTCCAACCCAGCTTTTAACCCCAAAAGCTAGTTTAACAAACAATACTAAACGGAACTTTAATATACCAGATTGGTTAGGTACACTCTTGGGCTATATAAGCCATCATAATAGAACTGGCCCAGTATCATCTTTGGCCTACATTTGATAACTTTCCCCTTTCACAGTTCTCTCAATTTGTAGGTTTATCTTCTTCTTTTTCTTCTTCTTTTTTTAAATCTGTTTTGTTTCGTTTTTATTCTGGTGACCGGAATAGTTTCAGTAAGTTTTGCTTTTCACCATGAACAATGGTTTCTTTAAAGATACAATTGTTACCGTTCAGGAAATGAAAATCACAGTAAAAAGTAGAAACAACAAGTTCTACCATTAGTTTGTAGGCAAAATTGAAGCTAATCTCAGCACCAGTCAGTAGATCATCTTTGCTTCAACCCTAGTAGAGGAACCGTCCATAATTTCTATGTTTCTGGTGCAACCAAAACATGCCCCATCACCTCTCTTTATCAATCTTGAAAAAGAAGATGAATTGAGAAGAAAGTGGGTTGGAAAAAAGGAATTAGAATTTTTTAATAAAGTAAAAAATAATTTTATATACTTTTTTGAATTTTTATTTTTAGGGTAAACTACATAAATGACCATCATACTATTAGAAAAGTCGCGATTTGAGCACCAGCTGTTAGAGGTTACGGAAGGGTGACATGGCAGTTAAAAAATAAAGGTATAATTACACATTTGGTCATCATTACTTATACACTCTATTAATTTGATCATAATTTTAATTTAATAAAATAAATTAATTATTTAGTAACACATGTCACCAACTTATTGGAGGACTTTAATTTTGAAATTGAAATCAAAGAATTGAGGGTGGGGGATTTGAACCTGGGTTGGAATGGTGGGAGGACGCTAGGCTTGCCACTAGGCCAAGCTTAATTTTGTGTTATGAAGTACCACATATAGTATATGTTTATATCTTTATTAATGCCTGGAAAAATTGAAAGTAACATATAATGATATACAATCCATATCCCCAGTAGTTTAAGTTCAGCAGAATGCGTTTCATAAAGGATATCGAGACAGGAGAGTACTCGAAACTCACTTTCATATTGCTAAAGAGAGCATATCAGCTCATCCAAGAAATTCTCAAACATAACAGATACCATGGAAGTGTCCACGAGATTCAGTTTTTCAGGTTTTTCCCTAACTAGAAAACGGAATAGCAAATTTCCTCCTTACACAGCATAAGAAGAAGAATACATAGATTCACAGAAAACTTAACGAGAAACATGCCACGATAGGCATGTTAGAGGCAGCGACTGCATCAAGAAATCCGTGGCCACTAGCTAAAACATTAATATTACATTAAAAACACTAATCTAAGCCATTGCAAACCAGAATGACTTTCTTCTAATAGATGAGGCTACCTAGATGTGAGCATTTGTTACCGATTAAGAAAGAAAGGAATGGAAGAAATGAGAAACAAACCATTTCTGTGCCTGCCCATGCCATTCACCTCCCCAGAGTCGATTCACTTTGGCCTTCACAGCAGGAGGAAAATCATATGTTAACCAATTAGGATCCTGCCAAACCGCAATGTTAGCAATGGGGGAAAAATAAATTCATTTAAATTTAAAATTTAATATAATTTTAAATTTTTTATTTTAATCGTTATATAAACAAAATTTAATATAATTCGTGCACTAAACATAATTTAAAATATATACAAAATATTGTTAATTTTAATTTAATTATTAGATTTATTTAATTGGATTAGATGTTTTTATGCATCATAAGTATGTTGTGTTCGAGTTCCCTAAAACCGCATTTCCTCTATTTTCCATGCATTAACAGTAATATAACAAATATATTATATGTTGTACTTCATATCATAAAAATAACCTTGGCGTAGGCAAGCACATGCTTCTTTTCACCAAGGGATCCTTGGTGCGAATCCCCCCAACCCCAATTTTGTTACTTTCAATTTTCCAGGCATTAATAACGGTATAAACATATAGTATATGTGGTACTTTATAACACAAAATTAAGCTTGGCCTAGTGGTAAGCCTAGTGTCCTCAACCCAAGTTCGAATCCCCTCACCCCCAATTCTTTGATTTCAATTTTTCTTCTCCAATCATGTGACACGTGTCACTAAATAAAAATAATTAAAGTCCTCCAATAAGGTGGTCACACGTGTCACCAAATAATTAATTTATTTTATTAAATTAAAATTAGGATTAAATTAATAGAGTGTATAAGTAACGAGGACCAAATCTATAATTATACCTTTATTTTTTTAACTTCCACGTCACCCTTCCATTAACCTCTAACAGTTGGTGGTCAAATTGCATCCAATTTAATAGTATGATGGTTTAATTGCTTCGAAAAAAGTAAAGTAATTAAATCGCGACATTTCTAATAATATGGTGGTCATTTATGTAGTTTACCCTTATTTTTAACTATTTTTGTACTTTTTAGAATAAGTATCAAATTGATATAATATGTAGTTGAAGGTTAATTTACTTGGAGTAAATTGAGACAATGTATAAATGTTAAAGATTAAACTTGTTATTATGTCAATTTTGTCAATATTTAATGGTTCGTGACCAAAAAAACAAAATCAATTAGTTGAGTGATTAAAAAAGAAAATTTTATATAGTTGGATGACAAAAAAAATATCCAAAGTTGAGTGACCTATAATATAGTTTTCTGTAAATTTATTATATCTGTACCTATAGCTAAAAATAATTCATAGTTTGAATTTCAACATTTATATTAAAAAATATAAATATTGCTCTATTGTTAAAAGGGTAAAGTACACAAGAGGTCACCTTTGTTTTTGGTCTGTTCTGTTTTGGTCATCTATTTTTTAGAAAGTCTGATTTTAGTCTCTTATATTATCGTTTCATTCTATTTTAGTCACTTGGTCGTTAACAACTAGTTTGATGACGTGACACGTTAGGTTATTTTTAATTTAATATTGAACTTTATATAATATATTAATTTGACTCCTAAACTTTAGATAAAATATTACTTTTACCCTTAAACTTTAGATACAATATCGATTTAACCCCTAAATCGTGTCAAAATTAACCCCTAAACGTTAGGTTAGAACCAACCTTCTATCCCTAGAGGAGTTTGTGTTTTTCATCTTTTTGGCGTCACCATCTATTTTCCTTTTCTTTAGCTACCGCTTCTCTCTTCACCCGCTTAGCCTCCACAGGGCCGTCTCGGAGATTTTCGGGGCCCTGAGCGAAAATTAGAAAATTGACCTCTATATAACAAAAACATATCTTATTAGTTTAAACAATCAAAGTAATATTTTTTAAGTCTTAATTACAAAATAAGTGTCCAAATTTGCTTTAGGTGCCTAAAGTTTATTTTGTTATCATTTTGAGGTATCGACCATTATTTTTTATATAAAAATGAAACTTTAGACACCTAAAACAAAAAAAGGACATAATTTGGGCACTAATTTTTTTAAAAATAGACACCTAAAACAAAAGGCAGCATAATTTGAGAACTTGTTTTTAATTTTTTAACGGTCGTTTTCTAGAAATGGCCACATAGTAAACTTCAGACACTTATTTTGACTCAAAAAATATTTTAGTGTCTAAAAATAAAAAAAAGAGTATAGTTTGTACACTTATTTTGTAGTTAAGCCTTTCTTTAATAAATCATAAAAATATGATTAAATTTTTATCAAGCACATTATTTTCATTGTTAAATTAATTAATTTATTTATCTAAGAAAAAATTAATTTTTACCATTAAATTAATTATTTGATTAATTAAAAAATATGGAGAAAAAAAATTAGGGGCCCTAGGCTAGTTGGGGGCCCTGAGCGGTCGCTCGGGGTGCTCCCCCTCACAGCCGGCTGCCTCCACTTCTCCGGCTCTATAGAATGCTTCAACTTTGTTCATGAGCATATGCGTGCGGCACGGTAACGAAGGAAGCAGTGGCGGATGATGGCAGCAGCGGTAAAGATTAGGATTGGAGGGGAGAAATTTTGGGAGAAAAGATATTTTAGGGATTTTTAGTTTGAAGATGGTGAAAAAATAAATTCTAAAAGTTTAGAGATTAAAATTAATTTTTAATTGACATGTCACGTCATTAAATTAGCGGCGTTAACGGTTCAATGACTAAAATGAAACAACTGATAACGTAAGTAACTTGAACCAAACTTTTTCAAGATTGATGACCAAAATGGAACAGACCAAAAACAAAAGTGACCTCCCCGTAATTTACCCTTGTTAGAAAAACAATCTTTGATTGACACACGTCTAACGATTTTTTCTCGACACATATAACGTGGCCTTTTTTAATTCATTGCTTTTATTAATTGGATTAATATTCAATACACTGAAAAGCGCCTTAATTTTAGGGTTTATGATATTAGTTTAGGGTATAGGGTTTATGGGGTTTAGTTGTAAGGGCTTATAATTTAGGAATAATGGTTAGAATTTAGGGTTTATTGTTAGAATTTAGGGTTTAGAGGTTGGGGTTTAGTTTTTAGGGTAATATGGTTAGGACTTAGGTTTTGACTTATAAATCCTGAATTATAACCCTAAATTTTAACCACTATCCCTAAATTATAAACCCCTACAACTAAACCCTACACTCTAAACCCTAAAACTTAGGCACTTGTGGAAAACTTTCAGTTTCTACCGTCAGTGTATATGATAATAATCCTAATTAATTTACTTTTCTATTTTTAACTTGTTAATATTTTTAAAATATTTGTTTACATTGTATATGTGCATTGCCAGGTAAATAGGCATGTCTATGAGGTAAGGGTGTTCAAAAATATTCGATTTAACTACCCAACTACCCGAACATAAATAATCAGATATTTACCTAGAATTTTTTTTACTCAAGTGGGGTACTTAGCCCGTTAAAATATACGTTTTTTCGGGTCGGGCCCGGGCCGCAAGAATACCTATTATTGAGTACTCGGTGACCCGGTTCCCTAATTCTTTTTTTACTTTTTTATATTTTAAATATAATTGTTATTTAAACAAAATACTCTTATGTTCACTATATTTCCAAATCAAACAACCTAATTATGCATGTAATTTCTAAGAATTATGAAATTTATATTCTAAAGTTGTTTGAGTTTGATAATTTAAATCTTAAACTCTATGATGAGATTATATAATTCGAACTTTTATTAGTTATGAGTTTTTTAAAAATGAAATTATAATTTTTTTTTTAAAAAAAGCAAAAGTATGAGTACTCGTTACCCAAATTTTCAAGTACTTGAATTTCGCAGGTACTCGAATAGAGCGGGCTAGAATACAGGCCAAAGAATCTAGTACTCAGGACGTCAAGTAACTGGTAATGAACACCTCTAGTATGAGGAGCTCGCATGGGATATAGCTTGTTTAAATAGCGAATCTTTGGTTGTGGTTATTTTGAAACTCTCTTAGTCTCTTGGAATGCTTTCATCTGCAACATCTGGTTGGATAGTAATGCTAGGCATTTTGAAAATAGTAGTCGATCATCTGAGGACATTGTTGAAAGTTAAAGTAGTTGGTTAAAAGTTTGTTAGATATTAGAATCAGTTAGTAAAGTTTGTTAATTAGTTCTTTGTTGTTAGGCTTATGTTAGTATATATAAGTCTGTTTGTAATCTAATATTATTGAATGAGAATGAAATATTTTCAACATGGTATCACGAGTCTTTTTTTGATCCATTCTGTTTGGCCGTTTTTTCATTCTTTTGTTAGGCTTTTTTGTTTGGCCTGCTTTGTTTTTCATTCTCAGCTTCTCTTTCAGTCTTTCCTTCGTTTTCGGTTTTTCCCCTTTTCTTCTCCGATGTCCACCGTCATCGACTTTAATCACGTTTTTTATCTCCATCCCTCTGATACGTCTGGTGCGCCGCTTGTCTCTCTTCAGTTGACCGTCATCGACAATTACAGTATATGGAGCCGTTCGATGCGTCTTGCGTTGCTCGCAAAAAACAAATTAGGGTTTGTGACTGGCGATTGCAAACGAGAAAGCTTTGAGGAATCTCTTCGTTCTCAGTGGGATCCGTGTGATGCAGCTGTCATCTCTTGGATTCTGAACTCTGTTAGCCATGATTTGTCTGCCGGTGTCGTCTTTGCTTCGAACGCGGCGCTTATTTGGAAGGATCTCCATGAGTGTTTTGACAAAATTGATGGTGCTCGGATATTTTTTCTCCACCGCGAGATTGCGACGATAATAAAAGGTGATCTTTTTGTTTCCACCTATTACACTCGATTGAAATTGTTATGGGATGAGGTTGTTGTTCTTGTTCCCTTTTCAACATGTGATTGTGATGCCTCGGAAGACAATCTGGCTGTTCATCTTCAACAGCGCCTTTTTCAATTCCTCATGGGTTTGAATGAGACGTTCTCAGCCGTTCGTAGCCAGATTCTCCTTATGAAGCCTCTTCCCTCTGTCAACCAGGCCTATTCGATGATTTTGCAAGAGGAGTCTCAACGGACTCATCTCAATGGAGTCTCTCCGATATCTTTGGTCTCTGATTCCACTGCTATGTATGCTTCGGGTAATGGTACCTCTGGTGGTGCTTCATCTCGTCGTCGCTTCAACGGCACTTGCGATCATTGCAAGATTCGTGGTCACAAAAAGGACCAGTGTTATCGCCTTGTTGGATTTCCATCCGACTTCAAGTTCAACAAAAAGAAAGATGTACAAGCTGCTTTGGTTACTGACTCGGTTCGTTCTAGTCCTCCGTCTTCCGGTGTTACCTCTTCTGCTGGTTCTGTTTCCTCTCCAGCACCGATGTTTACTTCGACTCAATACCAGCAGCTCTTGGACTTGATCAATCGTGCTCCTTCTTATGTTGCGGAGCCTTCTGCTAATCTGGCAGGTGATGTTTCCTGTTTTTCTGCTCGGTCTCGATCTGTTTGGATTCTAGATACAGGGGCTACAGACCATATGTGTTCTGATTTCTTAAGTTTGCATGATCCTATTTCTTGCTCTTCCACTTCTCGTTCTGTTTTGCTACCTAATGGTAAACATGCTGATATTACTCATTCAGGATCTGTTCTTTTTCTTCCTGATTTGATTCTTTCAAATGTCTTGTATATCCCTGCATTTACTCATAATCTCATTTCAGTTTCCAAATTGACTTCAGACTTATGCTGTGCTGTATTTTTCTTTCCTGACTTCTGCTTGATTCAGGATCTCTCCAGTGGCAAGATGCTGGGGATTGGTAAACTGAGTGGTGGCCTATATGTTTTCATATCTCCTGCATTTGTGCCTGGTTTGTCTTCTTTTTTCTGGTTTGTCTTGTACTTCAATTCCAACTTGTATGAATTCTGCTGTTAATAAAAGTTCCTTGTGGCATGCTCGTTTGGGTCATGCTCCTTACAATACTTTAGCCAAATTGTCTTTGTCTGATAGCATTTCTATTGATTCTTGCTCTCATTGTCCTATTTTTCCTCTAGCTAAACAACCTAGACTTTCTTTTCCCTCTAGTTCCTCTCGTTCGAACATTCCTTTTGAAATTTTACATATGGACCTCTGGGGCCCCTATCGTACCTCTACTGTTCATGGTCAGAGATATTTTCTTACAATAGTTGATGACCATTCTAGGATGACATGGGTGTTTCTGTTGAGATTGAAGTCAGACACTGTTCTTTTTATCAAAGCTTTTATCTCTTATGTTTCCAATCATTTCTCCTCCTCTGTTAAATTCATTCGCACTAATAATGGGACTGAATTCTTTAATAGTTATTGTTCTGATTTTTTCTCTTCTCTTGGTATCTTACATCAAAGTAGTTGCCCCCACACACCCCAACAAAATGGTGTGGCTGAGCGTAAGCATAGGCATCTCTTAAATGTGGCTAGGGCTTTGAAGTTTCATGCTAAGATTCTTGTTAAATTTTGGGGATATTGTGTTACCACTGCCTGCTATTTGATAAATAGACTTCTCTCTTCTGTTTTGCAATGGAAGTCTCCTTTTGAATTGCTTTATCATCATCCTCCTTCCTTAGCTCATCTTCGTGTTTTTGGATGTCTTGGTTATGCTTCAAATAATTCTTCTTCTGATAAATTCTCCCCTAGGGCATTTCCTTCAGTTTTTCTTGGTTATTCTGAAGTTCAAAAGGGTTATGTCATGTTCAATTTGGATTCTAAGTCTTTTTTTTGTGAATAGAGATGTCATTTTTCATGAGGATATTTTTCCATTTCACTCTTCCACATCTGATTCCACTCCTTGGTTATTTCCTTCTAATATTTCCTCTACTGATGATGATTTTCTGGTTGTTCAGTCTCCTCATATCTCATCAGATTCATCCCATGACTCATCTAATCCTCCTCAATCTGTTCCTCCTCAACCTGTTCCTCCTCAACCTGTTTTTCAGGAATCTGTTTCTCAGCAATCTGTTTCTCCACAGTCTATTCCTCCACCCTCTGTTCCTTCTCAACCTATTTCTCTTCGTCGTTCAAATCGAACCACTCGCCCTCCTCATTGGCTTCATGATTTTGCTTCTGTTTTCTCTTCTTCTTCCACAAAATACCCTCTTTCTTCCCATCTATCTTACGATCATCTTCCACCCTCAACTTCTTCTTTTCTTTCAAAAACTACAATAGTTGAGCCAACTTCTTATTCTGAAGCCATCAAAAATCCCTTGTGGGTAGCAGCAATGAAAGAAGAGATTCAAGCTCTTGAACTCAATCACACTTGGTCTTTAGTTCCCCTCCCATCTGGTAAGACTCCCATTGGATGTAAATGGGTTTTTCGAGTCAAAAATATAACTCTTCTGGTGCTGTTGAACGTTACAAAGCACGTCTTGTGGCCAAGGGGTATAATCAAAAGGCTGGGATTGATTATACTGAGACTTTTTCTCATGTGGCTAAAATGGCCAATGTTCGCACTGTTTTGGCTCTTGCTGCTGCTCATGATTGGCCACTTTACCAGATGGATGTGTATAATGCTTTTTTGCAAGAAGATTTGCAAGAGGGGGTTTACATGGAGTTACCACCTGGATTTTGCAGCCAGGGGGAGTCAAGGGTGTGTCGGCTGCACAAATCTCTCTATGGTTTGAAGCAAGCTTCAAGGGAATGGAATGTGAAGCTGTGTGAGGCTTTGTTACAAGCTGGTTATCATCAGAGCAAGTCAGATTACTCCATCTTTACAAAACGTGAAGGAGAGGCATTGGTGGTAATACTAATCTATGTAGATGACTTGCTTATCACTGGAAATAGTGATGTTCTAATTACAGAGTTGAAACTGATGTTACATTAAAACTTTAGAATGAAAGATTTGGGGAGTTTGAAGTTCTTTCTGGGCTTTGAAATTATGAGATCCAAAAAAGGGATTTTGTTGAATCAGAGAAAGTATGCATTGGAGTTGATTGGGGATTTAGGCCTTGGAGGATCAAAGCCTGTTTCCACTCCCTTATAGCAGAATGTCAAGTTCACAACAGCAGTTTTTGATGAAGGCCTTGGAGAGAGTATTGAAGATAAAGTGCTGGAAGATGCAACTGTTTATCAAAGGTTGATAGGAAGACTGATTTACCTTACACATACAAGGCCAGACTGTAACACCCAGGTTTGGGGGTCGGAAGAAAATAATATTTAAATAATATTATTGGGTCTCGGTTTATGATTAAATAATATATATATTATTTGGACCTTGTGTCTTTCTTTATTTTCAAAATAAACATTTTATGTTGGGCTAATTTGAAATGAAACTAAAATTTCATGGATTTTAAAGTAAGGGAGAGTTGCCATCTCATTAATGGCAAAAGGGTAAATAAAATGAACTTTTAAAATTAAAACCCTTTTTTGTTGAATTAAACATGTGCCCATCTTCTTCACTCCCATTTTTCACCATTTTAACGACAAGTAAAGCTCCCCCCTTTCACTATTCCATCTCATTTCTCCTCCATTTTGGCTCGGTTTTGAAAGGTAATTACATTTCCGACTTGCTCTCATCTTCCTCTACTTGGAAGTACAAATAGATTTCATTTTCATCAATGTTTTAGAATTTGGGTTTTTCAAAGTTTTGGTTAAAGGTTGTGACTTTATGAGTTTTTATCAAGGCTTTTGGTTTATTTATGTTAGACATGTTGTTTGTGAATCAAATAGTTCAACATATATAATTTTTAGAGTATTTTAAATAAATTCCCGAATTTGAGTATAAATGGGGTTTTTGGAGGGTTTTTGGTGAGTTTTGGGGGTTGTTTTAGGTGGGAATTGATAGTCCAATGGTGGTACTATGGTTAGGGGTTGATTTGGGATCATTTGTGGGTGCTTTGGGTGTTGGAAACATGGTTTTTGAAAGAGGTATTGGGGCTGTCCAAAATTGCTAAATAAGGGGTTTGTTCATGGCTTGCAACATTGTAATTTGTGTTTGAATTGTGTTCCGGGTTGGTATTTTGATGTTTGGGCTGACTTGAGGTTATTTGAATTGTATTGAGGTTGTTTGGAAGCGAGAACTTGGGTCGGTGAAGCATCGGGAGGAAATCCGGAAACTTGAAGGTGTTGCTTGCTTGGTATTTGAGTTTGGAGGTGGAGGTGAGTGGTTAAATATTTTTAAAATGGTTTTGAGTATTAGTTCAAGCATGTGAACCTAGGATGGGCTTGGTAAACCCACCTAGAGTTGGGATTAGAGTGGTAGCCTAATCCCAAGCTTTGATTAGAGACTTTGGTTGCACTCTTTAATGGTTGTTTATGCCTCGTGTTATATTGTGATGGTGTTGGTTATGTATATGTTGTTATACATGTATGTCGAGGCATGGTTTGACGCATTGATACATGTGTGTTGAGGCATGGCTTAATGCATTGTTATATGTATGTTGTTGATAAACATGATGGAGATATACATATGTTTGAAATATGTTGTGATATTGTATTAATGATATACATGTAGTGTTGACATGTGAAATGATATTATGAGGTGATTGCTTGATCCGAGGATCATGGTGAGTACATGCTAGGCATGGAAATGTGGTTTGTGCATGGCGGTAAGTCATGGTGAGTACGTGCTAAGCACGGAAGTTGTTAATAAATGGTATTGTGGAATGTGTTAGTATTGGCACTAGTATGCTTGGGTACAAATGATCGATCATTAGGATGTTTAGTGTGCACACGTGAGTCAAAATGCGCGCGTGGTCTTGATGATGGTAGTCATCAAGATGGAGTACGGGTTTGCCCGGAAATCTTCTTATATATTTATATGTCGGTGATGAGTGGAATCCCATCGACGGGCGTGAGGATGAGTGGAATCCCCTCCGCGTGAACGGTGAGGCGTGTAATCCCACCGTCAGGTAATGGTTGTGTTGTTGGATGTGAGTTCCAACGGTTATCCGCGTATTCGAGTCATAGCTAGGTGCCAATACGGATTGTGGTTTATCTTGCCAATATGCGATTATTTGTGAGCCAATGTGATTTGGAATGTGTTGCTAACATGGTTTAATATATATATGATTACATATGTTGTGGATTTAAACATGTTGAGCATGGTATAATATTGGATATATGTTCATGCATCATGTGTAGATTGACTACGTGGATCAAAGGTATGAACATGCATTCTATCTTGTTTATTGCTCGTGCTTGGACCCTGCATTGTCGAAGGTTTGTTTTATGAGCTTACCCTCACTAAGCTTTTATGCTTACACTCTCTTTTGTTCGACAATTCAGATCAATAGCTTGTGGGTGGCAAGGGCAAGGAAAGGTCTCCAAGTGATGCTTTTGGTTAGCTCAATGTATGATCTTTAAATTGTAGATCGTAATAGTTAAGCAATGGGATAGGTGTTGTTGATTTGTGCTATTGTTGGTTGCTTGGGAGCATGTTTAGACTCCTTAATTATGTTGTTTTTTTATTGGCTTGTTGATGCCATGTTTGGATTGTAAATCATGTCTAAATTGCTTACCATGCTTGTTGGCCATGTGCCCTTTAAGGATGTTTATGTGTTTGGTTGTTGAAGCATGAAACCTTGAATGCCTATGTGTCATCTTTTGTTAAAATGCATGATTTCCTTGTTAGGTGATGTATGTCCAATTTGGGTGTCTTGTATGATTAGACTTTGATTGTTAGATGTTGTATGAATGCTTGGATGTGTCTTGGGAGGTCTTAAATCGCATATAGATTCGAGTCTTGTATTGTTTAGCTGAGTTTGGGAGACTTGCAGTGCAGGGCGTATCGTACGCCTGAGGGCCGTATCGATACGGTCTTGCCTCCAGGACTCAAGTTTGGCTGGGCGTATCGATACGCGAGGGTGTATCGGTACGGTTTTTGCTCACTGGAATTCTGAGATTTTGGTGAGTTATTACCGTATCGGTACGGTGTGTTAGCGTATCGGTACGGGTTTATCTCGTTGACCACGAGATGTTGACTGAGAAGGGCGTATCGATACGCACAAGGGCTGTATCGATACGGTCTTCCTGTGTTGACCCTTGGGTGTTGACTTCGGTCAAGGCGTATCGATACCCTTGACAGGTGTATCGATGCGGTCTGCTTAATTACAGAAAATGGGTTGTTTTACAAGTGATGTTTGGATGATCGTTTTTGTTTTGCTCTTGTTTCCGCTGACGTGTTTCACATAGGATATAGTAATGCATTTAGACAAGATAAATAAAAGAAATTTTCTAGGGTTGCTAACCGAGGTGGGACCTTAACGGGTTTCGCGTCGGTTTTCCCCGTGTAGCCTACTCGGACCGGTCAGTCGACCAGACCGGGGCGAGGGGGTTACACAGACATAATGTTTGCGGTGTAAAATTTCAGTCAGTTTATGCATCAACCAAAAGAATCACACATGACAGCAGCTTTAAGGATTGTTAGATACATAAAGAATAGTCATGGACAAGGATTATTGTATGAAGCATCAGATATAAAACATATTTCAGCCTATTGCGATTCAGATTGGGCATCTTGCCCAGTTTCAAGAAAATCTGTAACTGGATATTGTGTCAATATTGGGAACTCTTTAATATCCTGGAAATAAAAAAAACAGAACACAATTGCAAGGTCGTCTGCCGAGGCTGAATATCGTAGCATGGCAGTGGTTGTTTCTGAAGTGGTATGGTTGACTGGTTTTTTAAGAGAATTGGGAATGTATGATGACAAGCCTGTGAAGCTTTATTGTGACAGTAAAGCTGCACTTCAGATTGCTATGAACACAGTGTTCCATGAACGCACCAAACATATAGAAATTGACCTTCATTTTGTGAGAGAGAAGATACAAATGGGTCTCATACAAACACAACATGTTTCTTCTGCAGAGCAGCTTGCAGACATTATGACAAAGGCTCTTGGTGTGCAACAACATGAATATTTGCTGAGCAAGTTGGGAGTTAAAGATATCTTTCAACTACCAACTTGAGGGGGAGTGTTGAAAGTTAAAGTAGTTGGTTAAAAGTTTGTTAGATATTAGAATCAGTTAGTAAAGTTTGTTAATTAATTCTTTGTTGTTAGGCTTATGTTAGTATATATAAGTCTGTTTGTAATCTAATATTATTGAATGAGAATGAAATATTTTCAACAGACATTCTTTTAAGTAGTATGAACATTGTTCGTATATGGTTATCTGCTCTCTTGAATAATAAAACAAAAACGTATTAAAAATATATTAAAAATAAAAATTATTTTATCGGTTATTATTATTTTAATGTTGTGTTTAAAGAGATTGTTGTCACGATAATTCATGAATTGATTTAGATATTTCATATTGATTTATTTAAGTACGATCATACGGATAAAATTCGTTTGCCCCTTTTCGGTGCCCCTACATATGTCCCAACACTAAAAAACACTACAAAATTAAATTCTAAGCCCTAACCCTAAATTCTAAATCCTAAACCCTACATCCTATATCTTAAAAAATACACCATACCCTAAATTCCCTAAACCCTAACCACAACCACTAACCTAAAACTCTAAACCATAAACCCTAAAATTAATTTTGAGCGTAGGGACATATGTAGGGCACCGAAAAGGGTAGAAGATTTCCATCCACGATCATACGTGGTGAATGCGTGCATCACCTTAAAGGAACAGTCGCATCTCTATCTTTAGAAAATAAGTATAAATTAGTATGAACTTTTTCTTAAAAAATAATTTAATGTTTATAGGTAAAAAAATATATGTGTATACCCATTTTGAAAAAAATAATATTTTAAATCTATATCCTTAAATTTTTAGATCTATCACTGATAATTATGCATTTCTAATCTCATCCAATTAGGAAACTCGTAATATTATTTTCATTATGTAAAAGGAATAAATCATTTATGAAAGAAAAAAAATAAACTAGGTAGTAGTAGAGAAATGATTTATCCCTATTACCTAGTTTATTTTGTTAAGATATAGTTATAAATTTAATTATAAAATACCCTTGGATAACTCGAATATAAATTAAAAAAAATTATACGAGGCAAGAAGATTTAGAACCCAGTCCGGAAACAAAACAACGCATTTCATGGAACAATATCTATTCATTCTAGAATTAAAATACCGATTAGATATCGTGAAGCTGTTGGGAGGGAATAATAAAGTAAGCAAAATAGGGCATTAAATCTCCGATAAGTAGCATAGTGGGACAGAGATTGGGAATATGTATGTTAATGTTAATGTTATGGATGAATGTGAAGGATGTCGTTTCTGGTCGGATACATTAATATTTATAAAACTCCTCCCCCTCTTCTCTCCCTTCTTAATCCATTATCTTAGAATTAGGGTTTTCTAGATATTAGAAAGAGAAAAAAAAAACCCTAACAAATGGGACATGAGGTTTTGTTTGTGTGTCGTGTCCCTACGTTTGCATGTGTGTCTACTTATGTTTTAGAAACAAAAAGCATAGGATACCAAGGAAAGAGGGGCATCATTTCTTGTGGAAGTAAGCTCCGAATGCATGGCGCCAAAACCTGATGAATTATCTAATATTAATAATTTAATATGCCTAAATTTTTGCATCATACGTTCCCCTTATTCTATATGTATATGTGTATGTGTATTCGACATTTTTTTTCATCTAAAATGTATCCATGAAGTGGTAAATTTATAACGAGATCATATATATATGACACAATTCACTATTTTTTTAGGGTGAGAAAAACTCGACATGTAGAAATTAATTTTTTTACTTGACGCGACACGAAAAAACTCTATTCAACTTGTAATTTCATAAATTCGACTTGAAAAAATTCAAATAAAGTTTGAGTTATAAAAGAGACTTGAATAACTAAAAAATTTATTAATTAGAGGATCAATTTTCAAGCTCGAATCACGTCCCTCAACTCTACATAATATATGTATATCACATATAAACAAATATGAAAAAATATACATGTATATTGTATATGGTTATAGAATGTCGTTTAAACTGGAACCAATTAGTACTGTAACATTATATATATTTATAAATTAAGTTTGAACAAAAACTCGAACAACTCGACTCAACTCCACAAAATTTCAAATAATAAAATAAAACCCATTAACTTAACTAACTTGAAATTTTATAACTCTACTCGATCGAATAACCAGTCCTACATCTGGTAACTCAAAGAGTAGTGTTATAATCAGAAGTGGAGCGCATGATTATGTTGATAAAGAAATAGGGGCGGAACTATGAGGCCATGGTCCTACAAAATTTTGTTCTGAAAATTTTTAAAAATTCTAATTTAACACATCGTGGTTTTTAAGAATTCATATTAAACTTCAAAATTTTAAATATTTTTAATTAAAATTTTAAAATTCTGATTAAATCTATAAAAAAATTATTAAAAATTTTAGTTAAACCTTCAAACTTTTATAATTTTTAAAAATTTAAAATTTGACCCCTAAACTTTTAATCTAAATTCCGTGACTCGATAAAGACGTCAATAAACAAAGACAAGTAGAGATATATCAGTGGCAGTGGCAGCAACATTGCATGCTGATGGGCTATGGGGGAGAGGAAGAAGGTGCAGCATCAGAATCACACAGTCCAAATCTGGGTCCCTCTCCCCAGACATGTATCACGGACCGTCCTATCATCTCCCTCTCTCATTTTGCTTTTCCATCCTCTGCAACTTCTTCCTCTATTTGTAATTTGCATGGTCTTACCTTTTCATTATGGTTTAATCATTTCATACGTGATCTATATCACTGTAAAGGCAACTCACTTTTTAACCCCCTCCTTTTAATCGACTCAAATCACTAGACTAATTGAATTACTTAAACTAATAGAATATTAAGAAAATTACTGCTGCTACCACATGGGGCTGTCAACTGAAAAAAGGCTATAACAGAGAAGTAAAAGTAAAACTAATACAGGAGGAGACACGAAAACCCATACATTTTTCAACTGGTTACTCACATTTGCAAGCTTCCACTTCCACAATCGTGCGGTTTGTGTTTGAAAGAGAGAGAAAAAGGGTGTGGCCCCATCTTGAATCAAATGGCTGACCAACTTTAAAGTATGGTAAGTTTAAAATGAAAAGGAAAAAGAATAATAAAACACAGAATAATGCAAGTCCAAGACTATAAGAAAGAGACGAAGGAGTCTTAGAAAATGAGATAGAGATGAATATATATTCTCTTTAGTCATCATGCTGTTTTGGTGTTTTCTCTAGGTCATTAAAAAACAGATCTCTTTTAAGAACTAACAAGTGTCCCAAAGGTTTTTGTTTTCAAGTTGTTTATATTGTTGGGAGGGTGTGTTTTGTTTTTAGATTTAAGCTTGAGTTGTGATTTTCTTTCTCTCTTTGGGAAGAAACTGAGAGATTGGATATATATTATTACCAAAGATTTATCTGCTTCTGTTTTTAGCTAGTTGTTCTCTTAAAAAACAAAATAGAAAACTATGTCTGGTGAAGCTTTCTCTATCCCTTCTTCTGCTTCAATAGGAGGGTTCATTCAAGACCAAAATAATGCAAACCCTAACCCTAAAGCTAATCCAAATCCTGTTAAGAAGAAGAGAAATCTTCCAGGAACCCCTGGTAATTTTACTTGATTCGATTCTTCTTTCTGTTTTGATAACACCCTTTTCTTAGTTTTTGTTGACGATCCAATCAGTTGCAGTAATTAATGGTATTCTTTTGTATCTGGTCTTAAATCTTAATAGATCCAGATGCTGAAGTTATTGCTTTATCCCCCAAAACACTTATGGCTACAAACAGATTCGTATGCGAAATCTGCAAGAAAGGTTTCCAAAGAGACCAAAACTTGCAGCTTCATCGCAGGGGTCATAATCTTCCATGGAAGCTAAGGCAGAGAAGCAACAAAGAAGTTCGTAAGAAGGTTTATATTTGCCCCGAGAAAGCCTGCGTTCACCACGATCCGTCCAGAGCTCTCGGCGACCTCACCGGGATAAAGAAACATTACAGCAGGAAACATGGGGAGAAGAAGTGGAAGTGCGAGAAATGTTCAAAGAAATACGCTGTCCAATCCGACTGGAAAGCTCACTCTAAAACTTGTGGTACTAGAGAGTACAAGTGTGACTGTGGAACACTCTTTTCCAGGTTTCTTTACTTGTGTTCTTACAAATCTAATGATTAGGTAATAAGTGTTGGCTTTCTGAATTCGGGTCTATTTTAATTCAAACAGAAAAGACAGCTTCATCACTCATAGAGCCTTTTGCGACGCTTTAGCTGAAGAAAGCGCAAGGCTCACTTCTGTTGCAGCCACAACCCTGAATTTCAGAAACGATGCCATGAATCTGCCTCATGGATTTGCTGGAAATGGAATTCCTCAGTTCCCTTCGAGTTTTCCACAAGATTTTCCTGGGATGCCGGCAGCAGGTAAACTGCTTAATTTTCTGTAAATGAATCTCTAGCGCATTGTTATGCCTCGAAAGATATGGAGACATTAATCTCACGTAAAAAAAAATGTTTTGTGATATATATAGGCGGTAGCGTTGTACATCCTATCACATATGTATTCTGGGAAGAGAATAATAGCCCATTACAATCAGGAAGGCAGCCATGATTCGGGGTTTGGGTCAAAACATAAATATTTAAAAGTGGGGATAAATTCATGAATAAATCATTTTTTTTTAAAATTAAACAATATATTGTAATTTGTGACTAATTATTTGTGTTATGGAATTTGTCAGGTTTGCCTGAGATGGTTAAAATGGCTCCAACCAATCTCTTTGGTTCATCTTCACACTTTGCTGGATTCGAAAACAGTGGTGGAACTTCATCAAATCACAATCCACAAGGGTTAAAAGAAGAAGGTTTGTATTCCGATTCTCAAAACGAACAATCCAAGCCTACTGCTTCGCCCATGTCCGCAACGGCACTCTTGCAGAAAGCGGCTCAAATGGGTTCAACGACAAGCAATCCATCGTTCTTCGGGAACAGTTTCGGTGTAATGAACAGCAGCTCGTCTTCCTCCTCGAACACGGCCACTACTTTCATGGCATCAAGCAGTAATGTTTCAGTGAGTGCAACAACAAGCAACAATCTGGGTAAGCTCATGTTACAAACAGGAGGGAAACAAGGTGACCCGATGCACCCTGGTTCGAATTCGTTCGATCATAGCTTGACAAGAGACTTCCTTGGAATGAGCAACGATCAATCTGGTCGGCCATTTTTACCCCAAGAGCTAGTCAAATATTCATCAATTGGTTCAACCATGGGTCTGAGTCAATTCACCAGCAGCAACCACTGAGGCCTCAGCTACCTTTCAAATACCGTTACATGATAACAGCTCGGTGTAAAAAAGTGGCAAGAAATATACAATCGTGGTCCTATATCTGGAAACTACAATATAGTATTGAAAATGGTAAAATTTGGGGAATCTGGGTGTACAAAGGGCAACGCAAAAAGCAAGCCCCCCGAAAATAAGCACAGTAACTTGAGCTTGTGAATGGTCAGTGAAAATGCCGAGGTGGCCCCGACTCCATGTTTGAAATGACTAAACAATGAGCCAACTCCGAGTCATGCATGTTCTTCCCTCCTTTGTTGTTTTGCTCCATGTCTTAGCTCTCTCATCGTTTTTTTGTCGCTGTTTTATTATATTTGTTACTTTTGCTTATCTTAATTAATTATAATATATTACTATTAATTTTCTCTCTCCTTCTCTAGATTGAAGTATTGAACAGCTAAAGTGTTTAGTTCACTGCTCGTCAACGTTTGTAGGTTTGGAGGGGAGAGACGGAAACAGATTAATATATTAATTAAATAATTACCTGTATTTATTCGTTGATTAATTTGCAGCATCTCCATTGCATTAATTAAACTCTTTAAAGTTACTTTGAAGCCAATAACTAATATTGACACTTGATTTTGAGAGCTCAACAAATTGTTTTAAAGAAGGTATCATATGATGTGTATATACAACGTATAAACATTCGAGGAATTACCTAAATATTGCTCTCAACTTTTTTCCACAAATATGGAACAATCCAGTTTATTTTCACAAATATTGTACTTACTACAGTAATTTTGAAATCGGATTTAACACAAACCGTCTTTAAACAGTGATTTATTTATTTTATTAAAAAATTGAAGACGACTTGAATAGGAACCATCTTTGAACCGTGCATGTCTTCAATTGCACCAATAAGATTGCCTCTGACTTCAACTCATATGGACTTTTTTATTTAAAATAATCAAAACACTAATAAAAAAACGTTAAGAAATCATGTCGACTTTGAATAGTATGGAATTTTTTATTGAAAATAATTCAAACACTGTTCAAAGACGGGTTGTATTAAATCCGAATTCAAAATTACTATAGCAAGTGTAATATTTGTGAAAATAATCTGACTTGTGACATATTTGTGGGAAAAATGTTGACTACAATATTTAGGTAATTTAGCCTATAAACATTATTCTTTTATGATGTTTTTTTAATAGAAAAACTTTTAAAATGTTAACAATTAAATATGAATGTGTCTATTTTATAGTAAGAAATGACTCTAAAATATGTAAATAGTATGTAAGATTGTTGAAAATATTTCAATTTTCATCAATTAAAAAATTAGAGGGAATAAGAAATTTTGGTTTTTCTCTAAATAATTATATATATATATATATTTAAAATACTATGAAAATAGGAGTAAAAAACAGAAATTATCATGATTTGATAAATAATTTAAAAATAATATCGAAATAAAAAAAATCATTTAGAAAAAATTAACTAGCAGGATAAGCTAACATTTTAAAAATAAATTTAAATCCATATATATGTTACTTATATTTAAGATATTTTTTAATATTATGGTGTAATTACATGATAATATTTGTTCTTTAATTTTAGTCCTTTAAAAACGCGCCTACACTGTACATACAAATTGCTCAAACTTGGGTCTCTTAGAGATAACAACGCTTATATTCTTTTTTTTTTGAATCTGGATTATATTCAACAGTGAAAGGAATACAAAGAAATCACACCTTTTACAAGATAAATACAATGCAGAACAAAATAATAAAATTCTAAAGGTGTGAGAAACGTTAAAATACCAGGCCTAACACTGTCAGAAGAAATCTTCTGAAATAAAAATCCAGAAAAACTATAACTTTGCCTTGAGTGCTCTTTGAATATAGCAAAATTCTTCTGCTACTTGTTCTTGGCATGTCGACACAACCACAAAAGGGAATCATAGCATGTATAGAACGACCTCCTTCGTCAAAAAGCGCTCGTTGATACTCGTCACTCGAACGCGTAACTGCCAAAAGACAGACTACTGTCATGAAGACAGACAAAAACTGCTAAAAAGCAGAAGAAAGAACTGCCACCAAGCAGACAAAAGAACTGCCATAAAAGCAGATTTGAATAAGAATCCGACAAAGTAAAAGAAAAATAAGAAACAAACTTGAAAAATGAAATATTCATCAAAAAAAGATTGAGTTTTATTTATGTACAGAACCAGCAGAACGGCCAAAGGCCGCTGCCGGTAAAGAAAAACGATAAAGAAGAAGAAAGACTTAGAGAAGTTTTGTAACCGCCTCAGAGAAAATGAAGAAGTGGAGAAGTGGAGGAAGTAACAACGGTATTGATTTTTAATATAAATATATATTAATGATAATTAAAAAAGGGAAATTAAAAGAAACTTTCAAACATTTTGACCGGGTCAAATAAAAGTTCTTACAAATTTCAAAGACTTGTTAAATTTTTTTTAAATTGTACACACCGTGATAATAGCTTTTCTCTATAACTAATGTTTTGATATAATAATTGAAAAATGTTTTTGGACAAATTTGAAAAGAATTTAAAACTTGTCTTTAAGTCCAAACAACTTGAAAATATGTTTGAGGCATTCAAAAAGGTTTTTGGCAAAGTTTTTAATGATTTAAATTAGTCAAACTTGACTTTTCAGCAAGCCCGTACCGATACGGTGTACCCCGTATCGATACACTTTTGCCCAGGTTTTGATTCTGCCCAAACCCATATCGATATAGACTTTGTCGTATCGATACAGATAGGGATCGTTTCGATACGCCCCTTCAGCATACCGATCCCTATTTTAACATCCCCAAACGGCTATTTCCCAACGGTCTTTTAAATGACATACCGTACCGATACGCCCTCAAGCGTATCGATACGCTTATGCTGGCAAGAGTCCAATGGCTAGTTTCTGAAGAAGAGCGTACCGATACGGGTCCTCGCGTATCGATACGAAAGGCTCCAGAACAATATTTAATATGAGAAATCAAGTCTCCAACGGCTCTAATTCAACTCCAACGGCTAGTAACGGCTACAAACTCATTAAGGGGTATAAAAGGGACCTTCAAGCATCTAGTAATGGTAAATGCTTCAATTGTAATACAACATATGATCAAAATGTGTCTTAGTGCTTAATTGTCAATTCCTTGTATAGACAAACACTAGTGAGCCAAAATTGTTAGATTTGCTCAAGTGTTTTAGGATTGAGTGAGAGCTTAATTGTGCAAACAAATACCTATTAGAGCGATTTGAGTTTGCTTATTTTTTTATCTCTTTGTAAAGAGAGTTTGATCAAGGCTTTGGGTTGAAAGCTTGATCGGTTTGTAAGGGTTTCCTCCTAAGCCTAGAAAAGAGGACGAATCAATAGTGGATTGATTGGAAATCCTTAGTGGGAAGCTAAGGTAGTGGATGTAGACCTTGGTTAGAAGGTTGAACCACTATAAATCATCTTGTCTTTATCATTTTTAGCTTTCACACCTCTTTCACCCAAAACTCCACTTCTCCACCACTTGGCGAGCAAGAACGGTTGAAGGAATCGAGCACCTAAAAACCCAACAATTGGTTTCAAATCTTGGCTCAATTGAAGAGGATTAACATCCTATTGAGAAGATCCGGCAAGCTCGATCAACATTTTAAACAACCGGCTCAATGGCGCAATCCATCGACAAACCGCCATTCTTCGACGGAACACACTATGCCCATTGGAAGACAAGGATGAAGTTCTTCATAAATTTAAAGGACTACAAGCTTTGGGACATAGTAGAAGATGGTCCGTTCGTGCCTCAACAAAGCAAGGCGGATTGGAGTGCCGAAGATCGCAAGAAGATGAAGCTTAATTGCAAAACCTTGCACATCCTATTTTGTGCATTTGGCTCCAACATTTATGAGAAGATGTATTCTTATGAAAGTGCCAAGGAAGTTTGGGACAAGCTCGAAGTTACATACGAGGGGACAACTGAAGTAAAAGAGACCAAGATCGGGCTCATCAACCTAGCGTGTGAAAACTTCAAGATGGATCCGGAAGAGGACATTGAGAAGATGTTCGATAGGTTCTCCACCATCACCAATGGACTTAAAGGTTATGGAGAAGCCATCTCGGAAGAGAAACTTGTCCGAAAGCTCATCTACTTTCTTTCCGAGTCATAGGACTAAAAAAGGACCGCCATCATCGAAGCCAAGAATCTCAAAACATTGAAGTTTGATGAGCTCATGGGGTCACTTCTCACTCACCAAATAATAAAGAAAAACAAAGAAGAGGAGAAGAAGAAGGAAGAGATTAGAGCTATGGGGAGAAGAAGCTCAAAGGGCTTGGCATCAACACAAATGCCATTGCTCTCAAATCCTCCACATGCCATCATGTAGATTCAAGTGAGGAGGAGGATGAAGAAGAATAGATAGTTCATCTCTTCAAGAAGTGTGCCCCTTACATGAAGAAAGCCTTGAAAGAGCTTGAACGAGAATCCATGAAAAAGAAGAGGGCAAGCACTTCAAGCCATAAGAAGAAGGCATATGTGGCTACTTGGAGTGATGAGGACTCCACCGACGATGAACAAACTAACCTTTGCCTTATGGCCATCGAAGAAGATTCAAGGGTAACTTTTAATTCATCTACTTCATGTTCACACTCTTTTGATGAATTACAAGATGCCTATGACGATTTGGTTTTAGAATTTAAAAATCACATTTTGAAAAATAAGAAAGTGATTTCAAATTTAAAAATTCAAAATGACTTGATTTCTAAAACCAAAATTAAACTAGAAGCAAAACTCCAAGAGTTTGAACAAAAATATTTTGATTTACAAAATTTGCTTCATAAAGTTCAAGAAGAGAAAGATTTGATTTTCAAAGAGCTTGAAACAAAAAATAATGTTGGAAAATCAAATTTTTATGTAAGACAGTCTAGTGCCCCTAGATTTGTAAATGGTAAATGTTTTAGAAGTGTTTGGGTCCCAAAAGGACTAACCACTTCAACTAAAAGGATGAAATTGAAAAATGGATTCCTAAGGGGACTAAATTTCGTGCTACTAACGTCTATGGATCCAAAGCAATTTGGATACCAAAAATTACTTGATTGTCTTATGATATGTGTGATGGAGTGTGATCAACAAGTCAAACATTGAGGGGGAGCTCCATGCACACAAAGAAAGACACTTGAAGAAGGAAGGCTTCACATCCTCCCTTGTGTTCAAGTGTGGTAAAAATCTAGTTGTTTCATTTGGTTTATTTTTTATTTCAACTAGATTATGACATATGTTGGACTAACATTTTGATGGTGCTTTGAGTAAGGGGAGCAATTTTAAAACCAAACATTTTAATATTTTCAAAATCTAAACCTCTATTGCTATTTTGAGCTTAAAAGTGTTTTAAATTCTTTTTGATATAACAAAAAGGGGGAGAAATGGTTTGAAAAATTGAATTTTCAAATGAATAAGGGGGATCTTTAATTGATTTCAAATCTTAATTCTCTTATTCCAAATTTATTTCACAAATGGGGAGAAATCCCAAACAAATTTTCAAGTTAGTTTTATTATATCAAAAACGGGGATATTGGAGAAATCAAAAACAATTTTTCAAGTTAGTTTTATTATATCAAAATGGGGACATTGTAGAACTAATGTTTTGATATAATAATTGAAAAATGTTTTGGAACAATTTGAAAAGAATTTAAAACTTGTCTTTAAGTCCAAACAACTTGAAAATATGTTTGAGGCATTCAAAAAGGGTTTTGGCAAAGTTTTTAATGATTTAAATTAGCCAAACTTGACTTTTCAGCAAGCCCGTACCGATACGGTGTACCCCGTATCGATACACTTTTGCCCAGGTTTTGATTCTGCCAAAACCCGCATCGATACAGGCTTTGCCGTACCGATACCCCTTTAAGCGTACCGATACCTGTTTTAACGTCCCCAACGGCTAGTTCCCAACGGTCTTTTAAATGACATACCGTACTGATACGCCCTCAAGCGTATCGATATGCTTAGGCTGGCAAGAGTCCAACGGCTAGTTTCTAAAGAAGAGCGTACTGATACGAGTCCTCGTGTATCGATACGGAAGGCTCTAGAACAACATTTAATATGGGAAATCAAGTCTCCAACGGCTCCAATTTAACCCCAACAGCTAGTAACGGCTACAAACTCATTAAGGAGTATAAAAGGGACCTCCAAGCATCTAGTAATGGTAAATGCTTCAATTGTAATACAACATATGATCAAAATGTGTCTTAGTGCTTAATTGTCAATTCCTTGTATAGACAAACACTAGTGAGCCAAAATTGTTAGATTTGCTCAAGTGTTTTAGGATTGAGTGAGAGCTTAATTGTGCAAACAAATACCTATTAGAGGGATTTGAGTTTGCTTATTTTTTATCTCTTTGTAAAAAGAGTTTGATCAAGGCTTTGGGTTGAAAGCTTGATCGGTTTGTAAGGGTTTCCTCCTAAGCCTAGAAAATGGGACGAATCAATAGTTGATTGATTGGAAATCTTTAGTGGGAAGCTAAGGTAGTGGATGTAGACCTTGTGTTGAGTTGATCAAATGATCAATATAAACCAAGAAGGGGGTGAATTGGATTTTTAGACTTTTTGGTAGTGGAATTGACAAATAAAGAGATAGACAAGGGGATTTAAGTGGTTAAAGTTCCAATCGAACTCTACATCCACTACCTTAGCTTCACTAAGGATTTTCAACAATTCCACTAATTGCTCTTCCCCTTTTCTAGGCTAAGGAGGTAACCGTTACAATATCAGTCAAATTTTCTACCAAAAATTTGACCCAATCCTCACACAAGAATTACAAAGAAGTTGATGGCTAAAACAAGTATCTCTCAATACACAAAGTAGCCCAATTACAAGCACTCAACCCAATTTGAAAGAATAAGAATGAAAATTACAATCTCACAATTGGGGTTTACAAGAAATAAAAGGATTTAAGCTCAATTGCTTGAATTTGATGTTTGGATGTTTGCTTTGAGATCAATAGTTGTTGCTGAAGCTTTTAGAGGTCCCTTTTATACCTTCTCATTGAATTCTAGCCGTCGGGGTTGTTGCATTCATCAATAGAGCCATTGGGATGTTATCTTCCCTCCAAAAATGCAGTCTGCAACCACCCGTTTCGAAATGCCCGATCCTGTTTCGAAACAGACCAAAAAAGAAAGAGCCGTTGGGGTGCATTAAAGAGACCATACCGAAACGGGCACGATCGTTTCGATACGCTAAGAGCCCGTTGCGAAACCCGTTTCGAAACACTTAGCCACTGTCAAAGCTCGTATCGAAATGGACTGAAGGTGTTTCGATACGCCTTAACGATCAGTATAAAAACGGTTAAAACTTCAACGGTCATATTTTTTAAAACACAGTTTGAAAGCTGTTTCGAAATGTTTGAAGGCGTTTCGATACTACCGTATCGAAACGAGACAAACCGTTCTGATGTTCTTAAGCCGTTTCGAAACAAAGGTTCACAGTTTCAAAACCGTTTCGATACACGTTCCGAAACACAGGTTCACAGTTTCAAAAGTGTTCCGGAACGCCTAAGTCCGTTTCGAAACGGTGACTCGAAAATCACTGTTCTGGCTTCAAGAACACTTAGAAAAGTTTTGACAAATTGAGTTTTTAACTTAACCATTTTCCTTTAAACATATAGAGAGGTTTGAGGACTTAAAAATTATTTTTCTCATTTTCAATTTAGTCCTTAAATTTCTTTAGTTATATCAAAATTAATTATCGGTTTCACAATCTCCCCCTTTTTGATATAACAAAACCAAAGTTAGAATTTTTAAGAGTTTTGATCTTTTGGCTGCATTCTAACCCCCCTCAATTTAAGATGGGCTTTAAAGTTTTGAAAAGATTTAAAATTAAGTTTTAAAACTCAAAAACACTTAAAACGAATTTTGGCTCTTAGATTATTTCTCCCCCTTTTTGTTAGATTAAAAAATAATAAACAAGGCTCAAAGAGAAGAAACAAGGTTAAAAGCAATAAGCAACATAATATAGATTCATATAATCCAAATTCAAACATAAAACTTAAACAATAAGGTTCAAAGCTCAATCCCAAACAAAATAATCAAAGCATAGGTTCATGAAACATAAAGAAATAAAGGTGCAAACATAAACCTAAGCCTCGTCATCGTCACCATCAACATCAGAGGAGTCATCATCGTTCCTAGCTTGAGAGCAACGAAAGGTCATCCATTGACCATAAAAGGTAGAGAATGACAAGTCCATGGATTGATGTTGATTCTCAAGGGAGGTGAGACGATTTTCCACGGATTGCAAGCGAGTATTAATAGTACCAAGACCCACCTCCATTGTGTTGAACCGCTCGGTGAGAAAAGCCATAAGAGCTTCATTGTTGGGACCCGGAGCTTGAAGTTGTGGTTCAACTTGTGGTGGAGGAGCATGCCTATCAACATGTTCCCATTGCCCATTATTGTTGTAATGGAACCCGGACTTGTGGAGAGAAGCTTCACCAAGCTTTTGCTTACGGAGTTCCGGAGAGTCATAAGTGCAATCAAAATTGAGCATCCCAAAGATATAGCTTAAAACAGTTCCATAGGTGAAGGATTTGAGAGCGTCGATTTCACGAAGCTTCACATTGTTAACCATCTCGGCGAACATAATCTTAACAAGATTTGGGCGTTCTCCACGACGAAAACATTCAAGCCAAAAGTAATCAACTTGACAAATGTGAGCAAATTTACCTCCGGAGGGGCGAATAAACCACGAGATCATCAAGTGGAGGAACCTATCATGAGCATCCAACGAAAGCACAGAACCGGTGTGAGAACCAAAATAAGTCTCATTCTCGATGCCTTCGTTCTTAAGGCCAAGAGTAGTCTCCAAAAAGGGTATGTAGATGATGAACCTCTTCCCCAAGAAAAAGGACTCAATGCCAACAACTTCGGAGTGATCCTCATTATCAATAAGCTGAGCATTGGAGTACAAGATGAGAACCATGTGCTTATAGACAATGTCATGAATGTTTAAGAAAGCCATGAAATTCCATTCTTGTAGACGCTCTAGATAACAGAAGGCGAAACGCTCCAAATCAAGGAACGGAACATCAACCACACGTTCGCGACGAACAACAATCTCCTTGACATAAGCAAAACGCTCCTTCATCGCGAGAGTTTTGAGACTCTTGAGAAAAAGTTGGGTGAGGTTGGGACGGATAGCGGCTTGGTTTGAAGCTTCACCCGATTGAGGTGCCTTACGTTTCTTGTTAGCGGGTTCCATTGAAAAATCCTAAAAACATAAAGCAAGCAATTTGTAAAAAATTGAAGTGTATGCATGAAAATCCTTAATTCAATCCAATGGCAAATCCCACTTAGGTAAAAAAAAATTAAGAACATAGATACACAATTTTTTTAAAGAGAAAACAATTTAAAAAACAGTAAAAAAATACGAATGAAAAATAATATATTAGAGTAAAAAATTTTAAGATTTTGAATTTTTTTTTACAAGATTTGAAAAACCCAAGTAGCAAAACACATAATCTATACAAAATTAAAATATTCTAACCTAGGATTCGAATAAAAATTGATGGAAAAAGAAAAAGATGAAAATATACCTTAGATTGGGATTTTAGATGAATAGATGAAAAACTTGCACAAGATTGTTGATGCTTGCTTAGACTTGAGTTTGTGTGTATAAGCCCTCAAGATTTGATGAAAAACAATGAGGTTTGGATGGTTTTTATAGGGAAAATCGGGTTAGGGTTTTGAAAGAATTTTAATTAAAGTGAAATTTTAACATTAAAAGCCCTCTTTAAAGCTGTCCCCATACCCGTTTCAGAACAGGCTCGACCGTTCCGAAATGCGGGCATCGAAACGTTGACTAATGTTTCAAGTCCAGCTGACCGTTCCGATACGGCTTTGACCGTATCGAATCACACGTTGACTCGTATCGAAACACGTTTCGATACACCCCTTGGCAGTAGCAAAAACGTTTCGAAACCCTTTGAAGGCGTTTCGAAACACCCTTCTCTCAGATGGATTTTTTAAGGCACTCGTATCGAAACAGTTGGACCCGTTTCGATACACCTGGGCCTGGAAGTGCAGATGAGGCTCTAAAATTGCAGAAAAGTGAATTTCATGAGGTCCTATATGCATAAATGACATGAATGAGCAGGAATAACATGTGCAAACATAAACATACTCCCCCTGACTATAAGCATGGATGAAATTAGGAGTAAAAACACATAAGCATGGCGTTTTTCAAGAATTCAAGCAATTTAAGCACAAAAGGCCCTAAAAGGTCAAGATAGGCTAGTTAGACCTAACTCTCTCCTAAGGGACAAAAAACGCTCATTATCTAAAGGCTTTGTAAAGATGTCCGCTAGTTGGTTTAAGGTGTCAACGAACTCTATAGCAACATCTTCCTTAAGGACATGATCTCTAATGAAATGATGCCTTATTTCTATATGTTTGGTTCTAGAGTGTTGGATGGGATTTTTTGTCAAACATATGGCCCTAGTGTTATCACACTTAAGGGGTATGGTTTCAACTTTAATATCATAATCTAAGAGTTATTGCTTCATCCAAAGGACTTGAGCACAACAACTCCCTAAGGATATGTACTCGGCTTCGGTGGTAGATAAGGGTACACTATTTTGTTTCTTAGAGAACCAAGATATGAGCATACTACCTAAGAATTGACATGTTCCCGAAGTACTCTTCCTATCGATTTTACACCCCTCATAATCCGCATCCGAATAAGCATGAAGGTTGAAGGTTGAGTCTCTAGGGTACCAAAGACCTAAACAAGGGGTATCTCTAAGGTACCTAAAGATTCTCTTAACGGCTATAAGGTGAGACTCTCTAGGACTAGCTTGAAACCTAGCACACAAGCAAACACTAAACAAGATATCCGGTCTACTTGCGATAAGGTAAAGCAATGATCCAATCATAGAACGATAGAGCTTAGAGTCAACACACTTACCTCCTTCCTTTGCTTGATTTGGAGTCCCGAAAAGAATGAGAGCTCCCTCATCATGCTCATCTCGAATTCACCTTGCATTAACTTAGCAAACTCTTTGCAATGACACTCATTAGTAGATCCAAAAATGATATCATCAACATAAATTTGTACTACTAAGATGTCATTTTTATACCTTTTTATGAAAAGTGTAGTGTCCACCTTACCTTTTTCAAAACCTTTTTCAATCAAAAAGTTTGAAAGTCTTTCATACCAAGCTCTAGGAGCTTGTTTTAAACCATAAAGAGCTTTAGTAAGTTTGAAAACATGATTTGGAAATTTTGAGTCTTCAAAACCCGGTGGTTGTTCCACATACACTTCCTCATTTATAAAACCGTTTAAAAATGAGCTTTTAACATCCATTTGAAAAAGCTTGAAGTCATGATAACATGCATATGCAAGCAACATCCTAATAGCCTCCATTCTAGCTACGGGTGCATAGGTTTCATCAAAATCTATTCCCTCTTCTTGAGTGTAACCTTGTGCTAATAATCTAGCTTTATTTCTCACAATGTTACCACTCTCATCTAGTTTATTCCTAAAGACCCATTTAGTTCCTATAGTAGATTGATTAGTAGGCCTATCAACTAATGTCCAAACATTACTTCTCTCAAATTGATTTAACTCTTCTTGCATAGCCATAATCCAAAAGTCACCTTTTAATGCTTCTTTTTATATTCTTAGGCTCTATGCATGAGATAAATGCAACATGGTTCATAAGTTTAAGAGAAGATCTAGTGGTTACCCCCTTGGATGGATCACCCAAGATTTCACCACCTTTGACATAGTTGAACTCCCTTGGGTAGCTCACTTCCTTTTCCTCAAGAGCCAAGTCCTTCAAGGCTTCAAGAGGTGAATCTTGTGTATCCTCTTCTTTTGTTGGAATCTCATCCTCCTTTGAAGTTTGTCCTCCATCAAAGGCATTAATGATTCCTACATCATTATCATCACAAGAATCCTTCCTTGGAACGAGGTTATCATCGAATACAACATGTATTGATTCTTCTACTACTAAAGTTCTCTTGTTAAATACACGATAGGCTTTAGAGTGTAAGGAATATCATATGAAAATAGCTTCATCAATTTTTGCATCAAATTTACCTAAGTTATCTTTTCCATTATTTAAAACAAAACACTTGCAACCAAATGGATCAAAATAGCTAATGTTAGGCTTTTTAGATTTTAAAATCTCATATGGTGTTTTCTTTAAAATTGGCCTAATCATTACTCGGTTTACAATGTAGCAAGCGGTGTTTGTGGCTTCCGCCCAAAAATATTTAGGTAAATTGTTTTCACAAAGCATGGTTGTAGCCATTTCTTGTAAAGTTCTATTTTTCCTCTCAACTACCCCATTTTGTTGAGGAGTTTGAGGAGCCAAAAAATTGTGGCTAATACCATTTTCATTTAAAAACTCTTTAAACCCTAGATTTTGAAATTCGGTTCCATGATCACTTCTAATATGAGAAATTCTAAGTTCAAGATCATTTTGGGTTAATTTTGAAAATGTGATGAATTTTTCTAAGGCCTCATCTTTAGTACTTAAAAATAGAACCCAAGTAAATCTAGAAAAATCATCAACAAGTACAAATGCATAAGATTTACCACCCAAGCTCATAGTCCTAATAGGCCCAAATAAATCCATGTGAATAAGTTGTAAACACCTACTTGTAGAAACATCATTAATGGATTTAAAGGATGACTTATGTTGTTTACCCTTAGAGCATGCATCACAAATTTTATCATTTGAGAACTTAATTTTGGGTAAACCTCTAACTAGATCAAGGGAAACTAATTTTTCTAAAACACTAATGCTAACATGTCCTAGTTTCCTATGTCATGACCATGCATCATTTTCATTTTGAGCTACTAAACATTGATGTGATGTATGTATGTCATCTAAATGCACCATGTAAATATTACCTATGCGATGACCTATGAGCATAATATTATTTGATTTAATGTCAACAATTTTGCACCCATTCTTATCAAATAAGACATTAAACCCTTTATCACATAATTGGCTTATGCTCAACAAATTATGTTTAAGACCATCGACATATAAAACATTTTCAATAAGAATAGTAGAGTGATTACCTATGGAGCCAATACCTTTAATGTGGCCTTTGGAGTTGTCACCAAATGTCACTACTCCTCCACTTTTTGGCTTTAAGTCCATGAATCTACTCTTGTCTTCGGTCATATGCTTCGAGCATCCACTATCAAGGTACCAAGAATTTTGACTTTGTGCTTTGGCCTTTTAGCAATGCTCCCCCTACAAACAAAGATATTAAACTTTTGTTTTTGGTACCCAAATCATTTTGGGTCCACGAGTGTTAGCTTCCAATAGCTTGGTTCCCTTAGGAATCCAAGGTGACATAGCAACAATATTATTAGATTTGACAAGTTCCTTAGGAACCCATACACTCCTAATCTTTTTAGTTCTATTATGTCTAGGGAAGCTACTTTGTTTGTAGTTATTAGTCTTTCTCCTAGGTTGGTTTGTTTTAGATGATTCACCTTTTTCATGCTTCATATTACCAACATTTTTAAAAGACTCTTTGAGCTTGTTAAGCTCATCTAACACCTTTTGGTGTTCACTATTGCATTGAGAAAGAAGATTATTTAGGTCTACATTTTCATCTTGGAAGAATTTAAGTTCATCTTTTAAACCTAAAATATTTTTCTCAAATTTTAAGTTAGTTTGAGAAAGTGAGTCATTTTATCATTTAATTCTGAAATAATTTTCTTATTTCTAATGACCGACTCTTTGTACTTCTCAACTAACTCATCATAAACCTCTTGCAACTCATCATATGCATCATGTAATTCATCAAATGTAAAGTCAAAAGATGATAAGTTAGAGGTTACCATGGAGGAATCCTCCTCAAGTGCCATGAGGCAAAGGTTGGCCACTTCTTGTTCGTCATCCTCAGATGATTCCTCAACACTCCAAGTAGCAAGCTTGGCTTTGAGATTCTTCTTCTTCTCAAAGCCCTTCTTCTTGAGTTGAGGGCACTCCGAACGAATGTGACCGGGCTTTTTGCACTCGTAGCAAATGATTTGATCCCTTTTTTTTTTTTTTACCCTTGAAGTCTATTTTTCTTTGAATCTTCCTTCCTCGGTTGGACCTCATGAATCATGAGAATCTTTTGGCTATCATAGCCAATTCTTCTGTAACACCCGGGTTTGGAGGTTGGGTGAAAATAATATTAAAATAATATTTCGGGTTTCGGTTTTATAATTAAAATAATAAAATATTTGTATGGGCTTCGTGTTTGCAAATAATTAGAATCTATGTTGGGCCCATCTTCTAAGTCCAAATTCCATGGATTTTAGGAGATGAGTGTTTTTAGCCATTTCATTAATGGCACTATGGTAATTAAGTAGACTTTCAATTTAAACCCCTTTTTTTATTAAAATAGTTTTCCTTGTCATCTTTTTTCCTCTTCACTTCTTCATTTTCACGACAAGAGAGAGAGCTCTTCTCCATTTCACTATTCCATCACATCATTTGCTTCTTGTTGGTGATTTTCAAAAGGTAATTACATTTTTGACTTGGCCTTGTCTTCCTCTTCATTTTGGTACCATTAGTTTTCATTAAAACCATGAATTTTGTATTTTGGGTTTTTCAAAGAATTTGTCAAAGGTTGAAGCTTTATGAATTTCTAACAAAGCTTTTGATTTATTATTGTTAGATAAGTTGTTTAAAACCCATAAGGTCCAACATATGTGAATTTTAAAGAGTTTTATGGTAATTTTCGGATTTGGGTTTTAATGGGGTTTTTGAAGGGTTTAAAAGTTGGTTTTGGGGTTGCTAAGTGTTGGAAATTGAGGGCTGATGTTAGTATGATAGTTAGGGGTTGTTTGGGAGCATTTAAGAGTGTTAAAAAGGTTGAAATCAAGAGTTTTGGTCTGTGCTAAAGGGCTGCTCGGGATTGAGGTTTTGGGGAGTTGTTCATGGCTTGAAATCTTGTGTTTTATGCTTGATTAGTGTTCTGGGTTTGCTACATTGATGTGTGAACTGATTTGAGGTTGTTTTGATTGTGTTGAGATGATTAGAAGCAAGAATTTGTGTTGGTGAAGCCTCAGGAACAAATCCGGAATCGTTGGAAGCTTGATCGGCTAGTGTGTTGAGCTTGGAATAGTCGGTGAGTGGTTAAATGTTTTTAAATGGTTTTCGAGTATTGGTTCAAGCATGTGGACTAGGTTGGGCTTGGTAGACCCACCTAGAGTTGGGATTAGAGTGGTAGCCTAATCCCAAGCATTAGTTAGAGACTTTGGTTGAACTCTAATTGTTGTTTATGCCTCATGTTTAATTGTGATTATGTATATTGTGTTATACATGTTGTTGAGGCATGGTATTGATGCATTGTGATATGCATGTGGATTGAGCATGATGGTAATCATGGTGAGTACGTGCTTAGCACAGAAGTTGATGTGAAATGATGTTGTGAATTGTGTTTAGTATTGGCACTAGTATGCTTGGGTACAAATGATCAATCATTAGGATGTTTAGTGTACACACGTGAGTCAAATGCGCGCGTGGTCTTGGTGATGGTAGTCATCAAGATGGAGTACGGGTTCGCCAGGAAATTTTTCTTATATATGTTAGTCGGTGATGAGTGTAATCCCATCGACGGGGCGTGAGGATGAGTGGAATCCCCTCCACGTGAAATGGTGATGAGTGTAATCCCAACGTGAGGTAATGGTTGTTGTTCGACGTGAGTTCCAACGGTTATCCGTGTATTCGAGTCATGACTAGGTGCTAATATGAATTGATATATGTGGTTGTTAATACATTGATATATGTATTTCCATGTGTTGAGTTTATGAGTTGTTGAGTATGGCATGATGTTGAGTTTAAGTTCATGCATCATATTATATGTTGGCTCATGTGGATTTGGAGGTAAGATCATGCATTCTATCTTGGTGGTTGGCTCGTGCTTGGACCATGTATTGTCGAGGTTTGTTTTATGAGCTTACCCTCACTAAGCTTTATGCTTACGCTCTCTTTTGTTCGACAATGCAGATCCGTAGTTCGTGGGTTGCTTGTGCAAGGAGAGGGCCTCCAAGTGTGTTTGCGGTGTTATCTTAGCTTTCAAGTATGGACATTTTAGTTATAAGATGTAATGGTCAAGCAATGGGATATGTATTTGTTGCTTTGAGCTTTTGAAGTATGTTGGTGTTGGTTTGTTTAGGAGCATGTTAGACTCCTTGATGATGTTGGTTTGGCTTGTGATGCCATGTTTGATTTGTAAACCATGTTTAAGTTGCTTACCTTAAATGCTTAAGTGTATGTCCTTGTGAAGCATGAATCTTAAATGCCATGTATGATTTCTATGTTGTTTTGATGCCCCTTATCTATGTATGGGTTTTGTATGTTTGAAGTATGTTATGTGTGCTTGTAGTGTTTGGTTTTGCCTTAGAATTGTTGTATGTGTGTTGGGGAGGTTCTAGTTGTGTTTTTGGATAGCCTTGTGCCAAAAACCAGCTAAAACCAATCTGCAGACAGAGGGCGTTTCGAAACGGTTGGCCCCGTTTTGGTATGACCCCTTTGTTTTTGGTCAGGCGTTTCGGTATGTTTTTGCCACTGGAAATCTGAGTATTTGACGATAAATTGAAGTATCGAAACGGGCCTTGGTGTTTCGGAACGACCTTCGTATCGTTGACCACGAGAAGTTGACCGTTGAGGGTGTTTCGATACGGTCCACCCCTGTTTCGAAACGGTCTCCTCAGTTTGACTTTGGCCAGTTAACCTAGTCAAGGCGTATCGAAACACCCTATGGGCGTTCCGATACGGCCTGCTGTTTAAGATAAAAATGGGCTGTTTTGTTGGGCTGCTTGGTTGTTTACCTCATTATTTCTTCCGCTGTTGCTTTTCTCACATAGGACTCAATATTACATCTAGACAAGATAATATAAATGAAAAGTTTTTCCTTGGGTCGGTAACCGAAATGGAGCCTTAACGGGTTTCGCCTCGGTTATCCCCGGGTAGCCCACTCGGGCCGGTCAAGCGTCCGGACCGGGACGAGGGGGTTACATCTTCTAAATCATCCTCCTCACTAGAAGTGCTCTCCTCATGTAATGAAGCTTTGAGAGCCACTCCTATTTTATTCTTCTTTTCTACTTCTAGCTTCTCCACTCTTTTCTCTTCCTTCTTCTTTTCATCTTCCCTTCCTTGCTTCATTATCTCATGAGTAAGGAGAGAACTCACTAGCTCATCAAGTTTTAGTGTCTTCAAGTTTTTGGCCTCGATGATGGCGGTTCTCTTCCCATCCCAAGATTCGGGAAGTGAGTAGAGTAGCTTCCGGACAAGTTTGTCTTTCGGTATTGTCTCTCCAAAACCTTTAAGCCCGTTGACAATAGTTGAGAAGCGATCGAACATCTTGGACACGATTTCGTCGGGCTTCATCTTGAAATTCTCATAACTAAGATTGAGAATTCCAATCTTGGTCTCCTTTACATCACTAGTTCCTTCATAGGTGATCTCTAGTGTGTCCCATACTTCTTTGGCACTTTCAATGGAGGAGAATTTGGAGTAGATGTCGGGACCGAAAGAACAAAAGAGCATGTGAAGAGCTTTGTCATTAATTTGGATCTTCTTTCTCTCATCTTCACTCATCTCAATCTTCTTCTTTAGAACCAACTTTCCTTCATCATCCCTCTTTAAAGGAATATAGGGACCATCTTCAATGACATCCTAAACAAGGTAATCGTTGGATTTGATGGAGTGGCGCTTCCGGTTCTTCCAAAATGGATAGTTGTCATCATTGAAGAATGGTGGTTTTGTGGTGGATTGAGACTCGTACATGCTTGATCCGGAGGTAGATGCAATGGCTTGATTTATGGATGATCACACTCCTCTTGTGGTTGTTAATCCTTCAAAGAGGTAGGCTCTTATACCAATTGTTGAGTGGATCAAATGATCGATATAAACCAAGAGGGGGTGAATTGTATTTTTAGACTTTTTGGTAGTGGAATTGACAAATAAAGAGATAGACAAGGGGATTTAGAGTGGTTCAAGTTCCAATCGAACTCTACATCCACTACCTTAGCTTCACTAAGGATTTTCAACAATTCCACTAATTGCTCTTCCCCTTTTCTAGGCTAAGGAGGTAACCGTTACAATATCGGTCAAATTTTCTACCCAAAATTTGACCCAATCCACACACAAGAATTACAAAGAAGTTGATGGCTAAAACAAGTATCTCTCAATACACAAAGTAGCCCAATTACAAGCACTCAACCCAATTTGAAAGGATAAGAATAAAAATTACAATCTCACAATTGGGGTTTACAAGAAATAATGGGATTTAGGCTCAATTGCTTGAATTTGATGTTTGGATGTTTGCTTTGAGATCAATAGTTGTTACTGAAGCTTTTAGAGATCCCTTTTATACCTTCTCATTGAATTCTAGCCGTTGGGGTTGTTGCATTCATCAATAGAGCCGTTGGGATGTTATCTTCCCTCCAAAAATACAGTATGCAACCACCCGTTTCGAAACGCCCGATCCTGTTTCGAAACAAACCAAAAAAGAAAGAGCAGTTGGGGTGCATTAAAGAGACCGTACCGAAACAGGTACGATCGTTTCGATACGCTAAAAGCCCGTTGCGAAACCCGTTTCGAAACACTTAGCCACTGTCAAAGCTCGTATCGAAACGGACTGAATGTGTTTCGGTACGCCTTAATGATCAGTATAAAAACGGTTAAAACTTCAACGGTCATATTTTTTAAAACACGATTTGAAAGCCGTTTCGAAACGTTTGAAGGCGTTTCGATACTATCGTATTAAAACGGGACAAACCGTTCCGATATTCTTAAGCCATTTCGAAACAAAGGTTCACAGTTTCAAAACCGTTTCGATACACGTTCCGAAACACAAGTTCACAGTTTCAAAAGTGTTCTGGAATGCCTAAGGCCGTTCCGAAACGGTGACTCGAAAATCACTGTTCTGGCTTCAAGAACACTTAGAAAAGTTTTGACAAATTGAGTTTTTAACTTAACCATTTTTCTTTAAACATATAGAGAGGTTTGAGGACTTAAAAATTCGTTTTCTCATTTTTAATTTAGTCCTTAAATTTCTTTAGTTATATCAAAATTAATTATCGGTTTCACACCTTGGTTAGAAGGTTGAACCACTATAAATCATCTTGTCTTTATCATTTTTAGCTTCCACACCTCTTTCACCCAAAACTCCACTTCTCCACCACTTGGCGAGCAAGAACGGTTGAAGGAATCGAGCACCTAAAAACCCAACATTTTCAAACTCGAGTTTCCTAAAAATAACACCACTTATATTGTGAGGGTATTAATTTATTTAATATAAAAATATATTAATGATAATTAAAAAAATTCAAAATTTGGAGGTCATGACCCCTCTAATCCTACTCTTGCTCTTTGCCATTGTTTGAACCGTTAATTTTGTCCATACATGTACATTTATTTATTTTAGGTACATGGAGTATTTAGACAATTTTTTTTATTATTTTACATGTTTATTTTATGGTTTAAAATTTATGTTTATCTCTTTAATAATGTCTATTATAAATTTAAATTTAAATTATATCTTTAAAAATGTAATAGTATACTTTAATATTAGACATAAAATTCAAAAAAATCTATAATATTTAACGAAATAGTCACTTTGGTCCCGTGTATATACAACCAAAACTATATCCCATAAACGGAAACACAAAATTTTAATTCTCTAATGCAATAACCTACATAGAGGAAACCATCATGTTTACATATCTTAACATGCATCCATATATGCAACCAAAACTGTATCCCATAAAAGCCATGTACTGTAAAAAAAAAAGCTATTAATATATATATATTTTTTTAAAATCATATAACAAAGGGGCGGATGTACATAAAAATTTAAGGATGCAATTGATCCCATTAAAATTTTTCCAAACCCATTACAAAGTACAAGAAGTTAGAATATTTCATATGAAATATCAAAACTGACTCCATTTGATTTTTTAGGCATGAGATTAACAATACTATTATTTTGTGTGTGTGTAATATAGTCTTAAATTGACCAACGGTGTTAGCCTAAGTGGTAAGTAACTTGGCATCGCTTAAGCAAGTCTTGAGTTCAAGGCCTTGTGTATGTAAAAAAATTCCGCTGAATGACTCATCCACTAAAATTAGGTGTACAACAACGGTCGATTTAAATATTTAGTTAAAATGAAGCTCTAAAGAACAGAAAAAACAATAAAAATATTGAACACATTGTATAAAAATCCTAGTTCTACCGCTGAGTTATAACATAATGGTTTTGACTGTGATTATAAGGGAGGCGAAGGGACCATCATTAACTTTGGGTGGAAAAGGTTATATTATATGTATAATATCTTGGTTTCGAAGACCTAGTCTAGGTCACTGTGGTGTTGTTTCCTAATAGCCCGTTGCTTGCCACAATTTGTACAAATATGGTGTTTTTGTCTTTCAATGCTGTTTTTTAAGGGTAAACTTCATCAGAAGTCCTTTTGTTTGGGCTATATTTTATTTTGGTCATTTATTTTGAAAAAAATTATTCTTGTCACTTATGTTTTCGATCTGTTTTATTTTGGTCATTGTGCCGTTGACACTCGTTAATTTGATGAAATAACACATTAGTCAAAAGGGTTAATTTCTAATTTGACCCATGAACTTTAAACAAAATATTAATTTAACCCTTAAACTCTCTCAACCGCACTTTTATCCTACAATATCGTTGTTCCCACTACCTCTATCTCCTTCTTCTCCTTTTTCACCCCTTTCCCCTTTATCAAAAGCTAATACCAGTGTAGCCTCGGATGCATCAGCTAGTTTAGTAGTCTTCACTTTCTCCAAGACTTCATGTGGGGGAATAGCTTCATCCTTAACTAGGAGATGGAATTTTTGGTTGTGGACCTCGTGCAGATTCCATATCTAGAATTAAAAAACGGGCAAATCAATAAACATCCGTACATCATAGAAGTCAGTTGAATGTTAATTCATTTGGTTATGTTGACAATGATGAACTTTGAACTTGAAAATTGCTTCCAGCATTGTCAGCACTGCTGTTACCATGCTTCAATATTATCTCGTAAGGTCTTATTTGGAACAAGATCATCAGCGAGTATGTTAGTCGCCCAACATACACACATTGACCTTTGAGATAATGTGGGCCCTTATACCCGAGTTACCTTTTGTTAATGTGAGCATCAACATACATATACAAATTTATTTGATAGGGGAGAAAACCAAAAGATGCATGGGATAAAACTCACATTTATCATAAAAACTTGTAAAACAACATCTTTCATTACTTCCTTGCACACTCGGCAGTGGAGTTCAAGTGGAAGGTAAGCCCTCAATTTCTTTCTCAAAAGCAGCCTATTGGAAACAAAAAGTCAGTTTTCAAGCATGACAAATAAAATTGCCATTAGCATCGACTTTGGAATGCCAGTTGGGGGCTTAACCTTTTAATATCATAGTTTGGATCACCATTTGTGGGGCAGTGCTGAATAAAATGCCCTGCAACACAAATTCAATAGCAACCACAGTTTGTTTCAGCTTTTAATAAAGGGCAAAGGAGGAGGAAATGGGTGGAAAAAAAGGAGGAGATACAGGTAGTCAGAGTCATCACCCATTAAAGAAGGTGAGCGGAACAGCGACATTACGAGATAAAAGTGAGGTTGAGATAATTTACAGGTAAAATTAATATTTTATTTAAAGTTCAAGGTCAAATAAGAAATTAACCCTTCTGACTAATGTGTCGCGTCATTAAACTAACGGGTGTTAACAACATAGTGACCAAAATAAAATAAATTGAAAACGTTAAAAGCAAAAATAATATTTTTTTAAAATAAATGAATAAAATAGAACACGACCTAAACAAAAGAGATCAACAGTAAAGTTAATTTTTTTTAATTATTTTTGAAACTGGGGAACATACGGGGATCGGGAATGGCCTTAGAGAACCAACGGTGAGGTCAACCGCATAATGAAGAAAGGGATCGGTGTGGCCACGAAATGCACAAAAAGAGAGATGCACAACATCTTTGAGTCTGGATATTGTTTAATAATAAAGAAAGTGGAGTTGAATTGTGTATGAAATGAATGGTTTTCACCTTTTTTTATTGGTAATCGTTGTTAGAAAATTGTTAATCCAACAAATAATATATTCAATAAAATATAAATATTATATCGAAATATTGAACGAACATAACAAGAACTATAGATACAATATATTTAAATCTAAATCGATTGAGAACGAGTTAAGGTTTGTAGCTACACAGTTTCCTTAAAGACAAATTTTTTGCCCCTGTTTATTGCTTGAGATTTTCGGTCGTCTGTCTCCCAAAATATAACAACTAGATGATCAGCTACAGTAACACAACAGTAGGCATCACGAACTATAACCTTACCTTCCCCTATCATCAAAAATTACTTTTGAAAATAACATAGTAAAATTATAAAAAATTCTCTGTGTTTTTGAGTTGTGTGTTAACCTTGAAAGTTTACATGCTATTTATAGGAGTTTCACGAGGAGTATAAAAGAAACTTTTAACCTAATTGAGCATTTATGATTTGAAAATTAATAAGCCTTTAAAGCGCAATTTTCAAATTACCGTTTGAATGAAAGGAAGCTTTTTAATATTTATCATTTTAATTCCAAAACATAATTGGAAAAGATATGCTCTTTTTGAGGAAATATTTGTGTTAAAATATCAACAGGTCCATCATATTAAAAATATTGGACTAATTTATAAAAAGTTCAAAGAAATTCAGGTTAATGTCGGGTTAAATAAAGATATTTTGGACTGAATTGAACAAAAATATAATTATATTTAAAACATCAGACTAAATTATAAAAATTAGAAAGAAATTGGGGTTAATTTCAAGTTAAAATGATTTTTTGACTAAATTGAACAAAAATATGATTATATTTAAAATTTTAGACTAAATTATAAAAACTATGAAGAAATATGGGTCAATTTTGGGTTAAATGGAGATTTTAGTACTAAATTGAACAAAAAAATATAATTATATTTAAAATATTTGACTAAATTATAAAAATTATAAAGTAGTAGGGGTCAATTGTGAGTTAAATAAAGATTTTGATGAAAAAATTGAACAAAAATATCAGCATGTTAACAATATTGGACTAATTTATAAAAATTATAAAGTAGTAGGGGATAATTATGGGTTAAATAAATTTTTTGAGGACTAAATTGAACAAAAACATCAGCATATTAAAAATAATGGACTAATTTATAAAAATTAGAAAAAGCAATTTGGGTCAATTCAGGTTAAATAAAGATTTTTAAGACTAAATTGAACAAAAATAAAAAATTTATAGACTTAGCGTGTAATTTACCCCTTTAAAATATATCAGTTGATTTTTTTGTTTATTAGTGACACGTGGCTCGTTCTAGTTGGTCTGTGAGAATTTTTTTAACGGAAGGGGTATATGAGGTCACAATTTGTAGTTCAGGGGCCAAACGGAGGTCATAGTGTATATTTTAGGGGGCAAAACGTCCAAAAAAATTCTTTAGGAGACAATTCAGTATTTTGTGTATACTTCAGGGGCCAATGGGCCATTTAAGCCTTGTTTAAATGACATATTTTAAAAGATCAAAATTTTATCTAAGTCATTTGAAATCAAAATTTACAAGCTTAAAAGTACTCAAAAAGCCATTTGGCCTTTGAGTATCAGTACGACCTTGAATGCGCACCTGTACGACTTTGTTTTTAAAATTACAATAAGCTTTTTAGTATTGGTATGTGTTGAGTTGATCAAATGATGGCTAAACACTAAGAGGCTGATGAATTGGTGGAATAAAATTTGAAGGGTGCAAATAGATAATTTAAAAATGAAGACAAGGCGATTTTAGAGTGGTTCAAGCTTCGAACAAGCACTACATCCACTAACTCAGCACCCTACTGAGGATTTCAAGAATTCACTAACTTGAATTCGTCCCCTTTTCTCGGCTAAGGAGGAAACCTTATGTAAAATCTATGTTTGATTTTGATATAACAAAGTGTTTTGAGGACCAATTTGTAAAACATGAAATAAATTTTTAAGTCCCCTAAAAGGTTTCAAATCATCAAGGCTCTGCTCTAGTTTGAAAAACTCAAACTCCAAAATATTTTCTAAGTGTTCCAAGGCCAAACAACTCAAAAAGTCTATGTGTATCAATACGCTTCTTACTGTATCGATACCTTTTTCACAAACTTGGCTACTGGAGACAAACGTTTCGATACGCCCCTTTCCGTATCGAAACAGATTCCACCTGTATCGATACGCTCTCTCTATAAAATCACAAGGAGTTTGAATTGAGTACCGATACGGTCTCACCCGTATCGATACGATTTAAAAGTAATTTTAAATTCAGAGCCTTAAATGTTTTGACCGTTGCTTTGTTAGTTGTTAGGTAACGAATTTTTAAAGAGGTGGTTAATGAGTATCGATACGCTCTTACCCGTATCAATACGAATTCCTCTAGTGAGCTATGTTGGAAAAATTACATCGATACGGTCTTGCCCGTATCGAAACGGTTCCCTAACCTGTACCGATACGCCTACACGCGTATCGATACGCCTCTATTGTAATTGTGCAACGGCTCTCTTTTTTTGAGACAAGTATCGATACGTTTTCTCGAGTACCGATACGATAGGCTGCAGAAGTGCATTTATGGTGGAAAGAGAGGGTTCCAACAGCTATAATCAATTCTCTAACCACCCAAATGGCTAGAATTAATGGAGAAGGTATAAAAACAAGTCTATTGAAGACCAGCAACAACTATTGCATCCAAGAGAAACATCTACACAAAAATCCAAGCTCAAGTGCCTAAATTCTCATTCTTGTAAAATCCCAAATTGTATTGAGTGAAATTCTTATCTTGTATTTCAATTTGGGTTGAGTGTTTGTATTCAAAGGGGCAAATTTGTATTGAGAGATATTCTACTTGCCTTCAATTTCTTCTTTGTAATTAAGTGAGGGTTTGGTCAATTTTGGGTAGAAAATTGACCGGTCTTGTTAAGGTTTCCTCCTAAGCCTAGAAAAGGGGAAGATCAATTAGTAGAATTGTTGGAAAATCCTTAGTGAGAGCTAAGGTAGTGGATGTAGAGTTCATTTGGAACTTGAACCACTATAATTGCCTTGTTCTTCATTTTATTCATTCCACTTCACTTTATAAATTTAAAAAACCCAATTCACTCCCTCTTGGCTTTGATCAATTCTTTGATCCACTCAACAGTTGGTATCAGAGCCTACCTCTTTGAAGGATTAACAACCGGAAGAGGAGATTCTTGGAAGAGTGTGATCATTAACAAAGCAAGCCATGGCATCTACCTCCGGCTCTAGCATGTATGAGTCTCAATCGATCACCAAACCGCCTTTCTTCAACGGCGACAACTATCCTTTTTGGAAAAACCGAATGCGTCTCTTCATAAAGTCAAGTGATTACCTTGTTTGGGATGCTATAGAGGATGATCCCATCATTCTGATGAAGAGAGACGATGAAGGAAGACTTGTGCCGAAAAGAAAAGGAGAAATGAGTGAAGATGATCGAAAGAAGCTTCAAATCAATGACAAGGCTCTTCACATGCTATTTTGTGCTTTTGGACCGGATATCTACTCCAAAGTTTCTTCCATCGAAAGTGCTAAAGAAGTGTGGGATACACTTGAGACAACCTATGAAGGGACAAGCGATGTGAAGGAAACAAAGATTGGAATTCTCAATCTTAGTTATGAGAATTTCAAGATGGAGCTTGACGAAACCGTATCAAAGATGTTCAATCGCTTTTCAAACATCGTCAATGGGCTAAAAGGTTTTGGAGAGATCATCCCGGAGGACAAGCTAGTCCAGAAGTTACTCTACTCTCTTCCCGAGTCTCAGGATGGGAAAAGAACCGCTATCATCGAGGTAAAGAACTTGAAGACACTAAAGCTTGATGAGCTAGTTGGTTCTCTCCTAACTCATGAAATCATGAAGCAAGGAAGGGAAGATGAAAAGAAGAAAGAAGAACGAAGAGTGGAGAAGCTTGAGGTAGACAAAAAGAAGAAGCTAGGAGTGGCTCTTAAAGCTTCTCTATATGAGGAGAACACTTCTAGTTAGGAGGAAGATCTTGAAGAATTGGCTATGATATCCAAGAGATTCTCACGGTTTATGAGTTCCAACCGAGGTAGAAAGTTTCAAAGAAAGATGGACTTCAAGACCAAGAACAAAGAAGAAGAAAAGGATCCGATCATATGCTATGAGTGCAAGAAACCGGGTCATATCTGTTCCGAGTGTCCTCAACTCAAGAAGAAGAAGCTCAAAGCCAAGCTTGCTACTTGGAGTGATGAGGAATCATCCGAGGATGAGGAACAAGAAGTGGCCAACCTTTGCCTCATGGCCCTTGAAGCGGATTCTTCTATGGTAACCTCTAACTCATCTACTTTTGATTTTACATATGATGAATTGCATGAAGCATATGATGAGTTACAAGAGGTGTATGATGAGTTAGTTGACAAGTATAAGGAGTCCGTTTTGAAAAATAAAAAAGCCATTTCGGATTTGCATGCTAAAAATGATTTAATTTCTCAAGCTAACTTGGAATTTGAGAAAAAGATTTTAGGTCTACAAGATGAACTTGAATACTTTCAAAATGAAAATGTAGATTTAAATAATCTTATTTCTCAATGTAACATTGAACACAAAAAGGTGTTAGATGAGCTCAAAAAGTCTTTCAAGAGTGTTGGTAATTTGAAAAATGAAATAGGTGAATCATCTAGAACAAACCAACCTAAGAGAAAGAACTATAACTACAAACAACGTGGCTCCTATAGGCATACTAAAACTAAAAGAATTAGAAGTGTATGAGTACCTAAGGAACTTGTTAAATCTAATAATGTTGATGCCATGTCACCTTGGATTCCTAAGGGAACCAATCTTTTGGGAGCTAACACTCGTGGACCCAAAATGATTTGAGTACCAAAAATCAAAGCTTAATCTCTTTGTTTGTAGGGGGAGCATTGCTACAAGGCCAAAGCACAAAGCCAAAACTCATGTACCTTGATAGTGGATGCTCGAGGCACATGATCGGAGACAATAGTCGATTCATGAAATTAAAGCCAAAAAGTGGAGGAGTAGTGATGTTGAGTGTGTAAAAGTTCTATTATTTACACCCTTTTTAACCCATATTTCTGCTGCATTCAAGCATCATTGCATTGCATTTAGGTTAGTTTACAGTAAAACATCACAAATGGATTAAAGGCACGGATTCTACTAAAAGATGGCTTATTTTGTAGGTTGCTGCCATCGTAGACGGTGAAGGCGGGCGCAGGGTAGAAAAGCAGGAGAGCTGAACTGGACAAGCAGACGACGAGGACGAAGCTGCCATGGAGCTGTCGTGACAGCAAGGTGACAGCGGCCTTATGAAGAGGAAAAGTAAAGTGGACCTCGATAGATAGAGAAAAATCTGCTCGTCTGTCGTGTGAAAGCCAAATATTTTTCCAAGCCCCGGATCAAAAGATATGTCAAGCCAAAGCTCAAGGAGAGGAATTCCCATGAAACAAGGAGGACGGCTGAAAAGTAGGAATCCTTAGAGATTAAGCATTCATTAGAATCTTACTTTTCATTAAAGTTGTAATCCTTGTTAACTTAGAATACTTGAGCCCAAAGCTTATATAAGGGCATAGATTTAACCTAGAAGGAATGATACCCCATAACCGATAACCTAAACCCCTCTGTCGTTTACCCGTCACCGACATGTTCTAAATTCCCCCTAGGGCCACGGGTTGTTTTGTAAAGTAGTTGCAAGGGTTGTTTTGTTTTAGGATTTTCCAAGTTCAATAAAATAAACTTCAAGTTCTCTTATTTTGGTTTTAATATCTTGCAAGAGCATCGGGAGAGCATTGTGAGGTTATCCATTTACTTAGCATCGGGAGAGTTAAGTATACGAATGAAATAAGAGCGAGTTCTCTAGTTTATAGTTGAACTATCTTGTGCCTAGGGATAGGGCAAGGTTAAGTGGCTAAGGAAGAATTCATACACATCGGTGCTCATCCTTCGATTCACGCCGGGAGGTATCATCAAAGACGTGATCATCGACAGACTTGGACCTAGGGATAGGCCAAGGCAGATCTGGGATTCTTGCCAAACTTGAACGTACTGAGTTGGTGTGTTTGCTGCCGCGACGACCAACGGACAGCTGCCGCGACAGGTGCTGTCGGCGACAGGCGTGACGACAGAACTGGAGTTCCTAAGCAATACAATACCTGCACTACTGAGCAATTCAATACCAGCTCATTCTCTCTATCTTGATTACTCTATTCTTTTATTTACGTTTTCCTTTATTATTCTCGTGACAACTCTCAATTATTTCCTTTACTTCGTGCAGTGAAATTAGGTGAAGCTATTGGCCCAATCCCTGTGGAGACGATAATCCGATACTTCGTATAACTTTACTACTTGCGTCGTGTACACTTGCACTACATTGCGATAGACACTTTTACACGCAACAAGTTTTTGGCGCCGTTGCCGGGGATTGGCAACATAACTACATCTTTCTTTTATTGCACTTTTCGTTTCTACTTTTATTTTCGTTTTTGTTTTTATTTTTATTTTTTATTTTTTATTTTTTCGTTAGTACTTTAACTTCTTGCTTTTCACAAGGTTATCTTGTTTATGCACAGATCTAAAAGAGGCGAAGATCCTGAGTATAAATTAGATCCAGAAATCGAACGTTCCTTCAATCTCAAGAAACAACTTCGCCACCTTTTAGACAGGAACGAGTACCTTGAGGAACAGCTAGAGAAGATGGCCCGTAATCCGCCCGCTGGTGATGGTGTACCGCCTGTCGGCGACCCGCCCGCAGCAGCTGGACGAAGGTCATGTCGTGACTACATGCTGAACGATCATGTAGAGCTAGAGACCACACTGCCGGATATTGATGTTGATAACTTCAAACTCAAGCCTGTCATGTTTAGTATGATCAACAACGCCGAGCAGTTTAGTGGTGCTGTGACAGAAGATGCTAGGGAGCATCTCAAGACGTTCCAAGAGATCTGTGGTTCGTTTAGACTACCAGGAGTTAATCCGGAGATACTGAGGCTTCGGTTATTCCCCCATTCATTGAGGGACAAAGCTAAAACTTGGTGGAATAAACTAACACCGGGTTCAATCGTAACTTGGGCAGATTTGTCTCGTGAATTCTTATCTCGTTTTAATCCTTCGCATTTATCTGAGCGATTACGTAATGAAATTGCTACTTTTCAACAGGAAGATGACGAGCCAATGCACTAGGCCTGGGACAGATTTACTACTCTTCTTCGAAACTGCCCCATGCATGGATTCCCCGTCTGGAATCAGGTAACTAAGTTCTATAATGCTGCTAACTTACAAACTCGCATTCGAATTGATTCTGCAGCAAATGGACTATTATTGGATAAAGATCCAGACGAGGCATTGCAAGTTTTGAAAAATCTGGCTAAAAATGAGAAGCAGTTTCCGACTGCAAGAAGAGGGGGTAAACGGGTACTTGCTGTCAAGGATTATGAAGCCGACAGCACGATGAAATCACAGGTAGCATTCCTTACTAAAGAAATGAAAAGATTATTGAATGATGATGGATTACAAGGATTTGTTGTTGAGGAAGTATGTGATATCTGTGAGGGAAATCATAGTAGGGATGAGTGCCCAATACAAGTAGAAGAGGGAAAATATGTTGGAAATTACAAGCCAAATTACAATTCCAACAATTATAATCCCAATTGGAGGAATGATCCCAAATTTTCCTGGAGTAATCCTAACAATGCCCTGAATCCTCAAGCACACAATCAGAATCAGGGAGGTCCTAGACTGTTGACGCGACAGCAGCTGCCGCAGAACCTGCCGCCGCAGCAGCAACAACAGCCACCACCACCTGCCACGAGCAGTATATTGGAACAGACTCTGGCCACCTTTATGTCTCAGACCGGTACTTATATTGAGAATATGAATCAGTTTGTTAAGAAGACAGAGAACTTCATGGATAAAACCGAGATGAGAATGACAAATCATGAAGCTACCTTGAAATCTCTGGAGACACAAATGGGTCAAGTTTCTCAACATATTAAGCCGAGGCAGAATGGAGGATTCCCTAGCAATACTGAAAATGCTAGACCACCCACACATGAGCAATGTAAGGCGATTACTACTAGGAGTGGGAAGAAACTACCAGGGCCGGAAAAAGAAGCTGAAACAGAAAAGGAACCAGCCTTGGACAAACCTGCCGAGGAAGCTGCCCCGACAGGTGATAAACAGACTGCTGCCGATGAGCCTGTCACGACAGCAGAAGCGACAGAGGAGAAAAATGAAGAACATCGTCCTCAGATTCGTATGCAGTGGGAAGGACGTATTGCTGATTACCGTCCCCCACCACCTTTTCCTCAACAGATACAGCAAACTAAGCAGGAATCTCAACTTAAAAAGATTTATGATATTTTTAAGCAGGTTCAAATTAATATTCCGCTGTTAGATGCCGTTAGGGTGATGCCTGGTTACGCCAAATTTCTCAAGAATGTCATGTCAAAGAAATATAAATTTGGGGAGTTTGAAACGGTAAGGATGGCAGATGGTTGCATGAGTATTCTTCATCGGCAGCCACCCCAGAAAAAGAAGGATCCGGGGAGCTTCATCATACCTTGTGTAATCGGAGACAAATTTGTGGGTAAGGCACTTTGTGAACTTGGTGCTAGTGTTAATTTAATGCCAAAGTCTGTTTTTTAGAAACTAGGTATTGGAAAGGCGCGGCCCACGACAGTAACTCTGCAGCTGGCAGACCGCTCTTACGTTCATCCAGAGGGAAAAATTGAAGATATTCTGGTAAGAGTGGATAAGTTTATTTTTCCTGCTGACTTTCTTGTTTTAGATTGTGAGGCAGATGAAAATGCACCAGTCATCCTTGGGCGACCCTTCTTAGCCACGGGAAGATCACTGATTGATGTGGAGAAAGGAGAACTCACCATGCGCGTGAACGATCAAGAGATTAAGTTGAATGTTCTCCAAGTAATGAAACATGCTGATGTGGATGAGGAATGCAAGGCTATCATTGAAGTAACCCTTGATTATCCATACATTAGGTCGGGCTGTCATGATATAAATTTTGGCCACTGCTGCGACAACCACTTACAAGCCTGTCACGATAGCAATGAAGACAGCTCCGACGACAGCAACTCCTCTGACTCCGATACATCTGATACTGAAGATCAGGAGGAGGTAAACTGGTTAGGCCATCGTCCAGGTAAGTTATTCGAACCTTTGAATTACACTTCGGATAACCATTTAATCCAAAAGCCATCTACTATTGAACCACCTGCCTTAGAACTGAAGCCTCTGCCAGGGCAGCTTAAATATGCTTTTCTTGGTTCAAATGACACACTGCCCGTAATCATCTCTGCTAAGCTGCCGTAGGAACAGGAACGACAGCTAGTCAGCATGCTAAGGCAGCACAAGAAGGCGATTGGATGGACGATAGCAGACATTCAAGGAATCAGTCCGGCGTTATGCATGCACAAAATCCTCCTGGAGGAAGATCATAAGCCTACTATTGATGCCCAAAGGCGGCTAAACCATGCGATGAAAGAGGTGGTGCGTAAAGAGATAATTAAGTGGTTAGATGCTGGTATTATTTACGCCATCTCAGACAGCAAATGGGTGAGCCCGGTGCAATGTGTTCCCAAGAAAGGAGGAATGACCGTGATAACCAACGAGAACAATGAGTTAATCCCAACCAGGACTGTGACCGGTTGGAGGGTTTGTATGGACTATCGGAAGCTTAACAAAGCTACCCGAAAGGACCACTTTCCTTTACCCTTTATTGATCAAATGCTTGATAGATTAGCGGGTAAACCTTACTATTGTTTTCTTGATGGTTATTCAGGTTATAACCAAATTGCTATTGCACCTGAGGATCAAGAAAAGACGACCTTCACATGCCCCTATGGAACGTACGCTTTTAGGAGAATGCCATTTGGACTCTGTAATGCACCTGCCACCTTCCATAGGTGCATGATGGCCATATTCTCCGACATGGTAGAGGACTTCCTAGAGATTTTTATGGATGACTTTTCCGTCTTTGGAGACGATTTTGAAAGCTGCCTTGGCAATCTTCAAAAGGTACTTGAAAGATGTGAAAAAGCTAATCTTGTTTTGAATTGGGAAAAATGCCACTTTATGGTGGATGAGGGGATAGTTCTCGGCCATAAGATTAGCTGCCGTGGGATAGAAGTCGACAGGGCTAAGATTGAAGTAATTGAGAAGCTGCCGCCACCAACTACAGTCAAGGGCATAAGGAGTTTTTTAGGGCATGCTGGTTTTTATCGAAGATTTATCGCAAATTTCTCAAAAATCACCAAGCCCCTATGCCATCTCTTAGAGCAGAACCGACCCTTTGACTTTAATGATGAATGTACTGAAGCATTCAAGGTTCTGAAGGAAAAACTAGTGACAGCCCCCATAGTACAGCCACCAGACTGGACACAGCCATTTGAGATTATGTGTGATGCTAGTGACTATGCTGTCGGGGCAGCACTTGGGCAGCGCAGAAATAAGCTGTTTCATGTCATATACTACGCCAGCAAGACATTAAATGACGCCCAAGTGAACTACACCACCACAGAAAAGGAGCTATTAGCTGTGGTGTTCTCCATTGACAAGTTTCGTTCTTACATACTTGGGACGAAGGTGATAGTGCACACAGACCATTCTGCCCTGAAATATTTGTTCGCAAAAAAGGATGCAAAGCCTAGATTGATACGGTGGATCTTGCTATTACAAGAATTCGACCTAGAGATCAAGGATAAAAAGGGGACAGAAAACCAGGTGGCAGACCACTTGTCAAGATTGGAGAAGGGACAGAGTCTACCAATTGATGAGACAAACATACTGGAGACCTTCCCAGATGAGCAGCTCTTTGCTGCCGCAATCGCTACCGCGACAGCCATGGCGGCAGGTAAGTCTTCTGAACTCCCCTGGTATGCTGATTTCGTTAATTTTATAGTTAGCAGAATATTCCCTTCTGATCTTAATTATCAAGCCAGGAAGAGGTTCCAAAATGATGTTAAGCATTATTATTGGGACGAACCTCTTCTTTTCAAATTATGTGCAGATCAGGTTATAAGGAGGTGTGTACCACAAGAAGAGCAAGAGGACATTCTCCATCACTGCCATGCTTCACAATATGGAGGTCACTTAGGAGGCAATAAAACTGCAGCCAAGGTGCTGCAGTCAGGGTTCTACTGGCCGACACTGTATAAAGATGCACAGAACTTCTACAAGAACTGTGACAGGTGCCAGCGGATAGGTAACATCTCGAGGAGAAACGAGATGCCACTGCAGAACATTCTGGAAGTCGAGATCTTCGATGTTTGGGGGATTGATTTCATGGGACCTTTTCCATCTTCATGTGGAAATCTATACATCCTCCTAGCAGTGGATTATGTCTCTAAGTGGGTTGAAGCCATCGCCACACAAAAAAAATGATGCCAAGACGGTCCAAAAGTTTTTACACAAAAACATTTTTTCGAGGTTTGGCATCCCTAAGGCGATTATCAGTGATGAAGGGAGACATTTTGACAATAGGGTTATTGCTGCCGCCTTGAAGAAATATGGTGTCAAGCACAGGATCGCGACAGCATACCACCCACAGACCAATGGACAAGCTGAGATATCCAATAGGGAAGTTAAGAACATTCTTGAGAAGATGGTTATGCCAACTAGGAAAGATTGGTCTTTACTCCTTAATGATGCATTATGGGCATATAGGACAGCTTTTAAGACTCCGTTGGGCATGTCTCCATACCGACTGATTTATGGAAAAACCTGCCACTTGCCTGTCGAGATAGAGCATAAAGAATATTGGGCTATTAAGGCAGTGAATATGGACTTGGACAAGGCAGGCCAGAAAAGGCTGTTAGATCTGAACGAGCTTGAAGAAATACGGACAATGGCCTATGACAATGCAAGAATCTACAAGGAGAAAACAAAGAAGTGGCATGACAAGAAGTTGCTGCCACGACAGTTCTGCCCAGGGCAGCTTGTGTTGTTGTTCAATTCTAGACTGAAACTCTTCCCAGGAAAGCTAAAGTCTAGATGGTCTGGCCCGTTTCAAGTGGTACAAGTTTTTCCCCATGGTGCCATCACAATCCAATCATTAAAAGACGGGCACCAATTCAAAGTTAATGGACAGCGCCTCAAGCATTATCAAGGGACTGAAGCCCTAGGAATACATGAAGTGGTTACTTTAGGAGATGCCCCACAAGGCATCCCTAATTTAATCTAAGTTTTATTATTCATTTATTTACATTATTTATTATTTATTAGGAAATTAGATTTATTTTAGTCGAATAATGTTTTTATTTTTCTGTCTTTAGGAAATAAAGGAGTCAAGAAGAAAAGGAGAAGTGACCCAAGCCCACCATCCATCCATCAGCCCAACAGAGCCCATTTATTGAAGCCTGTCGTTTCGGCTGCCGCCGCAGACGGATAAGACAGGCTGTCAACAGACTGACACGACAGACGTAGAAGCGTGTGGCAGACGCGTAACAGACGCATAAATACGTGTCAGACGCGTCAGACACGCTAAATCCCAACAGTCGCTCCGTTATCCACGCCTGCCGTTACAGCATTAAACGGGCAGCCCCTCGACCGCTATAAAACCCCATTTTCATTTTCATTTTTCTCACTTATGCTTACTCTTCCTTGCTTTCTCCTCTAGTTTTTATTTGCTTTCTTCATTTCCACAACCTTTGCAACTAATATGTCGTCTAGACAGACCCGCCGCAGCGCTGCCTCAGCCTCTTCTTCAGCAGCAGCAACGCCGTTCGCCAACAAGGAATTATGGGAAGAGAGGGGCTTCGTCTACATCCGCAAAGCACCAAACATGGGGCTCCGACCATTCATTGCGAGGGCCATACGAGCTCAACTATGGGAGCAATTCGCAGAACAACCAGCAGAACTAAACGACACCCTGGTTAGAGAGTTCTACGCTGCCATTGACAGCAGAACGGCAACATCTGTCACCATCCGAGGAGTGGAGGTGCCATTCACAGCTGACAGCATCAACCACATGTTTGGCCTCTTCTTTGGCCCCGATGATGATGCCCACCAGAAATTTCTCGACACCCTCGATGTTGCCGCCTATGATGCTGTCATGGCGGAGGTGACAGAGGAAGAAACAACATGGACAACCAGCAAAAAGAACCCCTACTCCGTCAAAAGGGGGCAGCTGCTCCCAGAAGCTAAACTTTGGAACGCTTTCATCAAAAAGCGTATCATGCCGTCCTCCCATCACACGACGGTGAACCAGCAGCGTCTCGCCCTCATCCACTCCATTATGCACGACAGGCCTATCAACGTGGGCCGATATATGAGGGAAAGCATTTTGGATTGTGCCCATCGAATAGACTCTCGCCTCTGCCTTCCATTCACGATAACTTCTCTCTGCCGCTGTGCTGCTGTCCCCGAGGTATCCACCGACAAATTAGTCAATGGTCGTGGCTGGACTGACAACAACATCGCAAGCCTCATGGAGGTCATAGCTGCAACACCCATTCACTCCTTCAACCCAGCTGCCTCCCCTGCAGACTCAGATGAGGAGCCTGCCACAGAACCTGCCGCCGCCACCGCCCCGACAGACCATTCTGCCACCATCCTTGCTGCAATCCAACGGGTAGAAGAACGACAAATGGGAATGATGACCTTCATCCGGGACTTCACCAACGCAACGGTAAATTTCATTACCGACACTTTACATTATACGGATGTCATCTTCCCCACCTTCCCTGCCCATTATTTTCATATCCCCTCCCCTACACCCACACCACCTGTCTCCCCCCATGCACATTCTGCTGCCTCCACCCCTTCACCTGCCCGGACGGTAGCTGTGAATCCTCCGGTCGACAGCCCTGCACGTGGAACCAAGCGGCCAGCTACAGCCGACATCGAAGAAGAACCTCTAATTCGAAGGAATTTAGAGAGGGAGTTTACGCCTGTCAAGCGACAGAAGCACGTGGCAGATAGGAAGCTGATACCTAAGGCTAGCACCTCCACCAGCGGCACGTGGGACAGTGGCAGCAGTTCAGACGTCCAGCTCGTTGAGCAAACTGTCCAGCCTCCACCACAGCCCAGACGCCACCATCAGATCCGTGTCAGCAGCAGCAGCGAGGACAGCGATTGAAAATTTAAGTCTTTTATTTCCTTGTTGCCTGCCTTATATATTTTGTGATGTACTTGCCTTCATGTTTTTGTTTTTCTGTCATTTTGCATTGAGGGCAATGCAACCCTCGAGTTTGGGGGTGGCAACCCTCCATCATTAATGGAGTCTTAGTACATCTTTTTATTAATCTGTTGTGTCTTTTATTTATTTAAGTTCTCTTAAAAAAATCATCAGAAAAGATTAAACTGTTGGCTTAAAACTGAGAAGTTAACCTACCTGTCATGACAGCTCTGTCGTGGCAACATCTTTAGGACAGATTAAGGAGAAGTTTAGAGCCTTTCTATAGTTCTGAAAACTTAAACACCATTGTGACTGTTATACTGCTTAGATTTCTTTTAGCCAAACTAGAATAGGAAGCTTAGCACTTGAATAGCCCCTAGAGGTGCCTAACACTAGCTCTAGGAAAGAAGTTTAGCAAAATAGCCCTAGAGGTGCCCGAAACCGGCTCTAGGAAGTTAGCTAGAGGTGCCCGAAACCGGCTCTAGTGAAACTTTAGCTTGAAAAATAAAAAGCAAGTCAAAATAGAAAATCAAAGAAGCATGAAAATGTGCCTTCAAAAAGATAAACTTTGGCATAAAAATTCAAGTTAAGAGTTGAATATTCTAGTGAAACTAAGAGAGTCTTAGCATATAACTGTTCACAAGTATGCATACACTGCACGAGGACTATAGGGAGATTCCGGACAGATCCTAATCTTTCCGACAGGTTGCTGCCGCCATAGAGAATGAGCGACGGGTAAGAGACAGTTCACTGTTTGAAGGCCAACACACAAAAAAAATTTCTTTTTTCTTTTAGGTCTTAGTTGCTTGAGGGCAAGCAAAAACTTGAGTTTGGGGGTGTGTTGAGTGTGTAAAAGTTCTATTATTTACACCCTTTTTAACCCATATTTCTGCTGCATTCAAGCATCATTGCATTGCATTTAGGTTAGTTTACAGTAAAACATCACAAATGGATTAAAGGCACGGATTCTACTAAAAGATGGCTTATTTTGCAGGTTGCTGCCATCGTAGACGGTGAAGGCGGGCGCAGGGCAGAAAAGCAGGAGAGCTGAACTGGACAAGCAGACGACGAGGACGAAGCTGCCATGGAGCTGTCGTGACAGCAAGGTGACAGCGGCCTTATGAAGAGGAAAAGTAAAGTGGACCTCGATAGATAGAGAAAAATCTGCTCGTCTGTCGTGTGAAAGCCAAATATTTTTCCAAGCCCCGGATCAAAAGATATGTCAAGCCAAAGCTCAAGGAGAGGAATTCCCATGAAACAAGGAGGACGGCTGAAAAGTAGGAATCCTTAGAGATTAAGCATTCATTAGAATCTTACTTTTCATTAAAGTTGTAATCCTTGTTAACTTAGAATACTTGAGCCTAAAGCTTATATATGGGCATAGATTTAACCTAGAAGGAATGATACCCCATAACCGATAACCTAAACCCCTCTGCCATTTACCCGTCACCGACATGTTCTAAATTCCCCCTAGGGCCACGGGTTGTTTTGTAAAGTAGTTGCAAGGGTTGTTTTGTTTTAGGATTTTCCAAGTTCAATAAAATAAACTTCAAGTTCTCTTATTTTGGTTTTAATATCTTGCAAGAGCATCGGGAGAGCATTGTGAGGTTATCCATTTACTTAGCATCGGGAGAGTTAAGTATACGAACGAAATAAGAGCGAGTTCTCTAGTTTATAGTTGAACTATCTTGTGCCTAGGGATAGGGCAAGGTTAAGTGGCTAAGGAAGAATTCATACACATCGGTGTTCATCCTTCGATTCATGCCGGGAGGTATCATCAAAGACGTGATCATCGACAGACTTGGACCTAGGGATAGGCCAAGGCAGATCTGGGATTCTTGCCAAACTTGAACGTACTGAGTTGGTGTGTTTGCTGCCGCGACGACCAACGGACAGCTGCCGCGATAGGTGCTGTCGGCGACAGGCGTGACGACAGAACTGGAGTTCCTAAGCAATACAATACCTGCACTACTGAGCAATTCAATACCAGCCCATTCTCTCTATCTTGATTACTCTATTCTTTTATTTACGTTTTCCTTTATTATTCTCGTGACAACTCTCAATTATTTCCTTTACTTCGTGCAGTGAAATTAGGTGAAGCTATTGGCCCAATCCCCGTGGAGACGATAATCCGATACTTCGTATCACTTTACTACTTGCGTCGTGTACACTTGCACTACATTGCGATAGACACTTTTACACGCAACAAGTGACATTTGGTGACAACTCCAAAGGCCACATTGAAGGTATTGGCTCCATAGGTAATCACTCTACCATACTCATTGAAAATGTGTTGTATGTCAATGTTCTAAAACATAATTCGTTGAACATTAGTCAATTGTGTGATAAAGGGTTTAATGTCTTATTTGATAAAAAATTGGTGTAAAATTGTTGACATTAAATCTAATAAAACAATGCTCATTGGTCATCGCATAGGAAATATATATATGGTGCATCTAGATGACATTCATTCATCCCATGCATGTTTTGTTGCATAAAATTATGCATGGTTGTGGCATAGGAAACTAGGACATGCTAGCATTAGTGTTTTAGAAAAACTAGTTTCCCTAAATCTAGTTAGAGGTTTACCCAAGATTAAGTTCTCAAATGATAAAATATGTGATGCATGCTCTAAGGGTAAACAACATAAATCATCCTTTAAATCTATTAATGATGTCTCTACTAGTAGATGTTTACAATTAATTCATATGGATCTTTTTAGGCCTATTAGAACTATGAGCTTTGGTGGTAAATCGTATGCTTTTGTTCTTGTAGATGACTATTCTAGGTTTACTTGGGTTCTATTCTTAAGTACAAAAGATGAGGCTTTAGAAAAAATCATCACGTTTTCTAAATTAACTCAAAATGATCTTGAGCTTAAGATTTCTCACATTAGAAGTGATCATGGAACCGAGTTTCAAAATCTAGGTTTTGAAGAGTTTTTAAATGAAAATGGTATTAGCCACAATTTTTCGGCACCTCGAACTCCTCAACAAAATGGGGTAGTTGAGAGGAAAAATATGACTTTACAAGAATTGGCTAAAACCATGCTTTGTGAAAACAATTTACCTAAATACTTTTGGGCGGAAGCCATAAATACCGCTTGCTACATTGTAAATCGAGTAATGATTAGGCCAATTTTAAAGAAAACTCCATATGAGATTTTAAAATCTAAGAAGCCTAACATTAGCTATTTTCATCCATTTGGTTACAAGTGTTTTGTTTTAAACAATGGAAAAGACAACTTAGGTAAATTTGATGCTAAAAGTGATTAAGCTAGTTTCTTAGGGTATTCTTTAAACTCTAAAGCCTATCATGTATTTAATAAAAGAACTTTAGTAGTAGAAGAGTCTATACATGTAGTTTTCGATGATAACCTCCTTCTGGGGAAGGATTCTTGTGATGATAATGATGTAGGGATCATGAAAGCTAATGATGGTGGAGAATCATCAAAAGTGGATGAGATTCCAACTAAAGAAGAAGATGCACAAGATCCACCTCTTGAAGCCTTGAAGGACTTGGCTCTTGAGGAAAAGGAGGTATCTTACCCAAGGGAGTTCAACTATGTCAAAGGTGGTGAAATCTTGGGTGATCCATCCAAGGGGGTAACTACTAGATCCTCTCTCAAACTAATTAATCATGTTGCATTTATCTCATGCATAGAGCCTAAAAATATTAAAGAAGCATTAAAAGATGAATTTTGGATTATGGCCATGCAAGATGAGTTAAATCAATTTGAGAGGAGTAATGTATGGACATTAGTTGAAAGGTCTAGTAATCAATCTACTACATGAACTAAATGGGTATTTAGGAATAAACTAGATGAGAGTGGTAACATAGTGAGAAACAAAGCTAGGCTAGTTGCTCAAGGTTACACTTAAGAAGAGGGAATATATTTTGATGAAACCTATGGACCCGTAGCTAGAATGGAAGCTATTAGGATGTTGCTTGCATATGCATGTTATCATGTTTTCAAGCCTTTTCAAATGGATGTAAAAGTGCATTTTTAAATGGTTTTATAAATGAAGAAGTGTATGTGGAACAACCACCGGGTTTTGAGGATTCAAAATTTCCAAATCATGTTTTTAAGCTAACCAAAGCCCTTTATGGTTTAAAACAAGCTCCTAGAGCTTGGTATGAAAGGCTTTCAAACTTTTTAATTGAAAAAGGTTTTGAAAAAGGTAAGGTGGACACTACACTTTTTATTAAAATATATAAAAATGACATCTTAGTAGTGCAAATATATGTTGATGATATTATTTTTGGCTCTACTAATGAATGTTATTGTAAAGAGTTTGCTAAGTTAATGCAAGGTGAATTTGAGATGAGCATGATGGGGGAGCTCTCATTCTTTTTGGGACTCCAAATCAAACAAAGGAAGGATGGCACCTTCATAAATCAAGCAAAGTGCGTGAAAGATATGCTCAAGAAGTTTGGCTTGGAGCAAGTAAAGCCTCAAGCTACACCCATGAGCTCATCTACAAAGCTTGATAAAGATGAAAGAGGTAAGTGTGTTGACTCTAAACTTTATCGCTCTATGATTAGATCATTGCTTTACCTTACCACAAGTAGACCAGGCATATTGTTTAGTGTTTGCTTGTGTGCTAGGTTTTAAGCTAGTCCTAGAGAGTCTCACCTTATAGCCGTTAAAAGGATCTTTAGGTACCTTAGAGATACTCCTTGTTTAGGTTTTTGGTACCCTAGAGACTCAGCCTTTAACCTTCATACTTTCTCGGATGCGGATTATGGGTGTTGTAAAATAGATAAGAAAAGTACTTTCGGCACTTGCTAATTCTTAGGTAGTATGCTCATATCTTGGTTCTCTAAGAAACACAATAGTGTAGCTCTATCTACCACCAAAGTCGAGTACATATCCTTAGGGAGTTGTTGTGCTCAAGTCCTTTGGATGAAACAACAACTCTTAGATTATGGAGTTAAAGTAGAAACCATACCCCTTAAGTGTGACAACACTAGTGATATATGCCTAACCAAAAATCCCATCCAACACTCTAGAACCAAACACATAGAGATAAGGCATCATTTCATTAGAGATCATGTCCTTAAACAAGATGTTGTTATAGAGTATGTTGACACCTTGAACCAATTAGCGGACATTCTTACCAAACCTTTAGACAAAGAGCGTTTTTGGTCCCTTAGGAGAGAGTTAGGTCTAACTAGCCTATCTTGACCCTTTAGGACTCCTTTTGAGGTTAAAATTTGCTTGATCTTGTGAAAATGCATGTTTATGTGTTGTTGATCTTGATTGAAACCATGCTTATAGCTAGGGGGAGTATGCTTCTATTAGAATATGCTTAGATCTGCTCATACATCATTTGCATACATTTAGGAGATGTTAAAGTCGAGCTTTTGGTTGTTCTTGTAACCAAAAATGCATTTATGAGCATAGGGTATCGATACGGCCTTATGCGTATCGATACGAGTCCTTTATTAGCTTTCTAGATTGCATTCTCTCTCTTACGGGTATCGATACAATTAAACCTGTTCCGATACGAGTTGTGAGCATTTCGATATGGATGTCATCCATTTCGATAAGGTTCCTTGATACGTGGTTCCAGGGAATTACCATTATACCCATGTATCAATACACCTTTTAGGCGTATCGATACTCGATCGCGCAGACAACTTGTATTGGCATTAAAAGACTTTCACTTTTATCAAAACTCCTATTTCAAAAACCCTAGCCGATTTTCATCTATAAAAAGCCCCTCAACCCTTCATATTTTCATCACACAACTTAAAATTTCTTGAGGGTTTTTTAAAATCAAGCCAAAGTCTTAAGGCCCTCAATCAATTGGTGCAAAATCTTCATCATTCCTCCTATCTCAATATCAAGGTATAAAAACTTCTTTCTTTTTATTTTCTTTATGATTTTCGTTTTTACATCTTTTTTTTTGTTTTGTTCTTTCAAAAGATTTATCAAACTTTTTTTTTGTCTTTCAAAATTTTCTTTTTACCTTGATTATTGATTTATTCATGGGATCGAATGTGAACATTAATGCATACACACATTGTTTTAATCAATTTTTAGAATATGACACCTAAAAAGAGAGCACGCACTACAAGCGAAGTTGGTGAAGGATCAACTCCCGGTGATGGCACTCGTCCAAATTTGACGTTGATTTCTCAAAGGTGCTTTAGAATTCCCGGTGAACTCAACTATTTTCGATCTTTTCAAAATTAAAAGATTCGACCGGAGAGGGTAGTTACCATTCCTTTTCTCAATTTAGAGCGGTTTAAGTTTGCCTATTTACCTTTGCTCCAAGAATGGAAGTTCATGGATTTTCTACAAATCCTGGGGTTTTTCTTTCGAAATTTGGTTTTGATCTTTTATACCAATACTAAGTGTGTTGCCGATACCTCGGGTAATGTCATTGCCGTTAATTCCTATCTCATGGGCAAGAAGATTACTGTCGATGTGCAAGCCCTTTGTACTGTTTTTGGCTTTGAAGATGAGGGTATCGAAGATGAAAATTCTCTTGGACATGTTTTGGGGGGATCAGTGACCGTTCTAAATGCTCAAGACCGCATCTTACACTTGATGACCACTTGGTGGTTTAGGTCTTCCGGAGGAAAATACTCAACCATCTGCCAAGTTGATGATTTTTGGATTAGATGCTTTCGCGAGAGGAAACAACCTAACCTTGCTCGCATTATGTTTGCAGAGATTGTCTTTCTCGTTCAACATCGTCACACCTCTCTTGTTACTTCATTCACCTATGGCATCGCTTTGAGCTACTTTTTCACTAAGAAGGAGATTGATTGCTCTCATGATTATCCGACAAGTCTCACCGATCCTATTGATGAGAGGTCTCTTTCTCGGGGCAAGTTTCACTACTTCAATGGTAATTGGCTTCGCCTTTCCGAGCTTCCTAATGATGCTATTCCGGAAGAGGTTGCAAATCCTACCGTGGCTGCTCAAGCACCTCCTCCTCTATCCATGGATTCTCTCATGACCTATCTCAATGAACAATTCATAAGCTTACGCACGGGAATTGGTTCTATAGATCAAGTCATGAATTCGGGGTTTGTCGCTATTGATACACGCTTCACAAGCTTAGAAGATCGCATGACTAATGTGGAGAAGCGTATCTCTTCTATTGAGGCCGAGCACAATTCGATGAATATCTCTCTTACGGACTTCTATGATGAGTGACGTTAATAAAGGAGGAACGATGATGCCAATTAAGATGAAGATGAAGACGATGGTGATGGAGACGAGTAGTAGATTAGTCTTTGCATTCCATTCATGTCATCTTAGAATCTACTTTCATGCACTTTGAATTATGTTCTTAGGATTAAGTTTACCATTTAAAACCTATGCTTTGATTTCTATTGTTTGTATTTAAGTTTGATGTTTCTTCATTTATGAACTTTATAATTATTTATTAAATGTTGCTTGGTTAATTGTTATGCCTTTATAGCCTATGTCTCTTATTTTTGATCTAACAAAAGGGGGAGAGGGAAGTTCACAAGCTCACTTAAATTTAAACTTAAAATTTACCAACCTAACATTAAGGGGGAGTTTTTTTCCAAAGTTTTTCAAAAGACTTAAAAACTTTAAGCTTTGGTTTTGTTATATAAAAAGGGGGAGATTATAAAACCTATGTTTGATTTTGATATAACAAAGTGTTTTAAGGACCAATTTGTAAAACTTGAAATAAAATTTTAAGTCTACTAAAAGGTTTCAAATCATCAAGGCTTTGCTCTAGTTTGAAAAACTCAAACTCCAAAATATTTTCTAAGTGTTCCAAGGCCAAACTACTCAAAAACGTCTATGCGTATCGATATGCTTCTTACCGTATCGATACCTTTTTCACAAACTTGGCTACTGTAGACAAACGTTTCGATACGCCCCTTTCCGTATCGAAACAGATTCCATCTGTATAGATACGCTATCTCTATAAAATCACAAGGAGTTTGAATCGAGTACCGATACGGTCTCACCCGTATCGATACGGTTTAAAAGTAATTTTAAATTCAGAGCCTTAAATGCTTTAACAGTTGCTTTGTCAGTTGTTAGGTAACCAATTTTTAAAGAGGTGGAAACGGTCTTGCCCGTATCGAAACAATTCCCTAACCCATACCGATACGCCTACACGCGTATCGATATGCCTCTATTGTAATTGTGCGACGGCTCTTTCTTTTTTGAGACATGTATCGATACGCTTCCACGAGTACCGATACGGTAGGCTGCAGAAGTGCATTTATGGTGGAAAGAGAGGGTTCCAACGGCTATAATCAATACTCTAATCACCCAACCGGCTAGAATTAATGGAGAAGGTATAAAAACAAGTCTATTGAAGACCAACAACAACTATTGCATCTTAGAGAAACATCTACACAAAAATCCAAGCTCAAGTGCCTAAATTCTCATTCTTGTAAAATCCCAAATTGTATTGAGTGAAATTCTTATCTTGTATTTCAATTTGGGTTGAGTTCTTGTATTCAAAGGGGCAAATTTGTATTGAGAGATATTCTATTTGCCTTCAATTTCTTCTTTGTAACCAAGTAAGGGTTTGGTCAATTTTGGGTAGAAAATTGACCGGTCTTGTTAAGGTTTCCTCCTAAGCCTAGAAAAGGGGAAGATCAATTAGTGGAATTGTTGGAAAATCCTTAGTGGGAGCTAAAGTAGTGGATGTAGAGTTCATTTGGAACTTGAACCACTATAATTGCCTTGTTCTTCATTTTGTTCATTCCATTTCACTTCCTAAATTTTAAAAACCCAATTCACCCCCTCTTGGCTTTGATCAATCCTTTGATCCACTCAACACCTTACAAATCGATCAATCTCTCTACCCATAGATTGACCCAATATCACTCTTTACAAAGGAAAGATAGACAAACTTTGTATGTACCTCTCAAAGGCTAATTGTTTACCCAATTACACATAAACACTCCCCAAACTCTAAAAAGATTTATAATGAAAAACTCTAAATGAGTTGGGTACAAGAATTTGACTCTAAAGGCACAAGGGTTTGGAATGAATGCTTTGATGTTGCTTGAAGGTTCAATAGTTGTTGTTGTAGCTTTGGAGACTTGTTTTTATACCTTCTCATTGATTTCTAGCCGTTTGGGTGGTTGAGATCATCAATAGAGCCATTGAGGCTCTCTTTTCCCTTCATAAATGTTGTTCTGCAACTACCCGTATCGGAACACGAGGCCCTGTATCGAAACGGACACCAAAAAAAGAAAGATTTGTTGTGTGTAAAAAGGGCCCATATCGGAACGGGTATAGGACGTATCGAAACAATTTGAAACTGTAAAATGTAAAATGAGGGCCGTATCAAAACGGCTAAGGGTTGTATCGAAACGTTTTGAAACTGTACATGGGTGTTTCGAAACAGGCAAAAGGTGTATCAAAACACTTAACCAAATCTTCAAAAGTTTGTTTTTGACAAGTAACGACTTTTATATTTAATGCTCGATTTTAAAAATACTTAACCCCTGTATTGAAATGGGTATAAGCCGTTTCGAAAAAAACACTTAAAAATCAAAGGCCTAGATGAAGGTTATATCGAAACGGGAATAGTATGTATCGAAACGGTTCCTTCTAGTGGCAAAACATATCGAAACACTTTGGGGGTGTTTCGAAACGCCTGGGCAATTTTGTATATTTTGGCTTTGAAGCACTTAGAAAAATTTATGGGGTTTAAGTTTTGACTTCAAAACATTTTAAGTGTAAATTTTACTTGTCAAAAGTAAGTATTTTGATTACTTAAAAATTTATTTACTTTGCAATTTGGCCCTTGAATTATTTGTTATATCAAAATCAAATATTAGTTTTACAATCTTCCCCTTTTTGATATAACAAAACAAAGCATTTTTTTAAGTAAACTCCCCCTAAATTGAAGCTAGATTTTGAAAAAGATTTTGAAAAATTTAGCATAACCCTTCTCCCCTTTTTGTTAGATCAAAATCAATGACAGAATATAATCATTGGATAAAGAAATATAGCACAAGGCAAAGCAAAATTAAAGCAACATAATTTCATTAAGCATAAGAAACCAAAGCAAAATAATTCCATAATCTCCAAACATAATACCCAAACTTTAATACGTAAAACATAATATCCAAACATAAACCAAAGTATAGGTCTTAAAGCAAAAATATAGATATGTGCTGGGAAATTCTAAACTAGATGATATGCAATGGAATGCAAAGATCTAAGGCTCATCATCATCTTCGTCATTGGCGTTGCTCCTTCGAAATTGTCTTCACTTGCCATAGAAGCCGGTAAAGGACATGTCCATAGAGGTTTGTTGAGTTTCAACCGAGGTGAGGTGATTCTCAACACTTTGGATACGTCCCTCCATGGAAGTGAGACGAGTGTCAAGAGCTGTAAAACCGGAGTCCATGTGAGTTCGCAAGACATTGAATTGCTCAGCAAGGAGAGTCATGAGGGCTTCGTTGTTTGGTGGAGCAACTTGAGGTTGAGGTTTGGGGGCCACAACTTGAGAAGGATTCTCGAAATGAGTCCACTCTCCATCAATGAAGTGAAATTTACAATGGAGAAGTGTGCGCTCTTCGATAGGATCCTTGAGAGGTTCCGAAAAGTCAATAGTGCAGTCAATCCCCAACTTTAAGATCAAGTAACTCAAGGCGGTGCCATAAGTGAAGAAGGTGACAATATCCGAGTTGCGGTTTTGAACAAGATGCACCATCTCGGCAAACATGATTTGACAAAGATTCGGTCGACGTCCCTCATGAAAGCATCAAATCCAAAAATAGTCCACTTACCGAATGTGGGAGAATTTTCCTCCGTAAGGGCGAAACCACCACGAGACCATAAGATAAAGGATGCGATCATGAGCATCAAGGACAGTGACGGAGCCACCAAGAGTATGTCCCAACGAGTTCTCATCCGAAATACCTTCATCATCAAACTCGAACACATTGACCAAGGTTTCTGGATCAACCCTAAACTTCTCCCCCATTAGATAAGACTCAATGACAACCACTTGATCAACATTGGAGATGCAACGAGCATTAGCATAGAAGAGAGGAACCATGTTACGGTATAAAGTATCGGGTAATCCCAAAAAAAGACATGAAATTCCAACGCCTCAATAAATCAAGATAGCGAAATTGAAATCGTTCGAAATCCAAAAAGGGTATAGAGACAATATGCTCACGACAAATAGCATGATCTTGAAAAAGCTTGAAGTTGGTATAGGCGTCTTTGTTTCGAAGACTCTTTTGGTAGAGTAAAGTGAGGTTGGGACGAGTAGAATTGTCATCGATGTTAGAGCTTCCACCAGCCTCATTGGTTCGTACTCTCTTCCTAGAACCTATATTCGAAATCTGTAAATAAATCAAGACACAAAAACACATGTATGCGTAAATCAACCAAATTCAATCCAATAGGCAATCTAATAGTCAAGGTATATAAAAAACTATACAATATAGTTTTAAAACATATATAAACATAAAATAAATTTTTGGTAAAAAGAATTTTGAAAAACAGATTAAAAAATATACGGTATAATTTTATATTCGAATAATTTTTTTTAGATGTTGAATTTTTTTTGTAAAAACTTGAAAACACATACTACATGGATATGTTTTATACAAAAAGGAATTAAAAACAACCTATAAAATTAAACGAAAATTTAAAATAAAAGAAAAAAAAGGTTTATACCTTGATATAGGATAATGGATGAATGATGCACCAAATTGCGTGCAAAGCTTTAGCCTTGATGTGTAGATTGAAAACCCTAAAAAAATTAGGTTTTGATGTGAAAAATCAAGGGATTTGAAGAGTTTATATAGGGGTTTTCGGTTAGGGTTTGAGAGAAAAAGAGAGTTGGTGTTTTAATTAAAGTTTGATACTCTTTTAATGCTATTTAAGGCAATATGTGAGATCGTGTTTCGATACGCCACTTGGCGTATCGGAACAAGCGTATCGAAACGCTTTCGAGCCGTTTCGGTACCATACCCGTTTTGATACAGGTTGACTCTATTTCAGAACAACACCTCGAACCCGTATCGAAACGCTAAGAGCCCGTTTCAATACGATTCACTACTGGAATCATCTTAGATTGAGCCCGTATCGAAATAGATGTACATGTTTCAATACACCCTTGCTAGAAAATGCATTTTGGGTAGTTTCATGTCCAAAGAGCCAACTTAGATCGAGCCTAAATGCATGTAAATGATATATGAGCATGTTATATGAACTAAAACTGATGCATACTTCTCCTAACAACAAGCATAGATGCAAAAGGAGGCAAATCAACATAAGCATAAGCATCAAATAATTTCAAGCACATTTTTGACTATTTGGGACCTAAAAGGGTCAAGGAAGGCTAGTTAAACCTAACTCTCTCCTAAAGGTCCAAAAATGCTCTTTATCTAAAGGTTTGGTAAATATGTCCGTTAATTAGTTCAAGGTATCAACATATTCTAGAACTACATCATTTTCAAGACATGATCTCTAATGAAATGATGTCTAATTTCTATATGTTTGGTTCTAGAGTGTTGGATGGGATTCTTAGTGAGACAAATGGCACTAGTGTTGGCACACTTAAGAGGTATGGTATCTACTTGAACACCATAATCTAAGAGTTGTTGCTTCATCCAAAGGACTTGAGCAAAACAACTCCCTAAGGATATGTACTCCGCTTCGGTGGTAGATAAGGCTACGTTATTTTGTTTTTTAGAGAACCAAGATACGAGCATACTACCTAAAAATTGACATGTTCCGAATGTACTTTTCCTATCTATCTTACACCCCCATAATCCGCATCGGAGAAAGCATGAAGGTCAAAGGAAAAGTCTCTAGGATACCAAAGGCCCAAACAATGTGTATCTCTAAGGTATCTAAAGATTCTCTTAATGACAACTAGGCGTGATTCTCTAGGACTAGCTTGAAACCTAGCACACAAGCAAACACTAAACATGATATCGGGTCTACTTGCGGTAAGGTAAAGCAAAGATCCAATCATGGAATGATAAAGCTTAGAATCAACACACTTACCTCCTTCATCCTTGTCAAGCTTAATTGATGAGCTCATAGAAGTGGCTTGAAGCTTCACATTCTCCAAGCCAAACTTCTTGAGCATATCCTTGATTTATTTAGCTTGATTATTGAAGGTTCCATCTTTCCTTTGCTTGATTTGGAGGCCCAAGAAAAATGAGAGCTCTCCCATCATGCTCATCTCAAATTCACCTTGCATTAACTTAGAAAATTCTTGGCAATAAAATTCATTAGTAGAACCAAAAATAATATCATCAACATATATTTGAACTACTAAAATGTCATTGCCATATCTTTTAATGAAAAGTGTAGTATCCACCTTACCTTTTTCAAAACATTTTTTAATTAAAAAGTTTGAACGTCTTTCATACCAAGCTCTAGGAGCTTGTTTTAAACCGTATAAAGCTTTTGTTAGTTTAAAAACATGGTTTGGAAAGTTTGGATCTTCAAAACCGGGTGGTTGTTCTACATACACTTCTTCGTTTATAAAACCATTTAGAAAAGCACTTTTCACATCCATTTGAAAGAGCTTGAAATCATGATAGCATGCAAATGCAAGAAGCATCATAATAGCTTCCATTCTAGCTACGAGTGCATATGTTTCATCAAAATCAATTCCCTCTTCTTGAGTGTAACCTTGAGCAACAAGCATAGCCTTGTTCCTCACTATTTTACCACTCTCATCTAGTTTGTTTCTAAATACCCACTTTGTTCTTATAGTAGATTGATTACTAGGCCTATCAACTAATGTTCATACTTTACTTCTCTCAAATTGATTAAATTTCTCTTGCATAGCCAATATCCAAAAATCATCTTTTAGTGCTTCTTTGATATTTTTAGGCTCTATACATGAGATAAATGCAACATGATTCATAAGTTTGAGAGGGGATCTAGTAGTTACCCCCTAGGATGGATCACCCAAAATTTCACCACCATTGACATAGTTGAACTCCCTTGGGTATGTCACCTCCTTTTCCTCAAGAGCCAAGTCCTTCAAGGCTTCAAGAGGTGGATCTTGTGCATCCTCTTTTTAGTTGAAATCTCATCCACCTTTGATGTTTGTCCTCCATCAATGGCTTCAATGATCTCTACATCATCATCATCACAAGATTCCTTCCTTGGAAGGAGGTTATCATCGAAAACAACATGTATAGACTCTTCAACAATCAAAGTTATTCTATTAAATACTAGATAGGCTTTAGAGTTTAGAGAATAACCCATAAATATTGCTTCATCACTTTTAGCATCAAATTTACCTAAGTTGTCTTTTCCATTGTTTAAAATAAGCGTTTACAACCAAAAGGGTGGAAATAGCTAATGTTAGGCTTTTTGGATTTTAAAATCTCATAAGGTGTTTTCTTTAAAATAGGTCTAATCATTACTCTATTAATAATATAACAAGTCGTATTAGTGGCTTTCGCCCAAAAATACTTAGGTAAATTTTTTTCACAAAGCATTGTCCTAGTCATCTCTTCTAAAGTTCTATTTTTCCTCTCAACTACCCCATTTTGTTGAGGAGTGCGGGGAGCCAAAAAATTATGGCTAATACCATTTTCATTACAAAAATCTTCAAAACTCATATTTTGAAACTCGGTTCCATGATCACTTCTAATATGTGAAATTTTAAGATCAAGATCATTTTGGGTAATATTTGTAAATGTAATAAAATTTTCTAAAGCCTCATCCTTAGTACTTAAGAATAGAACCCAAGTGTATCTAGAAAAGTCATCTACCAATACAAATGCACATGACTTACCACCTAAGCTCATAGTTCTAATAGGCCCAAATAAATCCATGTGGATTAATTGTAACACCCTACTAGTTGAAACATCATTAATGGGTTTAAATAAGGTTCTCTTTTGTTTATCCTTAGCACAAGCATCACATATTTTATCTAATGAAAATTTTAGTTTGGGTAAACATCTAACTAGATTTTGGAAAACTAATTCTTTTAAAACACTTATGCTAGCATGACATAGTTTCCTATGCCACAACCATGCATCATTCTCATCATGTGAAACTAAACATGCATGAGATGAATGTATGTCATCTAAATGCACCATATAAATATTTCCTATGTGATGACCAATGAGCATTAATTCATTTGTTTTAATGCTCACAATTTTACACTCATTTTTATCAAAATGAACATCAAAACCTTTATCACAAAGTTGACTAATGCTCAAAAGATTATGTTTAAGACCATTGACAAGTAAAACATTTTCAATAAGAATGGATGAGAGATTACCAATATAGCCAATACCCTCAATAATGCCTTTGGAGGTTTCACCGAAAGTTACCACTCCACCATGCTTTGGTTTGAGCTCTATGAATCTACTCTTGTCTTCGTTCACGTGTCTCGAGCAACCACTATCAAGGTACCACGTGTTCTTACTTGAACCTTTCACCTTGAAGCATTGCTCGTCCCACAAACAAAGAGATTAAGTTTTGATTTTTGGTACCCAAAATGATTTGGCTCTATGAGAGCTAGCTCCTAAAAGCTTGGTCCCCTTAGGAATCCAAGAAGCAATTACATTTACATTATTAGAAACAATGAGTTCCTTAGGAACCCATACACTCCTAATTCTTTTAACTTTAGAATTCTTTTGAAAGTCTCTTTGTTTGGGGTAAAATGATTTTCTCTTAACATATTGGGTTTTTGAAGAATTCCCCTTTTCAAAAGCATGTTTCCCAATAGTAAGAGAATTTTTAAGATTATCCACTTCCTTTGTGTGATAATCTTGGAAATCAGAAAGAAGTTTTTCTTGGTCTATGTTTTTCTTTTAAGTTCATTTGTGAGATTTACCAAGTATAAAACTTTCTTTTCCAATTCGAAATTGGTTTTAGAAAAATATTCATTTTGAAGTTTTAAATCGGAAATGATTTTCTTATTTTTCAAAATGGACTCCTTGTATTTTTCAACCAATTCATCATATACATTTTGTAACTCATCATAAGTAAGAAATGAGTTAGGGTTTACCATGTGATCCTCCTCAAAGGCTATGAGGCAAAGATTGGCCACTTTCTTCTCTTCCACAGATGACTCCTCGTCACTCCAAGTTTCCATTTGAGCCTTGAGTTTGTTCTTCTTCCCAAAGCTCTTCTTCCTCAATTGAGGGCAATCGGTTTGGATATGGCTGGGTTTCTTGCACTCATAACAAGTGAGTTGATCATTTTCATCCTCTTTTCCTTTATTCTTGAAGTCTCATCTTTTATTGAATTTTCTTCCTCGATTAGAATTCATGAATCGAATGAATCGTTTGGCCAACATGGCCATTTCTTCGTCCTCCTCCTCACTAGAATCGCTTTTGTTGTATGACACTTTGAGTGCGATTCATAGCTTTTTCTTTTCAACCTCTTTCTTCTCTACTTTTTTTTCTTCTTATTCTCTTCTTTTCTCCCTTGCTTCATAATCTCATGGGTGAGTAGAGATCCAACAAGGGCGTCTAGCTTGAGAGTCTTCAAATCTCGAGCTTCAATGATGGTCGTCCTCTTGCCATCCCAAGACTTTGGAAGAGAGTAGAGTAGCTTCCGGACTAGCTTTTCTTCGGGAATAACTTCACCGAAGCCCTTTAGTCCATTGATAATGACCGAGAACCGATCAAACATCTTGGAAACACTTTTACTGGCTTCCATTTTAAAGTTTTCATAACTCAAATTGAGCAACTCGATCTTCGTCTCCTTGACGTCACTTGTTCCTTCATATGTAGTCTCTAAGGTGTCCCACACTTCTTTAGCACTTTCGATTGAAGATGCCTTTGAGTATATGTTGGAACCGAGAGCACAAAAGATTACGTGCAAGGCTTTGTCGTTGACTTGTAAATGTCTTCTATCTTCATTTGTCATTTCAGCTTTGGTCTTCGGAACAAGCCTTCCTTCACCATCTCTCTTCATAGGAATTGTAGGATCGTCTTCTACCACGTCCCACGCCATGTAGTCGTTTGATTTGATGAAGAGTCACATCCGGTTCTTCTAATAAGGATAGTTATCCCCATTGAAGAATGATGGTTTGGTGATGCATAGAGACTCGTAGAGGTTTTGGCCGGAGGTGGATGTCATAGCACGATGTTGATTGAAGTACAATTGATCAAACTCTTCTAAGATCTACTCAAGAGGGTGTTAATCCTTCGAATGAGTGTAGCTTTGATACCAATTGTTGAGTTGATCAAATGATGGCTAAGCACCAAGAGGGGGTGAATTGGTGGAATAAAAATTGAAGGGTGCAAATAGATAATTTAAAATTGTAACCCCCTCGTCCCGGTCCGGGCGACTGACCGGTCCGAGTGGGCTACACGGGGATAATCGAGGCGAAACCCGTTAAGGCTCCACTTCGGTTAACAACCCGAGAAAACATTTCATTTATTATTATCTTGTCTAGATGCATTATTATATCCTATGTGAAGCAACAACAACGGAAGCAACAAACGAGGCGAACAACCAAACAGAGAATAAAAAACAACCCATTTTAATTTAAACTGCAGGCCGTATCAAAACGCCCAGAGGGTGTATCGATACGCCTTGACTAGGTCAACTGGCCAAAGTCAACTCGAGGAGACCGTATCGAAACGCTGGTTGACCGTATCGATACGCCCTCATCGGTCAACTTCTCGTGGTCAACGCTACAAAGACCGTTCCGAAACGCCTGAGCCCGTTTCGATACCCTCAATTTCTCGTCAAAATCTCAGATTTCCAGTAGCAAAATGGTATCGAAACGCCCCTCCCGCGTATCGAAACGACTGGACTGAAACAAGAGGGCCGTATCGAAACGAGTTCAACCGTTTCGATACACCTGCTGCGAACAGACAGGTTTTAGCTGGTTTAAGGCTCAAGGCTGCCTCAAAACACCCTCTAAGACCTCCAACCACACTTACATTAACTCTAAAGGCAAGATACCCTACAACCAGCATGCTTAACACATAACATACATATAAAGACCATACATTAAGGGAAATATCAATTCAACATAAGAATCATACATAGAATTCAAGATTCATGCCTTATACAAACATACACAAGCATTCAAGATAGGGGCACAAGGCCAACATGCTAGGCATAAGCAAGCCTTAAACAAAACATCCACAAAACATAGAAGTCTAAACATGTTGCTAACACATAACAACAACATAAATCAAAAGCTCAAATCCCATTGCTTGTCTATTACATCTCATAACTTAAAATCCATACTTGATTATCAAAAGCGCAACTAGCACACTTGGAGGCCCTCTCCTTACACAAGCAGCCCACGAACTAAGGATATGCATTGTCGAACAAAAGATAGCGTAAACAATAAGCTTAGTGAGGGTAAGCTCATAAAACAAACCTCGACAATGCAGGGTCCAAGCACGAGCACACAACCAAGGTAGAATGCATGATCATACCTTCGCACCACATGAGTCAAATGTGAATGATGCATGAACACAATATCATTATCATGCCATGCTCAACAAGTCCATAATCACAACATATGGAACACATATATCAGTGTATTAGCAAACACATTCCACAATCCGTATTGGCACCTAGCTATGACCCGAATACACGGATAACCGTTGGAACTCACATCCAACAACTCAACATTTACCTTACGGTGGGATTACACTCATCACCGTTTCTTGCGGAGGGGATTCCACTCATCCTCACGCCCCGTCGATGGGATTCCACTCATCACCGACTAACATATATGTGAAGATTTTCGGGCGAACCCGTACTCCATCTTGATGACTACCATCACCAAGACCACACACGCATTTAGACTCTCGTGTGCACACTAAACATCCTAATGATCGATCATTGTACCCAAGCATACTAGTGCCAATACCAACACATTTCACAATCTTTCACAACACATTTTCTTACCAATTTCCGTGCTTAGAACGCACTCACCATGATTTACCATCATGCACAAACCACATTTCCACAACAATATGCATATCACAATGCATCAAATATCATGCCTCAACACACATGTATAACACAATATACACAACCACAATTAAAACATGAGGCATACTCAACATTTGAAGTTCATCCAAAGTCTCTAACTAAAGCTTGGGATTAGACTACCAATCTAATCCCAACTCTAGGTGGATTTACCAAGTCCAACCTAGGTCCACATGTTTGAACCAACATTTGAAAACCAATTTAAACCAAGTTGAAATCATTAACCACTCACCGACTAATCCAAGCTCAATCACTCTAGCCGATCAAGCTCCCAATGGTTCCGGATTTGATCCTGAGGCTTTACCAACACAATTTCTTGCTTCTAAACATCCCAACATAATCAAAATAACCATAATTCAGTCCACAAATCACTGTAGCAAACCCGGAACACAAACCAAGCACAAAACACATGATTTCAAGCTAAAGACAGCCCCAAAATACCATTTTCGAGCAGCCCTTAACCACAGCCTAAAACCATTGATTCAAACACCTTTAACACTTCTAAAAGCTTCCAAAACAACCCTCAAACATAGCCTAACCATCAGCCAACAATTTCCCACATCAAACACCCTCAAAACTCAACTTTTGAACTCTCTAAAACCTAAATCCGGAAATCTTTGTAAAACCTTGTAAAAATCAAGTATGTTGGACCTTTTAGGTAGCAAATAACTTATATAACATCAAAAAATCGAAAACTTGAGTTAAGGCTAATAAAGATGGCATTTTTATTTCAAAACTTCAAAACCTCAAAATGAGAAATCATGGGTTTTAATGAAAAATAAAAGTATAGACTTGTAGAGAATGATAAGGACAAGTCAAATGTGGGTTTACCTTTGAAAAACCTCCAACAACAAGCAAGAAGGGTGATGGAATAATAACTCCAATAGTGAAGGAGTTTTTGTCGTGAAAATAGAGAATGGGTGGGGAAGAAGATGATAGCCTTTTGGTGTTTGAAAAGTAAAGTAAAAGGTTTTATTTTTGCAAGTCCAAATATTTACCATATTGCCATTAATGAGATGGCTATCTCAAATTTCTAAAATCCATGGAATTGGGTTTTAAATCAAAACAAGCCCAACATAAAATTATTTGTTTTGAAAACACGAGGCCCAAGATATTATTTTATTATTTTAATTCACCCAACCCCCAAACCCCGGTGTTACAAAAATGAAGACAAGGTGATTTTATAGTGGTTCAAGCTTCGAACAAGCTCTACATCCACTATCTCAGCACCCTATTGAGGATTTCAACAATTCATTAACTTGAATTCGTCCCCTTTTCTCGGCTAAGGAGGAAACCTTACAAATCGGTCAATCTCTCCACCCAAAGATTGACCCAATATCACTCTTTACAAAGGAAAGATAGGCAAACTTTGTATGTACCTCTCAAAGGCTAATTGTTTACCCAATTACACATAAACACTCCTCAAACTCTAAAAAGATTTATAATGAAAAACTCTAAATGAGTTGGGTACAAGAATTTGACTCTAAAGGCACAAGGGTTTGGAATGAATGCTTTAATGTTGCTTGAAGGTTCAATAGTTGTTGATGTAGCTTTGGAGACTTGTTTTTATACCTTCTCATTGATTTCTAGCCGTTTGGGTGGTTGAGATCATCAATAGAGCCGTTGGGGCTCTCTCTTTCCTCTATAAATGATGTTCTGCAACTACTCGTATCGGAACACAAGGCCCTGTATCGAAACAGACACCAAAAAAAGAAAGATCTGTTGTGTGTAAAAAGGGCTCGTATCGAAACGACTATTGGCCGTATCGGAATAGTTTGAAACTGTAAAATGTAAAATGAGGGCCGTATCGAAACGACTAAGGGCTGTATTGAAACATTTTAAAACTGTAAATGGGTGTTTCGAAACAGGCTAGGGGTGTTTCGAAACAGGCTAGGGGTGTATCGAAACACTTAACTAAATCTTCAAAAGTTTTTTTCTGACAAGTAACGGCTAGTATATTTAATGCTCAATTTTAAAAATACTTAACCCCTATATCAAAACGGGTATAAGTCATTTCGAAACAACACTTAAAAATCAAAGGCGTAGATGAAGGATGTATCGAAACGGGAATAGTCCGTATCGAAACGATTCCTAGTGACAAAACGTATCGAAACACTTTGGGGGTGTTCCGAAACGCCTGGGCCATTTTGTATATTTTGACTTTGAAACACCTAGAAAAATTTATGGAGTTTAAGTTTTGACTTCAAAATATTTTAAGTGTAAATCTTACTTGTCAAAAGTAAGTATTTTGATTACTTAAAAATTTATTTACTTTGCAATTTGGCCCTTAAATTATTTGTTATATCAAAAATCAAATATTAGTTTTACAGTATGACTTCAGTACCGATACTGATTCAACTCAGTATCGGTACGGTACTTTCGAGTACCGATACTCCCCGTTTTAAAATTTTCCAGTGAACTATTTCAGTACGGCTATCAGTACCGGTACAAGATGTCCCATACCAATATGCCCGGTTCGTGTTTCGGTACACGTTGTATTAGACAACGACTATTTCTATTTTGAACATGTACCGATACGAGTCTTCAAGTACCGACACCAACAACTACCAAACTGCATTTAATGCGGGAAAAACCTCTCCCAACGGCTATAATCAAGTTTCCAACAACCCAGACAGTTAGAAATTAATGAGAGGACATAAAAGCAAGTCTCCAAAGCTTCTTCAACAACAAGACATCTATCCAAAAACACTCAAGCATACTCAAAGTCTACTAGAGCATCAATTCATATTTTTCTTGTAGAAACACTTGATTGTTCTCATTGTTTTCATTTGTTATCAAGTGTTTGGGGCTTGTGGGAGAGCCTAATTTATTGCAAATACCTACCTAATGAGGTTTCTTAAGTTTGCATTTTTTATATTTTTGGGAAAAGGGTTTCACAAGATTTTGGGAATAAGTTTTGATGAGTGTTGTAAGGTTACTCCTTATCCTTAGAGGAAAGACAAATTGAGTGAATTTGTGAAATCCTTAGTGTGGTAGCTAAGATATTGGATGCAGACTCCATTGAAGTAGTTGAACCACTCTAAATCTCTCTAGCATTTTTATTTCTTGCACTTTCCTTCCAATATTTTTAAATTTTCAATTCGCCCCTCTTGGTCAAATTTTGATTGTTCGATCAACTCAACAAAATACAACATGATGGAACTATAGTGTATCACGTACCGGTAATATCTAAAGAAAAAACTGTGAAGAATTGTCAAATGACTTAATTGATTCAATTTCTTGGTTCAAGGGCTTAATTGATTCAATTTCTTGTTTTAAGAGCTTAATTGAGCGCAAAAAACGTTCATAGGCTTTTTTCCTTTAAAAATTCAAAAATTTCTTACGCCCTTAAGCTATGGACAAACTCGAACTCAAACATTTCGTACATTATTATGATCCGATCTGACTTATTTCTATATTTGTAATATAATATTTTATTTTTGTAACACAATATTATAATGTAACATTAAAGAATATATTAAATTATCAATATTTAAAATTTTAATGAGCAAAAATACATATAATTATTAAATATTAAATTTAAAATAACACAAATATTCTTTTTAAAAAAATAATATGAACAAATTTAACATAGACTTGAATTAAAATTTTATAAATATGATTTTTTTTTTGAATATGCAGAACATGGCAACATTGGTGCTTGAACCCGAGTCACCAAGATAATGAACATCATCATTTGCCACCGAAACACAAGGGGTTGAACTTATAAATATGAATTGATTTAGATAAAAATTTAAAACTTGTATTTTAGATCGGGCCAAACTTCTCGAATATTAAGTATATTAATATTACTACCTATAAAACCTGCCCCGACTCGGTGGATGAACTCCTCAAATATGTTTGTACCAATTTTTTATTTTTTTGTTATATGCATGTCCGCTTACAATCCATGTTTGGGGTGCGAGGCTTCCCCTTCCAACAATATCACCTTTAAGGTTTGAACCCACATCTTTTTATTAGGAGTACAATGTGCCTTGCGTAGATACCCAACACTTGCATCAATTATTATTTTTTACTAATATATTATTTTCAATCAATTTTAAATAAAAGTATGGATTACGATTGATCGAAAAAAATGTGGATTACAATTTTGAGTTAATTGCATCTCGCGTCCGTAACTATAATTATAATTTTAAATTGTTTTTTAAACTTTTCAATGTCTTAAATTCATCCCTAAATTATAACTCTTATTATAAATTGTTTCTTAAATTTTTAAATGCTTTAATTTCATCCTTAAGTTATGACCCTCATTTTAAATTGACCCCCAAACTTTTGAAAGTTTCAATTTTATCCTCAAATTCTTTTATGCCACATCTTACATTAATACACATTAGTGTTTACATGGCATTTAACCATTTTATAACGATTTTATTAACATGGGATATGATTAGCATATGTTGGTTATTTAGGGGTAGATTTAGAACCTTCAAAAGTTTAGGGACTAATTTAGAATGAGAATTATAATTTTAGTATGAAACTGAAACAATAAAAATTTAAGAATCAATTTAAAATACATATCATAATTTGGGAGATGTACGATGTAATTAACTTTAAAATTTTCATTTATGGCCCAATCTTTTACCTTTGTCAAAGATTATCATAAAAGTCATTTAAAAAGTAGGGCTAAGCCTAAAAGCCCATAGAGCTAAGTAAATGAGTAAACAGAAAATTGGAGCTAAAATTTCTGAAATATAAATCCATATATTTAATCAAATCTGAAACAAACAAACAAAATCAAAGAAAACAGAGAGAACATCTCCCGTTGCCATTTTCTCTGCAATCTCATCTTGTCTGTCTCTCCCATCCCTTTCCCAGTTATTGCTTCAAAGCCAGAAAACCCCATCTCCACCGTCCATTGCGTTGATTTTCCTCTGATTTCGCCACAAAGTCAAACTCTTAACTACACCTAATCAAACCAAAAACCCAGATTACAGACCCCCCGATCACTGTAAACTGACGCACTTATCATAAGCTGCACCCACACAGGATCCCCCCTTCTCTTAGCTCCTTTCTTTGATCCCTATAGGCTATTGCCATTGAAGAACAAAAAGAGAAGTATTTCATTTTTGGGGTTTTTTTTATTATTTATTTTTGTCTTTGTAAATAAGAAATTTTGGAAATTGAGAAGGAAAGGAAGAAGGGAAAAAAGAAACCCTAAAGTTTTATGATCAGATTGTTTTATCGGCTGTATGACTAAGAGGCGGCATGATCAATACAGCTAACGGCATGATTCCGACATCTTCTTCATCGGCGAACCCTCAATCGCCGGGTTTGAAGACTTATTTTAAAACCCCAGAAGGTCGATATAAACTTCACTATGAAAAGACTCACCCTTCTAGCCTTCTTCACTACGCTCATGGCAAGACTGTTACTCAGGTAACTTCAAATTTCTAGGGTTATAATCAAGATCCATCTTTTTAGTTTCCCTTTAAGTAGGTCTTATTTTTAGTATGGAATTTCATTTTGGTGTTTTTGTACTTAAAATCTATAATTAGATAATGGTATTTCCAATGTATTAGTAAAAATAGGGTTTTAACATATACCCAATTGTTTGAAGCACTGAATGAACGATTTTGTTAGGTTATTTTTTATGCTCAATTTGAACATTGTTGGTTGAAAGACTTTAAATTAATGCACATAAGCTTCAAATTTCAAGTGTTCTGGTTCAATATTGATTTTCTAGGTTACCCTTGCACATCTAAAGGACAAGCCAGCTCCATCAACCCCAACGGGTTCTTCTTCCAGCTTCAGTGCTAGCACTGGGGTAAAATCAGCAGCAGCAAGGTGGCTAGGCTCTGGGAATGGCAGCCGTGCACTTAGCTTTGTTGGAGGGAATGGTGGGACTAAAAGTATTAGTAGTACTAGTAGGATTGGGTCATTGGGTGCTTCAAGTTCGAGCAATTCATTGACTAATACAAATTTTGATGGGAAAGGAACTTATTTAATTTCCAATGTTGGTGATGCTATTTTTATAAGTGATTTAAATTCTCATGATAAGGTAATTTAGAATTTGACTTGTTAAGATATTTGATGAATGGAAAGGGTTTTGCTTGGAGCTATTTTAAGAATCTTGGTGTTTAATGTAGGATCCGATAAAGTCCATCCATTTCAGCAATTCAAACCCGGTTTGCCATGCATTTGATCAGGATGCCAAAGAGGGGCATGATTTGCTCATTGGGTTGAATTCTGGGGATGGTAATCATTGTTACAATTTGCAATTTTGATTCCAAGTTTTAAACTCTGCAAATTTTGAGTTCTGTTTCATTACTGCAGTTTACTCAGTGTCACTGAGACAGCAGTTACAGGATGTTGGAAAGAAGCTTGTTGGGGCACATCATTACAATAAAGATGGTTCTGTCAATAACAGGCATGATTTAGATTGCTATATCAGTATATCTTTTATATATTTCCGGCTTTCTCGAAGTTTGACTATTTCAACCGTTTTCCCCTGCCAAGTTATTTTTTAACTTTCCATGTTGAATATGTTCTGTTTGGGGTCTTCCTGCATTGTGATTCTTGTATATATATATATATATGTCCTATTTCTAGGATTGCATGAAGACAGGTTGTAATACCCAATGGTTCGGTGGCAGGATAATTTTCAATGACATCTTATATAGCTTAGTTTTTCTTTCAGATGGTGCATATGTAGCTTACTCCATGAAACCGTTATAAAAATATCTTTCTGTGGAATACACATTGGTTGTTTTAAAATGGTGATATTGCCTTTTTGGTCAACCATAAATTTAATTTTCCATCCACCTTTGAGACCTTGCTGTAGAGTGCTTCATTTGCTTTCTCTTTGACCTTCATATGCAATCTGAATTTATAAGGTATCAATACTATCCTCTTAAGTTCAGCAACTGAGTTGGTCTCTCTGTGGATTGATTGTTAACCGTGTTAGAAATATTCAACATATAATTTCTCTTCTAGTTTTGCTTTCCTCTTGGGCTTCCCTTAGGATGACAGCAGGGGATAACCAACTTTCGTCACTAATTGGTGTTTATCATCAATATATATATATATATATATATATATATATATATATATATATATAGTGTGTGTGTGTGTTGGCTCTACCCTTTGATTAATGCTTGTTGTTTCCAGCAGTCGCTGTACTAGTATCACATGGGTTCCTGGGGGTGATGGTGCTTTTGTTGTTGCTCATGCTGATGGAAATATGTATGTGTATGAAAAGGCAAGTTTCTAATAATTAGAAGGCTCTTTTCATCCCGGGTACTACAAATTCAATGATGTTCTATGCAGTGTGTTATTTTTTGAGCTTTTCTTTTTTCCCTCTCTAGAACAAGGATGCCGCTGGTGATTCTACTTTCTCTATTATAAAAGACCAAACTCAATTTTCTGTATCGCATGCACGTTACAGTAAGGTACTAGTAACTGTTCATTTTTAGAATTTTGACTCTCATTTGTGTTTGCTTCCTGAAATTGGTATTTTTACCTTAGAACTATTGTCTAAAGCCGGAGGTTATTAATATTATATCATCTGTATGGTTCTAGTAGGTATTGTCCTGTTTATAACTTATTTTTGAAGAGCTGCTATTAATCCTGATTTTGCTCATGGTTTTTTATTTACTATTATCTTTTTTTTTGAAGAGCTGCAAGTAGTTCTATAGAAGCCAATATTAATCATGCATGCTCAAAACCGTTAATCAACTCATTAACTGCCACTGTTGTATAAGAATGAAAGAAAAAGAGAAAAACATAGTCTTGTGCTTGCCTGCTGGTGTATATATTTATTTTGTCACAGCTAATGCTATGATAGTCTTGGTATGTGGCAAGATAGAGGACCCACCTTAGCACCATAATTTGGGATTAGTCTGAGTGTCCGACTGTCGTTTGATATCATTGTGGAAGCAATATATGTATTACTCCAAGCTTTCTATGTATTCTTTGTCTGTCACTTTGTTGACTTGCAATTTTTTACTTGCAGAGTAATCCAATGGCTAGATGGCATGTTTGTCAAGGGTCAATTAATAGCATTGCTTTCTCCTTTGACGGGGCGTACTTGGCCACCGTTGGAAGAGATGGTATTAATTCAAATTCACATAATTTACATTTTCTGGTCGTTTTGTTTCTAGTTAGTTTGAACTTTAACTTATCTTTTTGTCTTTTAATATGTTGAGTGCAGGCTATCTGCGAGTGTTTGATTATTCGAAAGAACAGCTTGTATGTGGTGGAAAAAGTTATTATGGTGCTGTACTATGTTGTGCTTGGAGGTGCTCTATTTTTGTTGTTTTAAATTTTGAAACCTGTGGCTGTTTATCTAGAATTAGAATATACCGTGTTTTCAATTTGTCAAGTTCCGTTCCTTATATATAAAAAAATGTCATTGACTACAACATCCACTAAACAGCATGGATGGGAAATATATTCTGACCGGAGGTGAAGATGACTTGGTTCATGTTTGGAGTATGGAAGACCGCAAGGTTGTCGCATGGGGTGAGGGGCACAACTCGTGGGTATGACTTTTATCTTCCAATGAAGGCTTCTGTTTATTTATTTTAGATGATGACGGCCTCTTACAAACTGGTGTTAACAGGTCAGTGGAGTGGCGTTTGATTCATATTGGTCAGCACCTAATACTGATGGCACAGGGGAGACTGTGATGTACCGTTTTGGTTCTGTTGGTCAGGTATATAGTCTGTTCAAAATAATGACTGCCTATCATCGTATTATCATCCTGATGCGAAGTTTTCCGATTGTTCTTCCCTGCTCATGCATTCTGATTGTTTCTTGATTTTGTTTGGAGATTCAAGTATGCTTCACACTTATGTTTATGTCGTGAAGCAATGTTCCTAGAGGTAGGGCTTAACTCCTTTTTCTATCTAAAGCCCCTTTTGGCTGTTTGGATTCGGGGATGAAAAGCACCCACCTGCCCTTATAACCAACTCCACCCCAACCACACAATTCACATATGTACACCGGAAAAGGTTTGACAGTAAAAATTTAGTTCCTTCTTTCCTATTGAAGGGGGTCATCTGACTGTAGGTCTTGAGCCTTAATATCTTAGAACTGAAATTCAGAACTCTGAAATAAGCTTCTTGGCTTTGATGGTAATATTATAATAATCTGCATTATATTCCCTTTTCCTGGAGAAAAGCTAACCTCTCCCTTGCAGCACCTACAGTATATCTCATTACTGCCTTCTTCTGTGTAGGACACACAGTTGTTATTGTGGGACCTGGAAATGGATGAAATTGTGGTGCCTTTGCGTCGATGCGCTGGAGGGTCTCCTACTTATAGCACTGGGAGCCAGTCTTCCCACTGGGACAACGCATCCCCCTTGGGTACCTTGCAACCTGCCTCAAGCATTCGAGATGTACCAAAAATTTCACCACTGGTTGCTCATCGCGTTCACAACGAACCACTCTCGGGCTTGATTTTTACCCAGGACTCCGTACTTACAGTTTGTCAAGAGGGGCACATAAAAATCTGGATGAGACCGGGTGCTGCAGAAAGCCAATCGAGCAACACCGAAACATTGTTAAGTACCAGCTCCAAGGATAAGCCATTACATTCCAGCAAGATTGGCGGTTCTAGCTACAAGCAATGATCAGACTATCATCAAGGACTCCAGGCAAAACGGAAGGCCGTTTTTTTTTCCTGCCGAAGTCGCATTTCTATTTGCTAGTGTGGGCCGGTTTTTGCAAGTACAACTGTGTGAACCGAATTGAATTGCAGTGAAATGAACCACCTGAATCCATTGTATATTCAAGGACAAAATTTGCCATTGACAGCACAAAGAGGTGTGGAGGAAAGAACCTCCATTATAAAAGTAGAAACGGCTATTCCTAGAATATTTAACACTGACATGAAGTTGGTCCTTTAAGATTTGTATTCTTATTGGTAAATTTGAGCTATTGGTGATGCATTATCACCATTAAGATTATTATTTTTGTTGGATGATGTTGAACATGCTGATAGCTTCGTGCACATAATAGTTTCATGAGTTAGTTTGATTGAAACATATCATCTTTACTGTTTCTTCTTGAACATCTAAAAGTGCAATGGAGCATAATAGAAAATTTCACATTCCAGCAATTCATTCATTGTATGTAGTAGCAAACTGTTTGATTATTACAATATAGCAAAGAGATGAAAAGAAAAGAAAAACAATAGGGTACTACTAATACTATACAGGAAGAAAAATAACTTCATCTTATTCATCAAGGCCATTGTTGACCTTTATCTCCAAAAGCCTTTCAACCGGTTGCCTGCATATCGGGCAGCGATTGGTTTGGCATCTCAAAACCTTTGCACAAGAGCTACACATGCACTGCATAACCAACAAAAACAAACCAATTGAATCAGCACCCACTGTAAGCATATATACTAGTTTGTCCTTGCGGATAGACAAATAGACCATTTATATGAGACCCACGACTATAATATTTCTTTTTCCTATACCAAAACAAGTTCATAATAACAGTTAAAAGTAAACAAAGGTAAAAATAAGAAACGCAACTCACATAATGTTGTAAAAGATCAAAGAAAGGAAAAAATGATGCAGCTGTTTCTAGTTTTTACCATGTGCCTGCAGGGAAGAACGGTTGTGTCCCTGGGCTCTGAAAGGCAAATGACGCATTCTTTTCCGGGGTCATTTGCATCAACATTGTTATCCACTGAATTTCCAATCCCGTATATTTCTTGCAGCTCATACCTCACCCCACTCACCCACAGGATCTGTTTCACTACTCTAGTGTGGTATTCACCCTTCTCCTTCTCAAACACGGCCTGAGTTATCTGAGAATTCATGGCTCCCGGCACTTGATTTCCATCTGACCCATTCTGGTTGACAGGCAATGCCTCTGCTTTCACTGCTAGAGGATAGATATCCGCGTCTACTTTGAATAACCCGGACTCCTCAAACATAGAGAAATCAATCCCTGTTCCAGAGGGCTGTGTGAACTTCTGTCCTAGACCTTGTTCGAAAGGCACGGTAACTGGTGGTAGAATACTTTCCTTCACCGGTGTTAGATTGCAGTCGTCACCTTCTTTTGCGAAGAAAATAACAGTCATCCTGTTTGCAGAGCAAAGCAAACACTATATTTTGTTAAGACACAAACAACAGGATTCATATAACAACAACCCTTCAACGAAGGGAAGCAACATTGAAAGTCAGATAAGATGCTGCATATGAAATAACCTATATGCATAAAAATGACACTAATAAGAAGAAATAAAGGAAAAAAGCTTGTCTGGAAAGGCTACATGGATCCGCTACATTAAAGAAGTACTGCTTTCTCGTGATGAATATGAAACAGAAGTACCGTAAATGACATTGTTGGATAAGAATGAAAACTCCAACAGAAAAAGGTGAAGGATGATAAGAAATGTTTCACAAGAAATTCTGCCAGCTCAATGCTTGCTAGGTAAGTTGAACAAACCATTCATGACTATTTTCTGTTATCTATTGCAAAACTTCATTCAAGCAAAAAGAATAGAGCTCATCTTTCCTTCATTTTACTCTAGTTGAGAAGTTTCTATAATCAATTACTGGGACACACAATATCACCATCATTTTAGTTTTCATCATATAAAAGCTATTGACACTTCCTCTGTCAAGTAAAACAAGAAAATCGCGAGCTTCAACATTGACACACAGAGGCGGGGAATACCTCAAAACACCTTAACCATTGTGAAATACCATTTTTGGAACTTTTCTTCCCTTTTCCAGACAATCAGGTTCTTTGATCACTGACAGACCCCATATAAACAAGGAAGCCTTAAGACCTCGACATATAACTGACAAACAACAAAATCGAAACTTAAAGTTAACAAAAGCTGTCCAATCTTTCATTGATCTATATTTTACAAATCCCTTGGCAAACCTTAATCCCACTGAAAATGTCCTGTAATACACTTATAGGTCAAATTTGAATTAATACAAGTCTCGAACTCTAAACAAAGAAGATAGCATTCTAACAACCACATCAATTATATTCATTGCAATAAATTCCAATCAAAAGGAACTCATATTCATAGCTGCCACCAGTTATTCTCATTGACAGCAAAAATTAAAATTTATCCAAAAAAGATTGAATTTTATACCTTCCAGCAAGAGTAGCATCAAAAGTGAAATAAACCAAAAAATTACCGGGATCCTCCTAATCAGGAACCAATTTCAAGAAAAGAAAATCTATAATCTAAAAATCCCTTGGCAAACCTTAAACCCTCTAAAGGTGCCTCTCTCAAACGGTAATACACTTATGTTCTAAGATGGCATAATATACATCTCAAGCTCTGAAAATGAAGACAGTTTTTAACACAATAATCACATCGATTATAACCACATATGAAAATTCAAATAAAAAAGCAACCCATATTCATGGCAGCAACCAGTGATTCTCATTGACAACAAAAATTGAAACTTTGTCCGAAAAGATTGAATTTTTATACCTTCCAGCAAGAGTAGCATCAAAAGTGAAAGAAACCAAAAACTTTCCGGGATTCTCCTCGTTAGGTACCAATTTCAAAGTTTCCTTCTTCAAATTAACGTCATTCCGTATAGTAACCGCCTTTTGATGCTCAATATACGGCACCGGTGGCGGAGGCATCATCGGTCCATACGAATACCTACTCCAATTGGCGGGATCCATGTGTGGACCGCCTCGATGGTGATGATCGTAAGGCGCCGGAAGAGGCAAGGGCGCCGGCGGCTGAGGCGGATAGTAGCCTGGATACTGATAGTATTGGGGTGGGTTCGTGTTGGTGTACTGGGGCGGGTAAGGCGTGGCGGCAGCAAAGACGTAGCGATTGGCAGAGATTTCGGGTTGAGGTTGTGCTGGAGTAGGCGGCTGTGGCGGCGGAGGGTGGCTTCGGCGACTGCCGTTACGCCGCCAGCCATTTCCGCTACTTCCAACGTTCCCCATGAATATATATTGCTGTTGAAGAAGGAATGAAGGGGGAAAATTTGAAGTTGTTATAAATATCTACCTATAAAGAAAAGATTTTGATAACGAAGTTAGATCCAAATTCAAGTGAACAAATTTGGGTTTTCCTCTTTTTGCCCCAAAAACAGAAAAGGAAGAATGAAATTGAAGTTGTTTGGGAGAGGAAGGAAAAGAGAAGAGTTTGTTACTTGTTGGGTATTTCGTCGGTAGAAGACAGAAGAAGCGAAGCGAATGGAAAGTTGGGAGAGAAAAGAGAAGATATGGATGCTATGCCTATAAATATAATGGGTTGCGTAGAGTACCACTCAGACCGCCATTAATGGAGATATACAGATTGTGTGCAACTTTGTTCTCTTTTTTAATTTTTAGTATAAACTATTCCATACACCACTAAAGTTTAGGTTTAATATCAATGTAAACATTGAGCTTTAAATTAATTCAATACTAACACTGTTTTTTCAATTTGATTTAATGTAAACGTTAAATAGAAAAAAAAATGAATGTGACTAAGATGGGAAAATAAACGCAATATAAGTGACGATTTTATCAAAAATAATTATTTAATGACCAAAACAAAAAATGAAAATAATTTAGTGACCAAAATTTTTAACCTTTAAAATTATTCCTCTAAGATTGTGAATTCATATAATTAAATTAAAAACTTACATATATTCAACCTGATGTGATTCCTAATTATACCTAGAGATGTGTTTTTTTTCATGGTAATATACATATTCGTCTTACGGTTCATATTCGGGGTGCGAGATTGCTTCTTCCAATAATGTCATCTCCAAGGTATGAATTCGCGTCATCTTTTTGGGAGTGCAATGTTCCTTGCCAATACACCTAACACTTTGTTGGTAGAGATGTGTTTTTTTAATTCCTCGGATAGTATAAATTAAAATAAAGGTTAAAGGGGTATTTTTGCCATTGAGTTCGATCCAAATTAGTAATTTAGCCCTTTGTGCGAAAATACAGTCAATTAGGTCTTCCAGTTCACGAATTGTAGCAAATTAGCCCCTTGACCAACGTTGAATGTTATAGTAATGATGTGGCAGTACACATGTGATGATGACGTGGCGTAGGGGCTGAATTGATTTTTAACCGAATTCGAGGGCATAATTGATTTTTTACCGAGTTTAGGGGCATAATTGATTTTGATTGAAAGTTCGATAACTTACTTACTCTTTAAGCTAAAACATAATAAATTATTAAAATTTTAAAAATATTTATATAATATTTAAGTATTCATAAAATATTAAAAAAAATAAAACACTGTAATAAATATAAAAAATTAAGTAAAAAATAAAATTAAAAATATGAAATTTATAAATATAAAAACTCAACATTTAAAAATATTTACAAATCATCGGAAAAGTCTTCGACTGTTTCTGGTTATGCTAAGTCTTCGTTACCAAAATTCTTCTTCGTTTTTCTACATCAAATATTAATTGAGCATCAATTTGATGTAGAAAAGCGAAAGCAATTTGTTTATCCAAACTAATATTTAACTTATACTCTTCTAACCTAAAAAATAAACAAAACTACATCTATTGAGGTTTGAACCAAAATAACTTTGAACTAAAAGCTATGTGCTTAACAACTAAACTAGGTTAAGAGTTTATTTTGTATCCACAAAATCTAATATTTAATTTAAGATTTATTATCACCTAAAAAATAAATCAAAATACTACTAAAATTATTTTCCAATTCTTTTGGAATAAAAAATTAATTAATTGTTATTTTTAAAATGTATTAAATCATTCTAAAAATTTTAAATATAAATTTTTAATAATTTAAAAATAACTATTTAGATTTAAAAGTATTATTTTAATTTTAAAAATTAGCTTAAAATGTTATTAAAATTGAAGATCAAACTAGAATTATTTTTCACTTCGTTTTGAAATAAAAATTTATTTTATAAAACTAATATTAAAAAATTTAAAAATTAAATTTGTAATATTTATTTAGAATAAAATATAATTTTTAAATAACATTTAATTTGTTGACATGTATACGAACAAATTATTTTATATTTAATTAACTTTTAGAATGATGTAATATATATATATATATATTTGTATAAAAATAAATAATTAAATTTTTATTCCCAAACGAATTGAAAAATAAATTTAGATTGATTTTAGTAGTACTTTGATTCAATTTTGAGGTGATAATACATTTTAAATTAAACATTAAAATTTAGGGATATATACTAAGTTCTCTACCTAGTATAGTGGCTAAACATCTTGCTTTTGGTGCAATGTGTTCATGATTCAAATCACTATAGAGGTTATTTTTTTTATTTTTTATTTTTGAGATTGAAAGAGTATAACTTAAATATATGTTTGGTTAAAACTTAACCAAATCTTAAGCATAGTTTAATGGTTAGGTGTTAGACCCCTTATGCAAGGGGTTACATGTCACCTCCAGGTTGGTCGAATAAAAAATATTATTTAACTTGCCAATAAAGAAAGAGGTGATGACGTAAAAAATTAAAAAATGTCACGTCAGCGATTCTGTTAATTTTGTTAACAGGACCAAAACAGGAAAGATATCTAACGGGAAGGACAATTTTGACGAAAAAATTAGTTGGGTGACCAAAACAGGAAAAATGGTCATAGTTTGGTGGCCACCAGTGTAGTTTTCCAAAAAATTATTTATCAAGTTTTAATATTTTTAAATTTTTTAATAATGTCTTAAATTCTTATTTTTTAGCTTAAATATTAAATAAGTTATCAAACTTTCAATTAAAATGAATTATGCCCCTGAACTCGGTAAAAAATTCAATTATGTCATCGAATTCAGTTAAAAATCAGTTTAGTCCCTCTGCTACAACAACATCGTGGACCGCCATGTTAGCATAGTGGACTGGCACGTCAGCACTATAACGATCAACGTTGGTCAAGGGGCTAATTTGCTGCAATTCGCGAACTGGAGAACCTAATAAGCTGCGTTTTCGTGCGAGGGGCTAAATTACTAATTTAGGTCGAACTCTAGAAAAAAAGTACCCCTTTAACCTAAAATAAAACTTTTTTTATCATTTTTATAAATAAATTTATAAAAAAAATTATAATGGTAAAAATACGTTACAACTGATCATTTACTTCCCTTTCCACGATATTTTTTTATCACTTTAAAAATGTTCATCCAAATGCACCTATAAAAAAATAAGACCTTTATGATTGGGAAATGTAGACAATTTTCAAATAAAAATAAATTTATGTTCCTTTTCATGAAATATAAAATAATATATTTTTGGGGAATTCTTTATGACGTCAGATATGGGAATCTATAGGGTAAACACAAAGAGAAATAAATATATATGAAAAGAAAGATTTTGAAATGAGTTTTGACTTTTGAGAGAAGAAATTAATAGCGGCAAACAAATGACACTGAAATTAGGGACGGGACTAAGACATACTTATAATGGGATAAATTTTAATGTCGCTCAAGAGTCTTTGGATCTTCTCATTCCATCTACATCGGTCGGCCTACATAAACAGGGATGGAGCCAAGATATTAATAGCGGCAAACAAATGACACTGAAATCAGGAACGAAGCTAAGATACACCCATAATGGGATAAATTCTAATGTCGCTCAGGAGTCTTTGGATCTTCTCATTCCATCTACATCGGCCGGCCTACATGAACAGGCCTACCGCTCACAATGAAACTTTTAAGTTTGAATGTTTGGGGCTTGGGAAAATCTCGGCCAAGGCGACGTCTCCAGCATACGCTGAGGAACACAAACTCGTCCGTAACTTTTATTATGGAAATGAAACTACACGCTTCTGAAATGCTGAAAGTTCGAAGAAAATGTGGCTATACGAATGGAGTGGAAGTTGGCTCTAGGGGTCGAAGTGGTGGTCTCTGTTTTGCATGGCGACATGACTGTGACTTTACACTTAGATCATTTTCGAACAAACATATTGATGTGATCTTTTCAAAGGAAACGAATGGCCAAAATGGCGATGTACTGGATATTGTGAGGAGCCTGAAGAACATCGAAGAGTCTTATCATGGAACTTATTGAGACAACTGGATGACACACCAGATATTCTCAGGGTTGTTATCGGGGATTTTAATGAAATTTTGTTCTCTTTTGAAAAATCTGGAGGTCATATTAGAAATCAAAGGCAGATGGACTGTTTTTGGCAGGCTCTTGAGGATTTTCATCTATCTGATCTTGGTTATTGTGGCAATTGGTATACTTGGGAGAAAGAAAAGTTTGAAGCTACAAACATTCGTGGGAGACTTGACAGGTGTGTAGTAAATGAACCTTGGTGGGCTACATTTCCCCATTTCTCTCTAGACCACTTACCTCATTCCATGTCTGACTACTGTCCCTTATTATTAAATACTGGAATGGAGCCTGTAATCACTAATTTTGTTCGAGATAACATTTTTTTATTATAATGGGCTTATATGGACTGTTGTTTAATTTTTAACTATATAAATGTGTGTAAATGGCTGCAATTAAAATCCAAAAACAAAATTTTTTTACTATTAGTTATTATATTGCTATTAGAAAAACCCTTAAACATTACTAATATATTATGTTATCTTACTCATTATTAATATTATCTTATTGTTGTTAGTATCACTGATATTATTATTATTATTATTATTATTATTATTATTATTATTATTATTATTATTATTATTATTATGTTGTGAATAAAATAAAGAAGAACAAGAATAAGAACAAGAAGAACAAAGAGATGAGAGAAAGAGGGAGATTTATATTATTCTCAAAATATAGAATTGTATACAATGCCTTCAATGAATCATCTATTTATAGGCATAAGAAGTACATAATACATTAAACTCTAATTAATAGAGATAATATTTCTAATAATAAATAAATCAAACTCCTTAGATAAAGTTCTAATCATGATAGACATCCACATAGATAAATATTCATAACACTCCCCCTTGGATGTCTATGAAGATAATGTGCCTCGTTAAAACCTTACTAAGATAAAACCCAGTGGGAAAAAAATTCATTAGTGAAGGAAAAAGAGTACACACATCTTTAATACGCATAACATGTTGCCTCATTAAAAACCTTACCAGGAAAACTCATTGGGACAAAACCTTGGTTAAGGGAAAAAGAGTGCAACGCATATTTACTCCCCCTCATAAAAATATCACATAAGATCTTTGAATCTTCATAATTCAATCTTGAATATAATCTTCAAATGTTGAAATAGAGTATGCACTAGTGGATAAATCTTCCAAATTATTGCTTGAAATGATTCATCAAATACTATTCTTCTGAAGATCATGAGGGACGGAACTTTAAAGAGATATGTTTCATTTTATCACATTTGATGTATCCACCTTGAGATATAAATTCTGCATTATCTCTACATAAAATAGCTTGCATCTTATCTTGTGAAAGTAATTTACATATCTTCTAGATATGTTTAGCCAAACACATATTTCGGCTTTGCCTCATGCATAGCAATTATTTAAAGGCAATGGTCTCGTAGCACTTAGATAGTATTTCTGGACCAGCTAAGATACGATGCTTCCAGATCAATTAATGTATATATGGTGCTTTTAGACCAAGAATATCATCACATTTTTCTCGAGGGCGGAATGTATCTTTGTTTATATTAAGAGACCTAGCAACCAAATAGTGGTAAACAAATATGCATTATGCATGTAAAGTCTCTTTAAACATTTTTCTGTGTATGTCGATTGCTGCACAAGGATTCCATTGTTAAGGAAATCTCATCACGAGTCTCAATGAATCGCCAACATGCAAAATAAAAACAAAGACAAATCCAGAGTTAAACCTCTTAATAAAATGCTCTGGAAATTAAATCATTCTTATTGCCTTCCGCTAATAAGTATTCAATGGGGCGATTATACCAAATGTGCCCAAAATGTTTTAATCCATAAAAGATATATTCAATATAATTGAATAATGTTCTCGAGAACTTGAATTAACTGCTTCTGACAGTCTAAATCCTTCCAGAAGCTTCATGTAAATGTTGTTATCAAGAGACTTATACAAATAAGATGTAACAACATCTATTAGGCGGAAACCGAGTTATTTCATTTATTGTCAGACTATCTAAAAGTAACTCCATCCACCACAGAGGAATATATTTTCCTCATAATCAATTTCATGTCTTTGTGAGAATCTTTGCAACCAAATGAGCTTATATCTCGTGATTTCTCCTTTTGATTTCTCTTTCTCACAAAGGCTCATTAATATCCACGAGCTTTACACATTTCAATATACGGGCTATAGGCCCAAATAATTCTCTTTTCGAAAGAGATCTTAGTTTCGCCTCAATTGCCTCTTTCCATATTGGCCAATCATTTCTTTGTTTACATTGTCCAATTGACAATGATTCATGATCCACATCATCAAATAAAATCTCTAATGCTATATTGCATGCAAATGTATTATCAACGTCGATTTGATTTCAGTTCCACTTATTACCAGACATGACATAATCTATTGAGATCTCTTTATTATCAGGTACCTGAGTCATGTTAATGTCTCTATTAGAGACCTTTTAATCTCTTCTTGAGATTTTCATAATTCATTGATTCCTCGATCAGACCATCATAACTATAGCTCCCTTCCTCTCTCTTTTTTTTCGAGGATTTTTATCTTTGGAACCTACTTGTCTACCACGCTACAGGCGTAAGTTAGACTCATTAGCAACTAAAGTTTGTCCTTCTGGGACATCAAATTTAAACGGAGCATTCATAGCTGGTATATGTGACTTAGTCACTCTATTAGGGTCAACAAAATCATCTGACAATTGATTTGCTACATGAATTATCCTTTGAACTTATAATTCACATTGTTGAGTATGTAGATCAAACTAAGATAATGATAATTCATTCCAATTTATTTCTTTTTCCAGCTATTTTATTTTCTTCCCCTAATGTTGGGAAAACCGACTCATTAAAATGATAATCGGCGAATCGAGCTGTAAATAAATTCCCTATCAGAAGCTCAAGATATTTAATTATCAAGGAAAATTTGAATCTGACATATATTCCCAACCTCCTTTGAGAACTCATCTTTGTGCGTTGTGGTGGAGGAATCAGAATATATACCGCACAAAAAAAATTTAAGATGAGAAATATTTGGTTTTAACCAAAAACCATTTGTAATGGGGAGAACTTATGTTAATTTGTTGGCTTGATGCGAATTAGTGATACTACACGTAGAATGACATGTCACCAGCATTATCAAGACCGATTGTCTTTATAAGGTAATCTAGAAAATGTGCTCATAATTTTATCAACTGAGCAAATAGCCTAGCAAACACCAAGTTACGAGTTGATAACAAGGATACATATGACCATCTATTCGATGCATCGATTAAAATCGTAAAATATCTAGATGGACTGTAAGAAAGGTGTATGGGCCCACATATATCACCTTGTATCCGTTCCAGAAATTAATAGATTCACAATCTATCTTAGCTGATGATGATTGAATAATCAATTTGCTTTGATAGCAAGTATCACATGAAAAACATTGCCTTGAAGAAAATTTTAGTTCTTCAATAATGACCACATGAAAGTGTCAACAAATTTTTGCATCATAATTGAACCGGGATGGCCTAACCGGTCATGCCAAATAATAAAGTTATCAGTGAACTTCTGATTTACAATAGCATAAGCTTTAATTTGTACTAATTCTTGTGTAGTACAATATGAATGACATTGCATATTTTTTTTTCAAGATTTTATTATTGCCTTGAGTTATACTCGTAAGATTGAGATAGTCAGCACCCCTCGACTAATATTCTCAATATATTTCTGCAAATATCTTTAAAATTCAATAAGTCTCTTTGCGTCTTTGACAAGTATATTGCATTGTAAAAATGGAATAGAGTTCCATTTGGCAATAACATATTTGCTCAGTCGAAGCCTTCTGTGATATTAGTACTTCCGGATATAATACTCACATTATTCCCTTGCATTTTAAATGGGAAAATATGCATAGTTATGCACCTTTCAAAATGTGATTTGTTTCATTCACTTCAGGGAATGAAAAATATTAAATATAGCACATCATATCAAATTGGTTATCTATCAAAGATAAACCCTCAAGAACTTATTGCTCTTACGAAGCATTGATATTTTAGTACTTTGGGAAATAGTACTCATATTTTTCCCTTGCATTTAAATGAGAAAATATTTCTTACGCTTAAGTATAGTATGAGTTCGTCGGCCGCCGGTAGCGTTGGGCGGACGATGTCGAGAGAATGGGGGGAGTTTGAGTTTTAGGGTTAGCAAAAGAGTCTAAAATGGTTTTAAACGCATTTTCATAACGTTTTAAGGATTTAAAATTGGCGTAATCTCGCTTTGGTCCTTCCGCGTCGCGCTATTTACGCGCACAAGGGTTTCCGTCTTTTTAAATACCCTCCTTGGTCCCTGCAGTTTTGAGCTGTTTTGCAATTTCGTCCACGTTTTGAATTTAATCAGATTTTGAGCGGTTTAATATCCCTTTTAGCCACTAAATTACAGATCAGATTTCAATTTGGTCCTAATTCTAGTGTGTTTAATCCCCATGTTTATCACGCATTTTAATTTCTGCCACTGCATTTTAATTTCTTTAATTTCAGTCTTATTCTTGCTTTTTTTATTATGTGATATGTGGAATGTATGATATTTATTGTGATTATAGTTTTGGTTGATAATAAGAATATATGTGGTTGTCATGTATATAGTATATGTCTTATAAGATACCTTTTTATAATGTAAAATTTACATAATATAATATATATAATATATGGTTTCTTTGTATAATACGTAACATATAGTTTATATGTAAAATATAATATAGTTTTCATATGATATGTAGTTATATATATATATATATATATATATATATATATATATATAATACGGTTCTAATATAATGTATAATATATATAATATAAAGTTTTCTTATATAATATAGCTTATACATATATAATATAGTTTTAATAAATGTATTATAATATATGTCTTTTTTTTACATAGTATGATTTTCTTTTGATGTTTTTACGTGATATTATGTGGCATGCATTTATACCTATCATTCATCTGACCCTTTATCCCGATTGCATGTTAACTAATTTAAACTATACAAAAGAGAGGTATCTATTAACCCCGATATTTGTGTCGAAACAGCCCGAGCTCAATGGATGTAGACCAAATATTTGGGTTAATTCTCACCGTCTCTAGGTAAGCAATAATTAAAAATAGAAATATCATAACATCATTCCTAAATGCTTGCATCATGCATAAATGTGACGTACGAGAGTCGAACCATAAATTAACACGGCAGCCAGAGTTATATGATGTCGGTTTAATCTATGGTCCGGCGTACCGTCATCCTTGTTAATTAAATGCCTAATTAATTCTAAAGCACCAATTTGATAAAGCCCGTACAATTAGAGTCAATTTTCAATTAAGAACACCTAATTAAATTCACTTTAAACTTTAAATAATTTCCATCGATTAAGGGCAACAAATATTTTGGTACTGATTTCCGGGCGTGATGGGGGTGCTAACCCTTCCCCACACGTAACCAACTCTCGAACCCTTTTAAAACGAATCTCTGGTTTTTATGGTGTCCGGCGTACCTAAGTGGCCGGTGGCAACTCCAAGTCTTTTCATTGTTTTCCAAAACTCCAAATTTTAAAAGGAAATCTCCTTTTAATCGGGGTTTTTTTTTAAATGTGGGATACATAAAAGTAGTTTTCGAAAAAAAACGTCATTACAACATGGCGACTCCACTAGGGACCAAATTTGTTTTTACAAAACAAAAGAGAGTTAGGCCAAGAAAATATTTGTTTCTTTTAATGATGGAAATTTTTAAAATTTCAATTGACTTTAATGAGGTTGTTCTTCCTTGAAATTGTGACTTAGATTGTACGGGCTTTGAAAATTGGATGTATTCGAATTAATTCTTCATTTAATTTCTAAGGAGTCACCGACATGTGTTGCATCTTGATCATTAAGCTCTCAACCCGAGCTTTACCCCTTAAGTGGGAGTGAAACGCCCATACCCACGTGAGTATCCCTCCACGAGTCGGTAATTCACTTTCAAAATCCACCCCTTTGACACGTGAGTAGCCTTCCACGTCACTAGGTCATGCTTTCCCTCGAACCGAAACCAATTTGCAAGCTTGTAATGGGCCAGAATTGGGGTTCTTGTTGCCTTAGTAGGTAATAAGATAGGTTCGGGTACCCTTGTTAGAACCAAACCCATGCGTGAGAATCTAAGAAGCCCACCCTATTAGAGCCATGCAGATAACCGTAGAACTAGAATTCATGTTGTAGGTTTTTCCTTTATATGTCTTGTTTTGATTAATTGCTTTTCGCCTTGCGATTAATTTTGCTCACTTAATTATTTACCCTTTTTACTAACACGTTCGTTCTCAATGTTCTTTTACTTGTTCTGTTTATTTGTTATGCATATTCATGACATTTTCATATGAAGTGTTTATTCGAGAACATTCCAAAATTGAAGGCTTTTGTGATGGGGGAAAGAGTCCTTCATAAAGGGTTGAAGAATCCCAAAGCTCAAGATTGATCATAAGATGAGCAACGGTTAATCCGATTATTGGCGGAGAAGGAATCTAGTTGTGTTTTATGTGGTGGATATTTCCTTTTCTCATTGTAATGAGACTTGATCTCCATTGTGGAAAGTTGTTTAATGAGGATGTTCGTCGATCAACACTTTTTTTGCATTATTCCTTGTATACTTGTCTTTAAATTATCTCATCTTCATGCATATGATACATTGCATACATTAATCAATCATTAAATTAATTACGAGAAATATCATGGCAGAAAGTGAAAGTTTAATCTACAATCATTCATCATTCATATGATACCCGTTTGCAAACCCGAGCAATGGAAGAGAGATTGGCCAAGGTAGAGAAAGGGCAAAAGGACCTCGAAACTCGTTTGAACGGGGTCAATAAGAATATCAGCGATCAAATCGCACAGTCGCAAGCTTCTATTATTGCTCAGATGACTGATGTGTTATTGAGGATGAAAGGCAATGAAGGAGTTTCTATGGATAGCTCAAATATTGAAGAACAAGAGGATACTACATCCCATGTGAAGGATCAACAAGAAGTGCCAATTCCCGGAAAAAGAGTCTATATTAATCTCGCGGGAGTTTCTGCCAATCCCACCATTGGAGCACTTGCTAGCCACCACAGGAGAACCTCATCGAATCAGCTCATTGACTTAGGGGCATGATATGAGGATGAAGTGGAGAGGATTGAGGCCGAGATAGAATAGAAGCATGAGGAGAGGTTCCACTTCTTTGAAGAAAGATTTAAGACCTTACAAGGGACAAATGAGCAAGGGAATGATGCTAGTGATTTGAGCCTTGTAACAGATTTAGTCCTTCTGCCGAAATTCAAAGTTCCCGATTTTGAGAAGTATGACGGAACTACTTTCCCCCTAGCGCATGTTACTATGTATTGCCGGAAGATGACAGCTTTTATAAAAGACGAGAAGCTACCTATTCACTGTTTTCAAGACAGTTTAACTGGTTCCGCAACTCGTTGGTATACTCAACTTAGTCGAGTCGACATCAAGTCATGGAGAGATCTTTTAAAAGCATTCGTGGGTCAGTACAAGCATGTAACTGATATGACTCCAAATCGGCTCATGCTACAAGGTTTGGAACAAAAACACAATGAGAGTTTCCGTGAGTATGCCCAGCGTTGGCGAGACGTGGCAGCTCAGGTGCATCCCCCACTTCCGGAAGGCGAAATTATTCCTATGTTTGTGGACACTCTAAAAGGAGTCTTGTATGATCACTTGATAAGCAATCCCGCCAATAGCTTTGCAGACATGGTCATGACGGGAGAACGTATTGAGGATGCTATTAAGAAAGGGAAGATAATGGATCCCTATAGCACAACCGCCCACAAGGGGCATGAGTCCCAAGTTCATATGGTGGGTTCTCGCCAAAACAACCAGTCTCATGGCCGCTACCATAATCAAGCATCCTGGTCTGCAAAGCCTCCAAGGGTTCTTAACCCGGTTCCTATGTCGTACACCGATTTGCTCCCAGTGCTTATTGAAAAGAAGCTTCTGACCCCAGTTCAGTCCAAACAAAAGGATCCTCCCTATCCTGAAGGTTATGATGTTAGTTCCATATGTGACTACCATGTGGGAAGCACGGGCCACACCACGGAGAATTGTAGGGCACTGAAAAACAAGGTTCAGGGACTGATCGAGAATGGTCTGTTGAAGTTTTGAAAAGAAAGAATGATGAGCGTGACTTTTGAGAGGTGTTGTTTCCCGGATTTTTAGGAGCTCGTGTGTTCAAGTTTTCTTTCATGTTTCATTTTCTCTTGAAGTAATGCATAGAACAAACATTGCAATCATTTTTCCTGAAGATAGCAATGATCATTTTAAGGGCACTCGTTATGTTTCCGGATTTTCTTTCTAATGAAAATGCATTTTTCTTAACATACAATGACCTTGAAATCATATATATGTATATTTCTCCTTACCTCCATAGGTTCTTGGATATCACATGCATGATGTGGCGTTGATTCTAATGAAAGAGATCGATCGAATGTTGTGATAATAGTAAAGTGTGATTTCCCACTCCGTCCGCTCTGGTCGGCAAAATGAGAGGAGCAAGATTACTATTCCTTCGATGATGTTCGATGATAAGAAAATCTCTTGGGAAAGCCCAAATAGAGTTGCTTGGATGTGCCTAAAGAAAAGGAAAAAATAGACCATTTCAAAATAAAATGTTTTTAACTTCAGAGCCTGGTAATAAGCATTAACAAAAAGCACTCCAATTTTTGAAACCTGGTAATATGAATTTTCGGATATGAGTGTGGAATTTTAGGGGCACTCCGCTGAAGCCCGAAACTCTTCACTTCATGAGTGATGGTAATATTTTCAAAATCTTGACCATACCGAGTAACTCGGGGTATTGTTGTATGCTCCATCATTTTCCTCGAGACAAAGGATTGTGACGAGTTGAATTCCCCTAAAAAAGGAGAAAATGAATGAACAAATTGAATAAGTTCTGGAGAGGAATCCTTGAGGACAGTGACACAAAATCAATGGTAATCATAAGCACACACTTACATATAAAGTCCTTAGAATGACATGTTCCATGTTCCACGGGCTAAACAAAAGTTGAAAGTTTAAACATACATATGAGTGAAGAAACATGATGAGAACTAGAAGGGATAGTAATCGAGCTGATCAAGCAAGTACCATAATCATGACGATGAACCGAGCGATTTGGGAGGAGTTTTACAACTTCACATATCGCCACACCATTCAAAGTCTTCGTAGGCACAAGCTATGCTTGAAGTGATCATTGGAAAGTTGAATCCAAGAAGCTCTTGCATTTGATATCTGGGACATCCTATTCTGTTTTTCTTTTTTCTTTTAATTAGAATTTTGGCTTCAAGGTTTTGTATATTAATCTGAAAATCCATTCTTCATTAGAATGACGACCAACAAATTGATATATTTTTAAACAAAGAAATTTCTTTGTATTACTTTAGAGATAAATGCATCACCATTGGTGAGGCCCAAAGTTGAGGGGCATTACATGGTGTGGGATGGTGAATGACCATTGGAGTTAGTTTGTCGTGAAGGGACATCATTATCCGCGGGACAACACGGGCTTTTACACATAAGATTTCGAATCAGAATAGAGGAGATGACATACTGTAGAACTAATATTTTGATATAATAATTGAAAAATGTTTTGGACAAAGTTAAAAAGAATTCAAAACAATTTCTAAAGTCCAAACAACTTGGAACTATGTTTAAGGGATATTTATAAAAGGTTTTAAGTGTTTTCAAAGCCAATTTCAACAAAACCATCCAGGTGTTTCGAAACACCCCTAGGTGTTTCGATACGGGTCTTTACAGTGTCAAAGTGTTTCGAAACGGGTTTCGAAATGGGCTTTATTTGGGTGAGATTTTGTCCTAGCGTTTCGATACGCCTACGTGGCATTGACCTCAACGGTCATAAACCCCCAACAGCTACTTCCCAACTAACATTTAAATGCAGATCGTTTCGATACGGTGATAAGCTTTTTGATATGGGCGTTCCGATACGGCCAAGGACGTTTCGATACGGGTGCTGCAATGATTCTTTCTACTTGAAGGGTGTTTCGAAACGGTGTCGAGCGTTTCGAAATAGGGAGCTGCAGAACTGCATTTATGGTGGGAAATTAAGTCTCCAACGGCTCTAATCCATCCCCAACGGTCCTCAACGGCTACAAACTCAATTAGGAGTATAAAAGGGACCTCCAAGCATCTAGTAATGGTCAATGCTTCAATTTTAATACAATATATGATCAAGAAATTGTCTTAGTGCTTAAGTGTCCATTCTTTGTATAGACAAACACTAGTGAGCCAAAATTGTTAGATTTGCTCAAGTGTTTTAGGATTGGGTGAGAGCTTAATTGTGCAAAAAAATACCTATTAGAGGGATTTGAGTTTGCTTATCTTTTCTCTTTGTAAAGAGGGTTAGATCAAGGCAATGGGTAGAAAGTTTGATCGGTTTGTAAGGGTTTCCTCCTAAGCCTAGAAAAGGGGACGAATCAATAGTGGATTGATTGGAAATCCTTAGTGGGAAGCTAAGGTAGTGGATGTAGACCTTGGTTAGAAGGTTGAACCACTATAAATACTCTTGTCTTTATCTTTATTAGCTTCCACACCTCTTACACCCAAAATTCCACTTCTCCACCACTTGGCGAGCAAGAACGGTTGAACGAATCGAGCACCACACAACTCAACAATTGGTATTAGAGCTTGGCTCAATTGAAGAGGATTAACATCCTATTGAAAAGATCCGGTAAGCTCGATCATCATTTTAAACAACCGGCTCAATGGTGCAATCCATCGATAAACCTCCCTTCTCCGACAGAACTCATTATGCCCATTGGAAGACAAGGATGAAGTTCTTTATAAAGTCAAAGGACTACAAACTTCTGGACATAGTTGAAGATGGTCCGTTCTTGCCTCAATGAAGCAAAACAGAATGGAATGCCGAAGATCGTAAGAAGATGAAGCTTAATTGCAAAGCCTTGCACATCCTCTTTTGTGCATTTGGCCCAACCATCTATGAGAAGATGTCTTCTTGTGAGAGTGCCAAGGAGGTATGAGACAAGCTTGAAGTCACATACGAAGGGAAAAACAAAGTAAAGGAGACCAAGATCGGACTCCTCAACCTAGCGTATGAAAACTTCAAGATGGATTCGGAAGAGGACATCGAGAAGATGTTCGATAGGTTCTCCACCATCACCAATGGACTCAAAGGTTTTGGAGAAGCCATCCCGGAAGAAAAGCTTGTCTGAAAGCTCATCTACTAACTTCCCGAGTCACGGAACTAAAAAAGGACCGCCATCATCGAAGCCAAGAATCTCAAAACCTTGAAGCTTGATGAGCTAATGGGGTCTCTTCTCACTCACCAAATTATGAAGAAAAACAAAGAGGAGAAGAAGAAGAGGGAAGAAATTAGAGCTATGGGGAAGAAGAAACTCAAAGGGCTTGGCATCAACACCAATGCCATTGCTCTAAAATCCTCCACATGTCATCATGTTGATTCAAGTGAAGAGGAGGATGATGAAGAAGAGATAGTTCATATCTTCAATAAGTGTACCCCATTAATGAAGAAAGCCTGGAAGAGCTTGAACGAGAATCCATGAAAAAGAAGAGGGCAAGCATTTCAAGCCATAAGAAGAAGGCATATGTGGCTACTTGGAGTAATGAGGACTCCACCGATGATGAACAAGCCAACATTTGTCTTATGGCCATCGAAGAAGATTCAAGGGTAACTTCTAATTCATCTACTTCATGTTCATATTCGTTTGATGAATTACAAGATGCCTATGATGATTTGGTTTTAGAGTTTAAAAATCACATTTTGAAAAATAATAAAATGATTTCAAAGTTGAAAATTCAAAATGATTTGATTTCTAAAACCAAACTTGAACTTGAAGCAAAACTCGAAGAGTTTGAACAAAAATGTTTTGATTTACAAAATTTGCTTCATAAAGTTCAAGAAGAAGAAGATTTGATTTCCAAAGAGCTTGAAAAGAAAAACAATTTTGGAAAATCAAACTTTTATGTAAGACAATCTAGTGCCCTTAGATTCATAAACGGAAAATGTTTTAGAAGTGTTTGGGTCCCAAAAGGACTAACCACTTCAACTAAAAAGGATGAAATTGAAAAATGGATTCCTAAGGGGACAAAATTTTGTGCTACTAACGTCTATGGATCCAAAGCAATTTGGATACCAAAACTTACTTGATTGTCTTTTGCTATGTGTGATGGAGAGTGACCAACAAGTCAAACATTGAGGGGGAGCCCCATGCACACAAGAAAGACACTTGAAGAAGGAAGGATTCACATCCTCCCTTGTGTTCAAGTGTGGTAAAATCTAGTTGCTTTTATTTGCTTTATTTTCATTTATGTTGAACTAACATTTTTAATGATGCTTTGAGTAAGAGGGAGCCATTTTAAAACCAAACTCTTTAATATTTTCAAAATCTAAACCTCTATGGTTATTTTGAGCTTAAAAGTATTTTAAATTCTTTTTGATATAACAAAAAGGGGAGAAATGGTTTTGAAAATTTGCATTTTCAAATGAATAGGGGGAGCTTTACTTTATTTTAAAATTTTCATCTCTTATTCACAATTTTAAATTTAAAGGGGGAGAATCCCAAACAATTTTTCAAGTTGGCTTTATTATATCAAAAAGGGGGAGATTGTAGAACTAATGTTTTGATATAATAATTGAAAAATGTTTTGGACAAAGTTAAAAAGAATTCAAAACAATTTCTAAAGTCCAAACAACTTGGAACTATGTTTAAGGGATATTTATAAAAGGTTTTAAGAGTTTTCAAAGCCAATGTCAACAAAACCATCCAGGTGTTTCGAAACACCCCTAGGTGTTTCGATACGGGTCTTTACAGTGTCAAAGTGTTTCGAAACGAGTTTCGAAACGGGCTTTATCTGGGTGAGATTTTGTCCTAGCGTTTCGATACGGCCTCTGCCGTTTCGATACGCCTACATGGTATTGACCTCAACGGTCATAAACCCCCAACAACTACTTCCCAACTAACATTTAAATGCAGATCGTTTCGATACGATGATAAGCATTTCGATACGGGCGTTCCGATACGACCAAGGACGTTTCGATACGGGTGCTGCAACGGCTCTTTCTATTTCAAGGGTGTTTCGAAATGGTGTCGAGCGTTTCGAAACAAGGAGCTGCAGAACTGCATTTATGGTGGGAAATTGTCTCCAACGACTCTAATCCATCCCCAATGGTCCTCAACGACTACAAACTCAATTAGGAGTATAAAAGGGACCTCCAAGCATCTAGTAATGGTCAATACTTCAATTGTAATACAATATATGATCAAGAAATTGTCTTAGTGCTTAAGTGTCCATTCTTTGTATAGACAAACACTAGTGAGCCAAAATTGTTAGATTTGCTCAAGTGTTTTAGGATTGGGTGAGAGCTTAATTGTGCAAACAAATACCTATTAGAGGGATTTGAGTTTGCTTATCTTTTCTCTTTGTAAAGAGGGTTTGATCAAGGCTTTGGGTAGAAAGCTTGATCGGTTTGTAAGGGTTTCCTCCTAAGCCTAGAAAAGGGGACGAATCAATAGTGGATTGATTGGAAATCCTTAGTGGGAAGCTAAGGTAGTGGATGTAGACCTTGGTTAGAAGGTTGAACCACTATAAATACTCTTGTCTTTATCTTTATTAGCTTCCACACCTCTTACACCCAAAATTCCACTTCTCCACCACTTGGCGAGCAAGAACGGTTGAACGAATCGAGCACCACACACTTGGCGAGCAAGAACGGTTGAACGAATCAAGCACCACACAACTCAACACATACATCTTGAAAGTACTTGGGTAATGACTCTGATTACGACTAAGGTCATTAGACTCGGGGAATGAGAAACACAAGTTGAGGGCAAATTTTGTCAGGACATGTGACTGATGAGTGGTTGTAGTCCCAAGTTGATGACCACAAACTCTAGAAAACGGAGACGAGCTAAAGCCATGCATCTTTCCATTCTCATGACCACACGCATCTTTGCATCATGAAACACGCTCATGCATCATTAATAGCTAGAAATCCCTATGTTAGGAGCATGTTAACTCATACCATCATAGCATTTTGTTTATTTTAAACAAGTATTTAAAGATTGATAAAGGGGTGGATCTACCATTTCACGAGAGGAGAAATAGATCTCATAAGAACCAAGAGTCCTTTGACTAGTATTAAAATTTTTAATCCCTGATTTTTATCCTTCCTAAAGGATATTTTTCTTAAAATTCAAATTTCTCAATGCTATCTTCCTTAAAGATTTTTTTTCTTAAAACTCAAATTTCTCAATCCAATCCTTCCAAAAGGATGTTTTCTTAAAGCTCAATTTCTCAATTTTATTCCTTTCAAAAGGACTTTTTTCTCAAAATTCAAATTCCTCAGTTTTATTCCTTCCAAAAGGATGTTTTTCTCAAAACTCAATTTCTTAATTTTATTCCTTCCAAAAGGACATTTTTCTCAAAATTCAAATTCCTCAATTTTATTCATTCCAAAAGGATGTTTTTCTAAAAACTCAAATTTTCAATTTTATTCCTTCCAAAAGGATGTTTTTCTAAAAACTCAATTCCTCAATTTTATTCATTCCAAAAGGACATTTTTCTCAAAATTCAAATTCCTCAATTATATTCCTTCCAAAAGGATAGTTTTGCTCAAAAATTCAAATTTCTCAATTTTATTCCTTCCAAAAGGATGTTTTCCTGAAAACCTAAATTTCTCAATTTTATCCTTCCAAAAGGATGTTTTCTTCAAAACCCAATTTCTCAATTATTTTCCTTTCAAAAGGATGTTTTTCTCAAAACTCAATTCCTCAATTTTATTCCTTCCAAAAGGACGTTTTCCTCAATCTTGTCCTTGTTTTTAAATTAAAGAAAACCTCACAGCTTCAGGATTTCAAAGCGAAGGAGGCAAATACCCAAAGCTTAAGGACTTCAGGAAAAGGATTTCGAACTTGCCGCATCATGATTTAAGAGAAAAAGAGCTCAAGGATTCTCATGTAGGAAAACCGGAAGGCCGACTCAATTTGTTTTTGCCGTTTCGGAAAAGCAAGTTGTTTGGGTTTGTTCTCTGCCGCTTCAGAGGAATAAATCAATTATTATCTGATCTGTCCCTTGTCGTTTCGGAAGGACATGCCAACGCCACACACTTTGTTTCTGCCGCTTCGGAGGAGCAAATCACCCAAATAGGGAAGTTGGACAAAATTAGTGCTTATGGTCTTTTCTTTATTCTTGTTCCACAAGGATAAGCAACGAGGGACAACTGTAATCACTAATTTTGTCCGAGATAACCTTTTTTTATTATACTGGGCTTATATGGGCTGTTGTTTAATTTTTAACTATATAAATGTGTGTAAATGGCTGTCATTAAAATCCAAAAACAATTTTTTTACTATTAGATATTATATTGCTATTAGAAAAACCCTTAAACATTACTAATATATTATGTTATCTTACTCATTATTAATATTATCTTATTGTTGTTAGTATCACTGATATTATTATTATTATTATTAAATTAAAATCAGAAAAGAAGGAAGAATTGTAGAGTATAGTAATCTAAACGAAACACAATAATACATAAATCAGCCCATGCATATAAAGCCCGTTTATACATTTACATAAAATCAAAATAATTCATATTATGTTACATGGCCCAATAGGCCCAAATAATTAAAACCTTAGCCCTAATCTAATATATTGTTTGCGCAGCCCATCCTCCATTGTCAGATCTAATCCAGATCTGACTATCCATATCGAGCCTCAGATGGAAACCATAGGAGCCCCTCAAATCCTTTAGCGCCGCACCACTCGCAGCCGTCAGAATTGTGGTGCATCGTGCGGTCCAGATCACGCCAAAAGATGAAGCCCTAGTGTGCCCTAACCCTTGCTCCGCGTCACCACCTCTCGTCCGTTGGATCAAAGCTACATCGGACGGCTCGGAATCGAAGGAAGAAGCTTCCAAATCCATACGCGCCCACGCGCGACCTTTGGTGTCACCCACGCGCTTGACTCTTCAGCTCTCCAGACCGTCTAGATCCTCAACACATCGATCGAAGGGACCACTGTCAGCCACGTCGGTGCACGACCATTCAATTCCCTCACAGGTCCCCTCTCGTACGAAAGCCGTATCACATGCAAAAACCAAAAATCAGAGAATTAGCCCGCAATATCAGAAAGACATGAATACAAACAAATTTTCAGAACCAATAGCAATTTTTGTTTTGATTTTCATGTAAACAAATTGATGTAATATTCGGTTATAAAAATCGAACCCAAACATTGTAACCCCTAGGCATCAATCGGGGAAATTGAAGAGAGCAAGCAATACAAAAAGCAACCTTTCGAGGTATCTCTTTTTTTATCTTTGCATTTCGAAGTATAAAATTAAAAAAGGACAGAGATAGGGTTTTGTTTTCTAACCTTTCGCGGCCGTTCATCGTTCGCCAATGTTCCCCTCGTTGGTAACAAGCCCTTCGACTTCTTCAGTCGCATTGGGTGAGCTGCCAGAAAACAAGGTTTCAAAAAAAGTTTTTCAATTTTAAAGAAATAGGGTTTTTCGATTCTGTTTTTTAAAAAGGGGTGTTGATCAGTGTTTTTTTTGAAACAGGTTTCAGTTTTGAAATCAGGAAAGTAAAATGTTTTAAAAAAATGGTCTTGTTTTCGGTGTTTTGAGTTCGCCGGCGGCGTTGGGCGGATGATGTCGAGAGAATGGGGGGAGTCTGAGTTTTTAGGGTTAGCAAAAGAGTCTGAAATGGTTTTAAACGCATTTTTATAACGTTTTAAGGATTTAAAATTGGCGTAATCTCGCTTTGGTCCTTCCGTGTCGCGCTATTTACGTGCACAAGGGTATCCGTCTTTTTAAATACCCTCCTTGGTCCCTGCAGTTTTGAGTCGTTTTGCAATTTCGTCCACGTTTTGAATTTAATCATATTTTGAGCGGTTTAATATCCCTTTTAGCCCCTAAATTACAGATCGGGTTTTAATTTGGTCTTAATTCCAGTGTGTTTAATCCCCCTGTTTATCACGTATTTTAATTTCTGCCACTACATTTTAATTTCTTTAATTTCAGTCTTATTCTTACTTTTTTTATTATGTGATATGTGGAATGTATGATATTTATTGTGATTATGGTTTTGGTTGATAATAGGAATATATGTGGTTGTCATGTATATAATATAGGGCTTATAAGATACCTTTTTATAATATAAAATTTACATAATATAATATATATAATATATGGTTTCTTTGTATAATACGTAACATATAGTTTATATGTAAAATATAATGTAGTTTTCATATGATATGTAGTTATATATATAATACGGTTCTAATATAATGTATACTATATATAAAATATAAAGTTTTCTTATATAATATAGCTTATACATATATAATATAGTTTTAATAAATGTATTATAATATATGTCTTTTTTTACATAGTATGATTTTCTTTTGATGTTTTTATGTGATATTATGTGGCATGCATTTATACCTATCATTTATGTGACCCTTTATCCAGATTGCATGTTAACTAATTTAAACTATATAAAAGAGAGGTATCTATTAACCTCGATATTTGTGTCGAAACAATCTGAGCTCAATGGATGTGGACCAAATATTTGGGTTAATTCTCACCATCTCGAGGTAAGCAATAATTAAAAATAGAAATATCATAACATCATTCCTAAATGCTTGCATCATGCATAAAGGTGACGTACGAGAGTCGAACCATAAATTAACACGACAATCAGACTTATATGATGTAGGTTTAATCTATGGTCCGATGTATCGTCATCCTTGTTAATTAAATGCCTAATTAATTCTAAAGCACCATTTTGATAAAGCCCGTACAATTAGAGTCAATTTTCAATTAAGAACACCTAATTAAATTCACTTTAAATTTTAAATAATTTCCATCGATTAAGGGCAACAAATATTTTGGTACCGATTTCCGGGAGTGATGGGGGTGCTAACCCTTCCCCACACGTAACCAACTCCCGAACCCTTTTAAAATAAATCTCTGGTTTTTATGGTGTTCGACCTACCTAAGTGGTCGGTGGTGACTCCAAGTCTTTTCATTGTTTTCCAAAACTCCAATTTTTAAAAGGAAATCCCCTTTTTATCGATTTTTCTAAAAATGTGGGATATATAAAAGTAGTTTTCGAAAAAAGTCATTACAGAGCCTACAGAACGACGACATTGGCACTTCAAATTTGAGGCAACATGGTGGAATCTAATAATAGAAATCAAGGTAGATCGATCATTTCTGGGTGGGGGAAATTCCTTTCTCTGCCGCGCTTTTGGTGGAATCTAATAATAGATGGCTCGATCTACCTTGATTTATTTTCAGAAAGTTGAATATTTTCAGGATCTACCACTTTTTGCTTACCTTCTTCTCCGATTTCTCTGAACGATGTTTTGCTTCGAAGCTTGGTTAGCTTGAGGAGAGAAGAAGATTAGCCGGTTTTTGTTTTACTTGCATGAGTTTTTTTATCATTTATGTTTCATTTCTTTCAGTTTGTTTCTTTAAGTCCTTTTACTGTTCTCAAGATTTATTATTAAATAAAGGCAACCAACTATTTGAATAAAAAAAATAAAATTAAAGGACTTAAAAGTAATTAAAATAAAATATTGGAATTAAACAAGAAATTTCGAAAGAGACAATGACTTAATTACAACAATTTTAAAACTACCAATGGCTTAAAATACAATTAAACCATCATAGTTAAGAGGGGGAATTGAGCCTTCCGCACCTATTGTGTATCCGTCCCTGATTTAATAAGGATGGTGCAGTTAATGGCAAGTTCGGTGAAGCCGTCATAGGGGGTTGCTTGCGAAATGACAGGTCGAATTGCTTGATCACTTTCTCCAAATCGGTAGGCTTTGTTGATAGTTGATACTACTTCAGCCGAAATTCTAGCAATCAAAGAAGCATGCTTGCTTTTCAGAGATACTTCTTGGAATAGAAATTTCAGATTGATTCTTGAAACCGATAATAAACTTATTGTGGATTGGATGCTGCGACCTCACTCTTGCCCTGCCATTTTCAAACCTTTAATTCTTTCTTGCTTGAGTCTATATGAAGGTTTGGTGTGGCATATTTTCCTTGTGCCTAGAGATTGCAAAACTTTAGCAGACAATTTGGCTAAAAAGGGGATTTCATGCATGGTTGATTTGTGCTGCGTTGTGCCGAACTGAAAATTTGACTCGTGGTTCATGGGATCTATAGACGGTTATTAGTTTTGATTTGTCTCGGTTCGTGGTCTTCAATCCTTGATGTATCTCGAATAACATTGATACATTTGTACTCTTTTTCCTCCAACTTAGGTTAGAGAAGTTTTTTAATGAGGCACGTATCAATGTTCCATGTTGTATGGTTTTAGCAACTCCAATAAAATGATTATCCTTTCAAAAAAAATAATGCATGCTCTCTGCTTCGTGTACCATGGAGTTGTAATTTTTTTAACCTCCTAAGAAATTGTAATTTACAGGCAAATAGTAGAAACCAAGTTAATTTATTTCATTTTCAATTAGACTTTGGATCAAAATTCCAAGTCTTAATGTTAACTCCTTAAAATTAATGATTTTTATGCTTATTTTACAATGCCTTTTCCTGCCCTTGAGTACATTTAGTTGCATTTAGTTGTTAAATTCATGCATTTTCATAAAGGGTTAGGAATGGTGTTTGTGCCAATGTGAATGGTTGTTTTGTTGGCATTATTACAAGCTTGGAAAATCAGGATAGGTTTGGCAGAGCATCACATGAGTAGGAGAAGGAAATGCCAAAGAGAATGCCGAGCTGCAGTTGGCACAGTTGGACCGGAAATTGGCTAGGCTCGGCTGTCATAGAAGTGAAGTTTGGTGCCCGGTCATGTAGCCGTTGGATCTTGAACACGTCAGCCCTAAGATTCAAAATTTGGATAAGAGGATCACACATCTTATTCATTGTGCATTCAAAATTCAAACTTAAAGGTTTATCCTAGGCGTCCTATGCTTGCCTATTTAAAGGGTCGATCATTGATCAAAGAGAGGATGGTCGATTGGAAGGAAGGCTGCACCGAGGAGCGACATAGTTTAACTAGCTTGACCTAGGGCTTGGAGACATTTAAGGGCTGCATCGACGGATCCCCTTGCCCATTCTCTTTCTTTTATTCATTTTTTTATTTATTTAAATGATGATGATGTTGAGAAACAATGATGTTCTGTGGATGGACCCCCAACCATGAACTAAGCTTTTACAATTGGTTAGGGGATGTATGCGTTTAAAATCTGGTTTTATGTTTGATTTTTAATAATTCAATTGCCTTGGCATTATTTTCTCTAAGTGTCATTGTAACCCCCTCGTCCCAGCTTAGCCAACAGACCGAACCGAACGGGTTACACGGGGAAACCAAAGTGAAACCCGTTAAGGCCTCACTCCGATTAGCAACCCTATTTTTTTATTTTATTTATCTTGTCTAAATATCACTTTTAATCCTATGTGTGAAGGCAATATCGGAAAAGAGAAAGTGGAATACGAACTAATCAGAGGGCATACGATAATTTAAACTTACCACGTATCTTAATTGTCAAATTTCATGCTCACAAAGAAAAACCAACACAAAAGGGAACATATAAACTCAACTAGGAAGCATACAAGCATTAGGGACTAAAATGTAACGTTTGGAAACCCCTGAAGATGCCTTTTAACCGTTTTAACTACCTGCGTTTCGAAACAGGCCTGCCCGTTCCGAAATGCGGGCTCCATTAAAAAAGTAACATCAAGCCGTTCCGGAACGGTCCCACCTTGTTCCGGAACGGGAGCCTCTAGTGGCCAAACGTACCGGAACGACCCTATATGGTTCCGAAATAGAAACCTCCAGTGGCAAATCGTACCGAAACGACACCACCCCCGTTCCGATACGGGTACCCCTGGAGCTCGACCGTTCTGAAACCATACCAGGGGTTTTGAAACACCTGGACACAGTTTGGCCCGAAAACACATTTCGACAACTCCAAACGTCCCCAAACTTGCCCCGAAACAACACAAACCACATGGAAACTTATTATACAAACAATCTAGAGGCAAACACCCTAAACACGACTCATTACATGCATACACACAACAAAAGGATCTCAAACTCAAGGCTCACAAGAACACTTAGTTTCAAAAACACTAATAAGTCAAAACGAATAACAATTCTTCCAAGGCCACAACAAACCTCGACATAACATGGAATCAACATTTTAAACATGTGAGCAACTTAAACAAAGCCAAACATAGGAGTTTGAACACCAACTCCCTAACATAAAAGTCTAGTAATCCCATTGTCTAAGCATTATTACAACCACAAAACCATACTTGAGCTTAGCAAGAACTCCAAGAACTCCTCCCTTGCCCACTTGCCTCCCGGAGCCTCTAACGATCTGCATTGTTGGAAAAAGAGAGCGTAAGCTTAAAAGCTTAGTGAGCGGAGCTATAAAACACAACAAGAATGCAGTTTAAACATATATCTTAGTCTTGGAAAACAAAACCATTTAAGTAAGAGATGAAATGAACGCAAGCATAGACCAAACATGGTTTGCACATGCACAACCATCCCGATGGGACTACACATCACCGTACTCATCTACTAGTCACTACCGGTGGGACTACACATCACCGTATGCAATGACTAACCATCATGTGAGGCTCGACATCAACTACGACAACACAACAACATTAAAACGAGATAAAAACAATCCATAAACAACACCACAACACACATAATCGCGAACGCCAATAATCAACTAAACAAGGCGAGAATAGATAAACTTACGCTTGGGTCTAGGTTAGTCTCTAAGACTCCTCCCAAACCCCAAGAAACCTCGTTGAGCAATTTAAAACTTCAAAACAATTTCCACTCACCAGCTCAAAACCCAAACACGCTAACGATCCTCCTTCAAGCTTCCGCAACTTAACGGATTCTCTTCCGGAACTCCCAAATTGATTTCTCCTGTTTCTAATCAACCAAAAACAAAGTATTACACCCCTACTCTTCTATAAATTCACTGTCAAACATCAGTTCACAAATCCACAACATTCTCTTAGCGATTCAAAGCCGAAATCTATCAAAATATCATCAAATCCGTTCTTAAGCAAAGCCCAACAATAACCCATCAAATTAAACATCCAAAACACACCAAAATCATCTAAAAACATGCATCCTAGGTTCGTATACCTCCAGCTCTCGTTTAACCACAAAACTAAGCCAAAAACACCATTTTTTCACCTTCAAAAATCACCCACTACCCTAGTTTCGGGTTTATTGATTTAAAGCTTCATTTCAACATTTTATTAACACCAAAATGTGGTTTTTAACCACCTAAAAACACAGATATCAAAGCCCACTCGAAAATCATCAAGAACTCACCATTTTTGAAATAATGGGTTTTAGGGTAAACTTAGAAATCATTGGATAATTGGAAAACTAAGTTGAAATCTATCTTAATCTAGTAAAGGTCAATAGATTAAGACGTTTACCTTGAAGAAATCACCACAACTGAAGATTTAATGAAGACATGCTTGCTCTTGAAAAAGTTTTGAGTTTTTTTTGCCTTTCAAAAAAGATGATAACTTTATTTTTGATTTGATAAGAGATGAGATAAAAAAACCTTTTGTTTTAAAATTCCAAATTCCCCCTTTTGCCCTTACTCAATAAAAAACCCTTTTTAGTGTTATTTAATAATGTTTTCTTTCAAATAAACTAACCCGAACCGTTTTAACCAAACCCGGTTATCTCCCGGGCCCTAAACCCGGGCGTTACAACTCTCCCCCACTTAAGGAATTTCGTCATCGAAATTACCTGACGGAAAGAGATACGAAAACTGTCTTTCCATGTCTTCCTTCCTCTCCCAAGTAGCCTCTTCTACACCTCGGTGTCTCCATAAAACCTTGACTAACTCGATAGATCTTCCACGCAACCCTTTCCTATCCGTATCAAGAATTTCAACCGGCTCTTCATCATACGACAGGTCTGTGTTCAACTCAATCTCTTCCACTGGCATTACATGAGACGGATCTGATCTATACTTCCGAAGCATCGAAACGTGGAACACATCGTGAATCTTCTCTAACTGAGTCTGTAGTCTCAATCTATAAGCAACGGGACCAATCCTCTCAACTACCTCGTAAGGACCAATGAATCTCGGACTCAACTTACCTTTCCTACCAAACCTTGTCACCTTCTTCCAAGGTGAGACTTTCAAAAACACTTTTTCGCCCACGGTATACTCTATCTCTTTTCTCTTCAAATCGGCATACGATTTCTGTCGGTCTGAAGCTGCCTTCAAGCTATCAAATATTAGTTTTACCTTCTCGGTAGTGCCCTTAAGCAAGTCTGGCATTGGTACAAGCTTCTGCCCGGCCTCGGCCCAACAAATAGGTGTTCTACACCTCCTACCATACAGAGCCTCACACGGTGCCATCTGAATACTAGCCTGATAACTGCTGTTGTATGCAAACTCTACTAACGGTAGGTGCTTCTCCCAAGAACCCTGAAAGTCGATGATACAACACCTCAACATGTCCTCCAACACCTGAATAACTCTCTCTGACTGACCATCTGACTGCGGGTGATACGAAGTACTGAAGTTCAACCAAGTAACCAAGGCATGATGCAAACACTACCAAAATCTAGCTGTAAACCTCAGATCTCGGTCTGATACAATCGACTTCGGTACCCCATGCAACCTCATTATCTCACTGATATACAGATCGACCAACTTATCTAAGGCGTAGGTAGTATGAACAGGTATGAAATGGGCACACTTAGTGAATCTATCGACTATCACCCACACTGAATTCTTCTTCGAAGGAGTCAACGGTAATCCCGACACAAAGTCCATGGTAATGCGTTCCCACTTCCATTCCGGAATCTTCAACGGCTGTAACAAACCTAAAGGAAACAGATGCTTGGCCTTAACTCGCTGACATACCATACACTTACTCACAAACTTGACCACATCCTTTTCAATCCAATCCAGTAGTACTTTTATTTTAACCCACAATACATCTTCTTACTACCTGAATGAATAGAAAAAGGATGGTTACGTGCAACATTCAAGATGGTACGCCTTAACTCGGCATTTTCTAGGACTACTATCATATCCTTGAAACATAGGATCCCATTCTCACCAAAACAGAAATCTTTCGGTCTACCCTCGGCTATATCTTGCACGTGAGGTGCCAAAGACTCATCTTGCAACTGTTTCTCTCGAATCAACTGAACCAACAAGGGTTTAACATGTAACTCAACGTTCAAACCGCCATCATTTGACACACTCAATCTCGCAAACATGGCTCGCAATTCAACTGCCACTTTTCTACTCAAAGCATCGGCCATTACGTTTGCCTTACCCGGATGGTACTTTATCGTAAGGTCATAGTCCTTAAGAAGCTCTATCCACCTATGTTGTCTAAGGTTCTACTCTCTTTGAGTCATCAAGTACTTCAAAATCTTGTGGTCGGTATAAACTGTGTACTTCTCACCATAAAGATTGTGTTTACAAATCTTCAAAGCAAACACTACTGCGACTAACTTAATATCATGAGTGGGGTAGTTCTTCTCGTGAACCTTCAACTATCTCGAAGCGTAAGCTACAACCTTACCCTCTTGCATAAGCACACAACCTAAACCTACATACGATGCATCACTGTAAATTACAAACTCTTTCCCCGGTTCAGGCTGAATCAAAATAGGAGCTTCAGTCAAAGCTTTCTTCAACTTCTCAAACGCTTGTTATCTTGCATCTGACCACTCATACGGAACATTCTTCTGAAGCAATTTAGTCAAAGGTGTCGTAATCTTCGAAAATCCCTCGACAAATCTTCGATAATACCCCGCCAAGCCTAGGAAACTACAAATTTATGTCACTGACTTCGGTTGTTTCCAACTCACTATGGCTTCTATCTTCTTGGGATCCATACTAATTCAATTGGCTGAGATCACATGACCTAAAAAGACTACCTCCCTAATCCAAAACTCGCATTTACTCAACTTGGCATACAATTGATTTTCAAGAAAAGTTTTAAGCACTAGTCGCAAATGCTCACCATGCTCTTCCTTGGTCCTAAAGTACACTAAGATATCATCTATGAACACCACTACAAACCTATCCAAAAACTCGTGAAACACTCGGTTCATCATATCCATAAATGTAGCTGGAGCATTAGTCAAACCGAAAGGCATTACCAAGAACTCATAGTGTCCATATCGTGTACGAAAAGCGAACTTCGGTATGTCCACATCTTTCACCTTCAACTGATAGTAACCCGATCTCAAATTAATCTTCGAAAACACTGAAGCACCTCTCAACTGATCAAGCAAATCATATATCCACGATAAAAGATACTTGTTCTTCACTGTTACCTTGTTCAACTGCCATTCTATACGGAGCAATAGACACGGATGCAGAATCTGAATACGTCTCAATAGCAAACTCAACTTCCCTGTCTAGAGGCAAACCCGACAACTCTTCCGGAAAAACACTCAGAAGATCACAAACTGTTCTGATGTCTCGCGGTCTAACCTCACTAATATTTGGATTCATCACATACGCCAAATACGTCTGACAACCCGAATCCATCAATCTTCGAGCTTCTAAACAGAAACAATATTGGACAAGAACTTAATGTTCTCGCCCACCACTACAACTTCAAAGTCATCCGTAAGCCTCAAGGAGACTCTCTTGGTCTCAAAGTCTACCCTAGCTCTATGCTTTACGAGCCAATCCATGCCCAAAATCACATCAAAACCATAGAACGACAATTCCATCATGTCAACCGGAAACACATAGCCCTAAATCATCAAAGGAACTTCCTATACATCTTCCTAACTACCACGGTCTCACTGAAAGAACTAGTAATATTTACACCTACCTCTAACCACTCATACGGTAAACCTAGAGATCTTGCATGTTCACCCAAAATGTACGAATGTGTCGAACCCGAGTCTATCAAATAAAGCAAAGTCAATGACTGTAACGAGAAATTACCTGCGGTGACATCCATGTCATTCTCAGCCTCTCGATGTGCATACAACCTAGCCGGTCCTCCACCCTCAGGCTGAACTGCCACCACATGAGCTAAGTTCCTCTGACCATCGTTCCTCGGCTGAAAATTACCTTGATCACGCCCACAGCCTCTCTGATGCTCAAACCCCCTAGCTGGAGCCGGTCTGCCCCTAGCCGGGTATGGACAGTTACGCCTCAAATGATCTCGGGAACCACAGTTCTAACATACCCCAAAGGTGCCCATACACTCGCCTAGATGGCGTCTCCCACATCTAGTGCACTCAAGAGTGTGAACAACAGCTCCTTGGCCCTGATGGCCTCATCCATGGTTACCGCCACTATGTCTCGAATCGGGCTGATATCTCTTATCTCTGTGCCTCTTGGCATGATCTCTGTCCCAATATGCGCGTCTCTTTCTGGAACCAGACCCACTAGTACGAGTACTCGAGCCTAAGTTCTGCTCAATATCTTTGGCCCTAGAGACCAACACATCAAACTCAGTGTAATCTGAAGCGAGCATATAAGTCTTCACATCCCTAGTCAAACCATATCAGAAGCGCTCACACCGTTCCCTCTCACTGGGAATCAACTCGGGAGCATACTGGCTCAACCTCACAAACTGAACCTCATACTCGGACACCGTCTTACTACCCTGAACCAAGGCCATAAACTCTCTATTCTTCTCATCTTGATATCGGACTCCAAGATACTTCTTCTTAAAGGCAGTTCTGAAGAATTCCTAAGTGACATCCGCTTCTTCCATACTCGAAGTAACGGTAGTCCACCAAACATACGCATCTCTCTGAAGCAAGGAGACAACACAACCCAACTTACGAGTGTTTGAGCACTCCATCTGGCCTAAGATGCATGTAGTACTCTCGAGCCAAGCCTCTGAACCCTCGAGAGTCAAACCACGAAACTCAACTCCACCCAAACTACGAAGTCTCTCAAGGGGTAAACCAGTCCCCGCACCCTGAGGTGGTGCTGCAGCATGTATACCGGCTAAAGCTGTTTGAAAAGCCCTGACTATAGTCTTAATCAAATGAGTCATGTCCGCACCTGCCGGACCCTGAACCATCTGAGCTTCATTACCCCAACATTTGCACCGGCCTTAGGTCCATTACCATCACCTCCAGCATTCGTACCAGCCTGAGGCACATTACCTTCGCCACCCACCCCATTACCATCGGGAGCAGGAGGAACATGAGGCACATCCCCGGGTGCCTGGTCACCCGCTCTAGGCCGTCCTCTCGGTCTCACCATAACGAAGATAAAATGTAACCCCCTTAGCCCGGCCTAGACGTTTGACCTGAACTACGAAGATTACACGGGGAAAACCAAAGTCAACCCGAAAGTTAACCTTGATTAACGACCCTTTTTTTTATTTTAATCTTGTCTAGATGCACATTAAGCCTATGTGTATACTCACGAATCATGGAAGAGAAAGGCACATCGATCGAAAAACATTTAGGGACTCAATTGCACAATTTACGCGTTTAGGGACCAAAATGTAATTTTTGGAAATTAGAAGGACTTTGCAGATTTTAGGTTTACCAATATGTAATTAATCATGTTACATGCTCCTCTGTCAAATTTCAGCTTAAGAAGACATCCCAAGCTCAAGCAATTGCATCCACAATATTCAGGACTAAAATGTAAAACATGGAGAAACTTAAAACAATTCAAAAACAGCATCCAACGGTCAACCGTTTCGGAACACCAACCCCCGTACCGAAACACTCGTATTGAAACGGTGTTGACCGTTTCGGTACTCAGGTGCGTTCCGAGATCAGTATCGAAACATGCCTCTCTAGTAGCCAAACTGTTTCGAAACACCTTCAGCTGTTCCGAAACGCTATGGCCATTACATGCCCCCATTTCGAAACAATGGAGGGTGTTTCGATACACCTTGCCCAATGACAGCAAAAATTGTTGGTTTTTCACCTTTTAACCCAATCAAACATGCCTCAAAGGTCCTCAAAACATACCAGCAATTCATTTAGACATTAAGGAACATATTTAGGACCCTTAGACTAAAGCATGACATCAAACACCAAAACACACAATCTAAAGGCATGCTTCCTAGTCACAAATCCAAATATGAGTTCCCAAACCTCAAACCAACCAAAAGGACCATTTACCATTCAAAAATGCCATCACAAACATGCCACAAGCTTAGGGAGTTCAAACACATCTCCCAAATACAACCTTGGTTTCCCATTGCCAAATATCAGAACTAACATATATGAAAACATCATCATACATGAGCTTTGCACTTCCTTGGATGTTCTCAACCTCTTTGCTGCCTGAATACACCTCAATTATCTGCATTATTTGTAAAAGAGAGCGTAAGCACAATTGCTTAGTGAGGCATGCTCTAAAGAAAACCAACACAATAATGCATTCTTTAAAACACTTTCTCAAAAGATCTTTCTACAACATGCTCATTCTATCTCATGCTTGAAAACCACTTCAAAGCAAATTCTCATTGAAAACACATGTACCTCAACTATATTTCATGCATTTAAGCCAATGCAAATCTCATGGCAAAGCCATACACATGCTTGTTAAACCAAAGCATTTCATATACAAATCTCATATGCATTTCTCATAGCATAAAACATCTTAACAAAGGTACATGTGAATCAAAAGCATTTTCATATGTTATATTGGCATTTCACATCTCATTATTACTCGGATATGCGGATAACTCACTAGACACTTCCGGTGGCATCTACCATCACCGTACTCACATGGCGGTATCTCTCATCGCCACAAAGCTTGGGTATTTCACCAAGTCCTACCCGATGGAATGCCCATCATCGATTCTCTCCCTTTGGATTAAACCAAAGAGCACATATGAATTTTTAGTTTATAGCGCACTCTCATCCTATTGATCGATCAATTATATTCGGTAAGTATCTCATCTTCTATGCCAATATAGTATGTCAAAATATCATCTCACCTACTGTTTTTCATGCAACATTTCTCAAATCATTCTCATCTCATTTCAAAACCATAACATTTGCCATGCTTTACAACAAAAGCTCAATCTCAACTATGCAACATGTTATTTCATGAAATTATTTCAAGCATCATCTCATGCTACAAATCATGCATAAAAACAGTAGGAATTTATCTATCTCAAACCATGAGCATGTAAAAGCATTTTAGGGACAACCACCACATTTAAGAGAGCAATCTAGCCAATACTTACTTTCGGACTTAGGAAGGTGTTTCAAACCTTTCATAAATCCCCAAACCTTGTTTCTTTGTCCCTCAAGGACTTCTAAACCATACGCACTCACCGATTACGTTTCGCTTGTTCGCCGAAACGCTATCTAAGCTCCCGGATCAACACCAAAGGCGTCCGAAGATGTCTCTCCTGTTTATAACACATAAGAGCAGAGGATTAATGGATCATCATGCATTGAAATCATCAGCCACACACCTAAACTCGCTGCTCTATACAAAAACCTCATTTCGGCTACCAAACACAACCGAAATCATCTCCAAACTCTTCCAAAACAAAGCCCAGCCAAGATCTACCACTTCTAATCATTTCTAAACATCAATCAACATAAAAAACCACCACAAACTCATCCTTATACCTCCAGCTATAACAGAACGCCAAAACCACCCCAAAAACCACCATTCTAGCATACAAAACTTAGGAATCCAAGCCTATTCGGGATTTGTTTGATAAAACCTCATTTATAACATCATTTACCATCCAAAATACATTAGGAAACATCCTCAAAACAGAGCCTAACCAATAGTTACGAAAATCAACAAGATTCCACCAAGAACCTTGAGTTTTGACTAAATTTCATGTTTTTAACATTAAAGCAACTCAAAAATCATTAACAAAGGATTGATAACTTGGGAATTTCAGTAAAGAACTGATCATTAGAGGAGAAGGACGAAGCTTACCTCTAATGGCTGATTTCTCCTTGATTTTGGCAAGTTTTCTTAAGAAATCCAATGTGAAATCAAGAGGATTTGAGGAGGAAATGTTTAGGAAACAAAAGGAGATTGAAATCTCATCAAATGGAGTGAAAATTAGAGGTTAATTGCTGGAGGAAAAGTGTTTGGCTGAAAAGAAATTAAGAGAAAATGAGTTGAGATAAAATTGACGTAAAGTAGTTATGAAAAGTCAAAGGTAGTTTTCCTTTTAAAAAATTTAATTTCCTTTAATTAAAACATTAACAAAATCACCCAAAATAAGGAGAAATCTGATTAAAACATTTTGGTAAAATTAGCTCCTTAAAGATTCAAAGTTTCAATCATTTACAAAACAATCACTATTTAACTTTTGCAAAAACTATGATTTGGTCACTACACTTAAATGTAGTATTTCCAAACCTTATTTTGTAAAATTGATTTCACCATAATCATTCATATAATAAATGAGGATTTTTAGATATTTTCCCATATTTTTAAAACATCCCGAACTAGGTGTTCCCTAAACCTCCTTTTAAAATTCGAACCGTTCTCGACCGGTCCGATTCAAACTCTAAAACATCTAGACCCAAATTTGGGGTGTTACATAAAATCTAAAACAAAAAACACATCATACACAAGAAATAATTGGGTTAGCAAGGGCAAGGATCCAAGTTCTCAAGCTCTTTAAACCAAAACCATTTTCCAATAACAACACCTAGCAATGAGAACACTCGACTAAACCTCAAACAACAACAAGAACAGTAAAACATCCTTTCATACACCGTGCAACGGCAAACAAAACAAACAAACCAACTTACCTGACTTACCTTCCCGGGAGACCTCGTAACCGAGGCTCTAATACCACCGAATGTAACCCCCTCGTCCTGGCCTAGCCAACAGACCGAACCGAATGGGTTACACGGGGAAAACTGAAGCGAAACCCGTTAAGGCCTCATTCTGATTAGCAGCCCTATTTTTTCATTTTATTTATCTTGTCTAAATATCACTTTTAATCCTATGTGTGAAGGCAACATCAGAAAAGCGAAAGCGGAATACGAACTAATCAGAGGGCATACGATAATTTAAACTTACCAGGTATCTTAATTGTCAAAGTTCATGCTCACGAGGAAAAACCAACACAAAGGGGCACATATAAACTCAACTAGGAAGCATACAAGTATTAGGGACTAAAATGTAACGTTTGAAAACCCCCGAAGATGCCTTTTAACCGTTTTAACTACCTGCATTTTGAAACAGGCCTGCCCGTTCCGAAACGCGGGCTCCATTCAAAAAGTAACATCAAGCCGTTCCAGAACGGTCCCACCTTGTTCTGGAACGGGAGCATCCAGTGGCCAAACGTACCGGAACGACCCTATATGTTTCTGAAACAGGAACCTCCAGTGGCAAATCGTACCGAAGTGGCACCACCCCCGTTCGGATACGGGTACCCCTGGAGCTCGACCGTTCCGAAACCATACCAGGTGTTCCGAAACACCTTGACATAGTTTGGCCCGAAAACACATTTCAGCAACTTCAAATGTCCCCAAACTTGCCCCGAAACAACACAAACCACATGGCAACTTATTATACAAACAATCTAGAGGCAAACACCCTAAACATGACTCCAAATATGTATACACACAACAAAAGGATCTCAAACTCAAGGCTCAGAAGAACACTTAGTTTCAATAACACTAACAAGTCAAAACGAATAACAATTCTTCCAAGGCCACAACAAACCTCGACATAACATGGAATCAACATTTTAAACATGTGAGCAACTTAAACAAAGCCAAACATAGGAGTTTGAACACCAACTCCCTAACATAAAAGTCTAGTAATCCCATTGTCTAAGCATTATTACAACCACAAAACCATAATTGAGCTTAGCAAGAACTCCAAGAACTCCTCCCTTGCCCACTTGCCTCCCGGAGCCTCTAACGATCTACATTGTTGGAAAAAGAGAGCGTAAGCTTAAAAGCTTAGTAAGCGGAGCTCTAAAACACAACAACAATGCAGTTTAAACATATATCTTAGTCTTGGAAATCAAAACCATTTAATTAAGAGATGAAATAAACGCAAGCATAGACCAAACATGGTTTGCACATGCACAACCATCCCGACGGGACTACACATCACCGTACACAACAACTAGTATTTTTCCGATGGGACTACACATCACCGTACTCATCTACTAGTCACTACCGGTGGGACTACACATCACCGTATACAATGACTAACCATCATGTGAGGCTCGACATCAACAACGACGACACAACAACATTAAAACGGGATAAAAACAATCCACAAACAACACCACAACACACATAATCGCGAACGCTAATAAGCAACTAAACAAGGCGAGAATAGATAAACTTACACTTGGATCTAGGTTAGTCTCTAAGACTCCACCCAAACCCCAAGAAACCTCGTTGAGCAATTTAAAACTTCAAAACAATTTCCACTCACCAGCTCAAAACCCAAACACGCTAATGATCCTCCTTCAAGCTTCTGCAACTTAACGGATTCTCTTCTGGAACTTCCAAATTGATTTCTCATGTTTCTAATCAACCAAAAACAAAGTATTACTCCCCTACTCTTCCATAAATTCACTGTCAAACATCAGTTCACAAATCCACAACATTCTCTCAACGATTCAAAGCCGAAATCCATCAAAATATCATCAAATCTGTTCTTAAGCAAAGCCCAGCAATAACCCATCAAATTGAACATCCAAAACACACCAAAATCATTTAAAAACACACATCCTAGGTTCGTATATCCTTGCATCAATACACCTCAATTCAAGCTCAAACTACACCCGAAACATAGCCAATTCAAACCCAAACTACTAGCAGCCAAAACCAACGAATTTACCACCAAAAACCTACCTTTTTACATCCCTAAACATCAACCTAAAGCTACAAAACCTCTAGCTGCCATTTAGAGACAAAACCCAACCAAAAACTCAAGCTTTCTAACTCTTAAAATCACCCACAATACCCATTTCAGGTTTCCCTTAAAAACCCACCTTTTTTATGCTATTTTAGTGTTAAAACAAAGATAAAAAAATCTCAGCTCATCCTTAATCCCCCAAAACGAAAACCCAAAGATTTCTTCTCATTTCCAACCAAACTTTAAAATTAAAATTTGTTTTACAAAAATATCAACATATAAGGCTTAAGGAAGATGAGACTAAGTTGAGGAACCATTTACCTTGAAGAAAACTCTTGATTTGGAAGCTTGAAATCAATGTAATAGTGACTAGGGTTTGGGGAGGGTTTTTGAACGTGAACTCTTAAACGGAGAAGATGATGACTTTTTGATATAATCCATTTTTTATTCCTTTTCATGAAAAAATCCCCTTTTTGCCCCTTTAGTCTTTTAAAACTCTTATTGGTGTTATTTAAAAATAGTTTTTCTCCAATTTAATTTTAATTTACCCGATCTAACAAACCCGATAACTCTCGGCCCTAAACTCGGGGCGTTACAGAAAAGTTGTCTTAGGAACATCTACATCATTGACCTTTAGTTGATAATATCCAGACCTTAAGTCAATCTTAGAAAACACTAAAGCACCTCGAAACTAGTTAAACAAATCATCAATCCTTGGCAAAGGGTACATGTTCTTAATCATTAACTTGTTTAGTTGCCGATAATCGATACACATACGCATCGTGTCATCCTTCTTCTTTACAAACAAGACCGGTGCACCCCAAGGTGAAACACTTGGCCTTATGAACTCTCGATCTAGCAACTTTTGAAGTTTCTTTTTCAGCTCCTTAGCTGCCATCCGATAAGGAGCAATTGATATTGGAGTCGTATTTTCATACAACTATATGCCAACTTAACTTCTCTGTTCAGTGGCAAACCAGCCAACTCTTCCGAAAAGACACCCAAAAATTCACATACCGGTCGTATATCTAGTACTCGCACCTCCTTCGTACCAGGGTTCATTATATAAGCTAGGAAAGCTTCACAACCCAACTCCATCATACGACTCGCTTCAAGCGCCGAAATTGCGTTGGACAAGAATTTCACATCCTCGCCTACAATCACCATCTCGTAATCATCAGCAAGTTTCAAGGTAACTCGCTTAACATCAAAATCGACCACAACTCTATGCCCGATCAACCAATCCATTCCATGGATTACATCAAAACCATAGAAAGGTAACTCCATCATATCAACTGTCATCACATGGCCTTGAACAGATAAAGGACATCTCCTATACAACTTTCTCGTAACAACAGTTTGACCAAAGAAACTAGTTACTCACCTTCCCACATCTAACCTCTAAAACAAACGATTAAGCTATAACTCCCAAAACATTAGAAACAACATACGCATAAAACTATACCCCACCGATCAAACGTGGACAATCTCGCCTTATGTGGTCACACGATCCACATACCTAATACGTATCAAACGCCACTCAAGCCTTGACACACTAAACCTAAGGTATTTGTCCAACATTACTACAACCTCGCCTCAACCCAAGCGATACGTTTACCACGACTATTCTTACACCGACTACTGTTAAAACCAGAGTCCGCAACTCTCTTTCCAGAGCTAGAACCTCTTACACAAATTACTAAACCCAAATTCAGCCCAGTGCACCTCGCCCGTGTTACCAACACGTCGAAAATGGTGTAGCCAACAAATACGACATATATAATCTAATGTAAAATGCTCACGAGTCTTATATTTTGTATGCATTCCATCTCATATTATTGCTATTCTCAAGTGCATTTTAGGCATATTTAGATGCATACATGCATGCATTATTTACAGTATTCTTTGCTTTGCCTTGTTCTTGTTGAATATCTTTGATTTGGTAAGAAAAGATATTGTTTTTGTTTAGTTTTAGTTTTAGATGCTAGAAGCTGTCAGATGGAGAGATGAGCTCAGAAGATGATGCTGAGGCAGCAGACCAAGGAGTTGTACTGAAGCAATTCATCGCAAAGAGAGATGCTACCGAGTAGCTGTCGTCGCCATATTTGTCGCCCAGGGCAGCAACTTGAGGATTTGGTGAATTGGAGTGCGATAGGAAGAACATAATTTTCTGAGTCCAATGAGCCCATCCATACAAATTATAGATGCCAGAAACAGTGGACGAAGCCGCCAAAGAGGAAATCATCCAAGGCGGCTTAAGCTTACTTGCGGCACAAGGAGTCCAACTTTAAGTCAAAGAAGTCAGATTTAAAGGATGCATTCAATGAAAAAGCTACTACTCCAAGGAGGACTTACCCTAGGCCATGCCCTATATATACCCGATCATACCTTGTATTTTGAAACAACACATAGTCGGCATAGCTATGTTTCTCTTGTGTTTTCTTGCCACCACTATGTTCTAAATTCTCTAGGGTTTGGGTTGTGTTGTAAAGTAGTTGTGAGAACGGTTGTTTAGGTTTAAGTTTGTTTTTGCAATAAATTCAAGGTTTGCTTATTTCATGTTCTTCATTGTTTTCAATTGAGTCGAGAGGTCGATTGTGAGCAATCCATTTGTTTAGCATCGAGAGAGTCAAACTCACGAAAGAAGTAAGCACGATCTCATAATACAAGGTGTTGATCAATCCAGCCTAGACATAGGTTAGGGTTTAATGCGGCTAAAAGAGGACGAACCAAAGGTTGTTGTTCATTGCACGATTCACACTGACGGGTATTATCTGCAGCGGGCATCAACAGTATTAAGACTTAGACATAAGTCGAATCATTATCGAAACGTTCTGCCGAGCCTTGAAGGTCTACCGAGTTTTCTGTCGAGCCAATCGCCTGTTCCACCTGCCGAGGCAGCGAAAGCGTCGAAGCATCAATATGCCATCTTCCGCCGAGGCAGCAAAGTCTGGCAGCGCAATACAACTTAGCCTATTCAACACAGTTTCACACTACGGAGAAACATAACCTGACCCATTCTATCACCCTGATCTCTTCTACTATTTACTTGTGTTTATTTGTTTTTCTCTTAAACAAACTGAAATTAACTTGTGCATTTATTTTCTGTGCAGGAATTTACATTTGAATTAGCTGTTCAATCCTCGTGGGAGACTATATCTTTTATACTATAACTTGACAAGAGTGTGCACTTGTGCTCATATTTAGAGAACACCCAAATGCTCTACATCTAACATCATGCACCAATCCATAAAAGAATCAATCACAAAGATGTCTCACATCCAATTCCAGTCTTGGAGCATACCCGCTCAACTAACCTATTTGTGCCTTAAACTCTGCCATAAACTTACAATTTTGAACCCAAGCTATGAATTCACATTTCTTGTCATCCACGTATCTAACTCTCAGATACTTCCCCTTAAGAATAGTTCAAAGAACTCCCAAAGCACAACATCGGGTTCCATGCCCACAACCACAGTTGTTCATCAACTGTACACATCTCCTTATAACTGAGATATAACTCATCTTCACTCTATGGGTATCAAAACATGTCATCCACTTCATGAATACCTCAAGGAAACAACCCTCAAACTCAACTTCTTCTAGATTAAGTAAGCGTTCTAACAGCAACTCACAATCGTCCACTAGCTAGTGCAGTCACATGTACTCCAGCATTAACAACTTCACAAGCTCTGGACATCGCCGATATTCCAGGTGCCATACCATTCATGCCTAATGACAACAGCAATCATACCAGATTGCTACTCTCTCCTCGGTTTATTGTGCTATTATAATTAAGGCATGATAACAAACTAACAAAACAAAACAAAATACTCAAGCCAGCTCCAAGCATGGATCCAAGACTTCGAATTCAATTTAAAAACACTTCACCATAGTAATAAGGCAATGGGCATCCCAGTTTCCCCCACTTAGCATAAAGCATTCAACGTACATATCTCACAATTATCGTGCATTACAAACAATAAGATTCAGTCCACAACATCATCATATATAACAGCTCATATTTACATAACAATCATCATACATAGCATCACTATCATTTGATCAGCATTAACATGCTTATAACATTCACCATGCAAGGAAAACATCACCATTCACTTAAAATCACATCACATCGACTTATCATTAACTTACCATCATGCCATTCTTTCGAACCGAACGGGTCACACGGGGAATATTAAAGTAAATCGGGAAGTTTACCTCAATAAAAAACCCTCATTTTTTTTCTTTTTATCTTATCTAGATGCAAGTTAGAATCCTATATGTTGAACTTTGTAGCGGAACATTCGTAACTTGATCAATTATCAATATCATTCACTTACGGCTTTTAGGGGCCAATTTGTAATTTTCCTATTTATGGGGACTTAAGACATTTTTGTGTTACCATCCTTTAATTAGTCCCATTACATGCATCTCAGTCAAATCTTAGCTCAAAAAAATCATTCATGCTCATTTAATTACATCCACAACATTCAGGGACTAAAAACGCAAAGAATCAAAACTTTAGAAGATTCCAACAACTAACATAACTATCAACCGTTTCGGTACAGGCTAGCCCTATTTTGAAACGCGAGCTCGTATTGAAACGCCCTAGAGGTGTTTCGAAACCGTGGTGTAACACCCTCTTCCCGGTCTGGTCGAGAACCGGGTCGGAAAGTGCTAACGATGATCAATACAGTAATCAGTGCGACAAAATTTCAATTTAATCTTAACATTTACATCAAAAATATTCAATAACACAATAATTCGATGTATAAAGGTTTAATTAATCCACATGAATCAATAATTAATCAATTAGGACTACCTATTAACCATTACAAGTTTTAGAGACCAAACTGTAAATTAAATAAATTAAAGGTCATTCAATGCAATTGGTTATACAACAATGAAATTCAATGCAATAATAGCATGCCTATAAAATTTCATACAATTTGAGGTCCATTAACTCAATCAATTTAATCCTTCAATATTCAATGACTCAACTGTGAACCTTGCAAACTGATTAATGTGCCTTTAAGTAACTTAACGAACCCCATATTACAACATATGCATATCACAAACATAACAAAATGGGCATAAGTGACTAGATCAACTACTTTGCCACCTTCCTAGGAGTTCTTAAGATTAAAACACATTACTTTAGGGCTTGTAGTGACTTGTCTTGTTTTGGCAATCCGATCCTCCGACACACGATCCTTTCAACCTGAAAATGCATGAGATGAGACACGTTAGGCATACGATACCTAGTGAGGTAGTCATAAGCAATATGAACAAAAATATGTCAAGTATCTATATAAATGATCTCATGCTTATCAATGTTAATTCTATGCAACAATATTTTATGTTTAACATATTCTTATCATCATTATTCCTTGGATTGAATCAAGGTAGTGGATACGCGAATTCCTACGCCTCACCAAGTCAATGAATCGTCTAGTCCCTCCGCCTCACCAATATGACCAACATCAATACACATCCCTCCGCCTCGCCAAATCAGTATAGGTCGTAGCCGTAGGACCATAGTCCACCTGTACACTAAGCTCATGAATTCTATGGCATGCCAATTGTATCCAATGTCTATTCAAATCCAAGGTTCCAATGTTCATATTCATTTCAATAACCAATAAGTATTCCAATGACCAATGATTTTCAATATTATCAATAGCCAATATGTATCATAATCAATGTTTCATGGTTCAATGTTAATAACAATAATCGATGATTTCTTTACAATGTTTCTATAACAATGTTTATATCAATGACAATGCTCAATGATGATATCAATAACTATGTCCAATACTCAATGACGAACTTACCGACACTTACCAAGGTGTCCGTTTAATTATCCGATACAACTTTTTCCAATAGCAATGTGAGTAAAATGATCGAAGATAACAATAATGTATTTGGGAAGGCTTTTCGCCTAATCCCGAGACTCTGACTACACTCACCTTGACAATCCGAAGCTTTCAAGGCTCTCAGATGAAAATCCCCTTATTCTTAGCTTTGATTGGAGACGATTGATGTTCTTTATCAACTTCTTGAGCTAGGAAATCAATAGGGAGATTGTTAGGATCGATATTACAATATCAAAATCAATATAACATCATCAAAATTGATATTCAATTTCAATATAGATGATAACGATGAGATATCCATGGATAGTCAAAACCCTAGCTTAAGATTAAGCTTGATATATCCATAGAATCCAATAACCGATTGAGGAATATAGCTTACCCGACCGATAGCAACGATTCGATATCAATAAAACGAAGAAAAAGCAAAGCTTAAAATTATCTCCAATTGAGGTGTATGCTTCAAGGAAGAGGGTGAGGAAGATGAAGGTGTTTGCTTTAGAATTCTCGGGTAAGACTCTCTATTCCCTTATTCCCTTTTGTTTTACAATATTTTAACTATTTAGGTTTCCTTCAATTGAAGGAAAGCTCTTTGACTATCCCACGTAGTTGTAATTTAATTAAGGAGGGGCCAATCACAAGATTAGTCCCTCAACTCTCACCATACTATGGTTTGGCTCCCCAACTAGCATTTTTCCTCAATTTAATCACTGTAATGTTTTCGGTACTATTCAATAGGGTCCGATGGCAATGATTTAACTCAATTAGAGCCCGATATCAATAATTAACTAGCCGATACAATGTTTGGATATGAAATTTCCGATCACCGGAACCTAATTCTGACTAGACCGGATTTTAGGGTGTTACAACTCCCCCCCCCTTAAGAAAAATTCGTCCTCAAATTTCTACCTGAACCGAAGAGACGTGGATATTGTTGTTTCATGGTCTCTTCAGGTTCCCAAGTGGCTTCCTTAATGGTGTGGCTCCTCCAGAGCACTTTAACTAGCGGTATAGTTTTTTGCGAAGCCTCTTGACTTCTCTTGCTAGATTTTGAACCGGTTCCTCCTCATAGGATAGATTTGGTCGAAGTTCTACAGATTCCGGTTCCACAATGTGCGAAGGATCAGAACGAAACTTCCGAAGCATCGATACGTGAAAAACATCATGGATCTTACTCAATTCTGGGGGTAACAATAGCCGATATTCCACGGAGCCTACTCTTTCAATGACTTCAAAGGGTCCAATGAATCGGGGACTCAATTTTACCTTCTTGCCAAACCTTAAAACCTTCTTCCATGGTGATACCCTGAGGAAGGCTTTTTCTCCAACTTCATATTCTATATCTCTTCTCTTAAGATCAACATAAGCCTTTTGTCGATCAAAGGCAGCCTTTAAATGATCATGGATAATGGTGACCCGCTATTCAGTCTCTCGAAGCAAGCCAGGGACTAACATCTTGCCCTCGCCAAGCTCTGACCAACACAATGGAGTTCTACATCGCCTACCATACAATGCTTCATACGGGGCCATTTGGATTGATGCTTGGTAACTATTATTGTAGGCAAATTCAACAAGAGGTAGAGATTTCTCCTAAGTTCCACCAAAATCAATAATGCATGCCCGAAGCATGTCTTCCAAGATCTGTATAGAGAGGTTCAATAACAATGCAAGTTTCTAAGATTTCAATGGACAAATTTTTCGATGATTTACCTGGATAACCCTTTTTGACTGACCGTCAGATTGAGGGTGAAAGGCTGTGCTAAGATTAACTCTGGTGCCCAGGTCTCCTTGTAAGGTTCTCCAAAACCGAGATGCAAATCGAGGATCTCGATCGGAGATAATAGAATTAGGTACTTAGTGGAGTCAGATTACTTCCTTGATATACAAGTCAGCTAGTTTAGGAAGACTGTAGTCCATTCTGACCGGTATAAAATGAGCTGACTTCGTGAAACGATCTACAATGACCCATATGACATCATGCTTCACGGGAGTTAACGGTAAACCACTAACAAAATCCATAGTAATCTTTTCCCACTTCCATTTCGTTGGATCAATAGGCTGCAATAATCTAGTAAGAGCACAATGTTCTGCCTTAACACGTTGGCACGTGAGACATTTAGAAATGAAATCAACTATAGCCTGCTTTATGCCTGGCCACCAATAGAGTTCCCGCAGGTCCTTGTACATCTTTATAGACCCGGGGTGAACAGAAAAAGGACTCGAATGAGCTTCAGAAAGAATATCGGTGCGAAGAGATTCATCATTAGGCACACAGACTCGGTCATGAAAACACAAGAGTCCTTCGGAATTAATTCTGAAGTCGGGGTTGTCCGATAGCTTAGAGACAATGGATTGAAGCTCAGGATCTTTCTCTTGCAAATCCTTGATTCACGAAACGATGGTAGACTGAACTTGGAGTTCAGCTACAAGACAATGATGCTTCCGAAGTCAGAAGTGAGCATTAATTGCTCAAGGGGCTACAACATAGCAATGTTACAATAAGTTAACGTACTATTCAATACGTACGAGTCCAAAATTTATTGTCAATGCTTACCAGGCAGAGGTCTGCCGCTGATTGCATCAGCTACAACGTTGGCCTTGCCCGGGTAGTAATCAATAACAAGATTGTAATCTTTAAGGAGTTCCATCCACCTCCGTTGTCGAAGGTTCAACTCTTTCTGAGTCAACAGATACTTAAGACTCTTATGGTCGGTGAAGATATAACATTTTTCTCCGTAAAGGTAATGTCTTCAGATTTTCAATACAAAGACAACTACATCAAATTAAAGGTCGTGGGTGGGGTAATTCATCTCGTGTGGCTTAAGTTGTCTCGAAGCATAAGCAATGACTTTACCCTCTTACATCAATACACATCCTAACCCGAGGTGCGATGCATCACTATAAACTGTGTAGTCTTTTCCGGACTCGGCTTGAGTTAGGACGGGTGCATGAGTCAATAATTGTTTCAACTGGTCGAAACTTCGTTGTTGAACCTCGGTCCAAACAAAATGAGCTTTTTTTCCTTAATAATTTGGTTAAAAGAGTGGTTATCAAAGAAAATCCTTTTACGAATCTACGATAATAGCCAACAAGCCCAATGAAGCTTTTTACTTCACCAATGTTCTTCGGTGGGTGCCATTCTACAATAGCTTGGATTTTCTTCGGGTCCGCCTGAATACCTGAAGTCGACCCAGAAAAGAAACTTCAGTGAGCCAAAACTCACACTTAGAGAACTTTGTGTACAACTACTTTTCTCTCAAGATCTGAAGCACAATACGAAGATGATCTCGGTGCTCCGCTTCATTCTTGGAATAGATCAATATGTTGTCTATAAACACCACTACAAATTTGTCGAGATAAGGTCAAAAGACCCAATTCATCAAATTCATAAAAACTGTCGGAGAGTTGGTTAACCCAAAGGGCATCACCAAGAATTCGTAGTGTCCGTATCTTGTATGGAAGGCAGTGTTTGGTACATCACACTCCTTGACTCTCATTTGATAATAACCCGACCTTAGATCGATCTTGGAAAACACAGAGGCATCCTTTAGCTGATCGAACAGGTCGTCTATTCTAGGCAATGGAGATTTATTCTTGATGGTTACTTTATTCAATTGTCGGTAGTCAATACACAATCGCATAGAACCATCTTTCTTCTTAACAAAGAGAACCGGAGCTCCCCAGGGTAAAGAGCTCGGTTGAATGAAACCTTTGTTCAATAAGTCTTGAATCTGAGTCTTTAATTCTTTTAATTCCACAGCTGACATACGGTATGGTGCAATGGAAACTGGAGCAGTCCCAGGTTGCACATCAATGTCAAACTCTACTTCACGGGTTGGAGGCAATCCCTGAAGTTTATCAAGAAAGACATTAGGGAATTCACATACGGTGTCAATGTCTTGCAATTGTGGATTTCTCGTGTTCATCAATACAACACTCTCCTTACCCAGACCCTAGAGATACAATTTCCTCTTACAACAATCTACCCAGGCTTGATGCTCACTAAGCCAATCTAAGCCTAGGATGACATCGAATTCATGGATCGGTAAAGCCAACAAATTGGCCGGAAAAGGAATTCCTTGGATCATTAAGAGGCAGTTCTTACACACTACCCTCATGGTGACACAATCTCCTAGGGGATTGGTTACAGAAATTCTCGATGCTATCGGTTCGGAAGACATATTATACTTATTAACTACAATGGAACTTATAAAAGAATGAGTAGAACCAGGGTCACTCAAAACATATAAGGAATGTGAATATAGCTCGATGGTACCTGTAATGACATCAGGTTCACCTCTTTTTCTCTGCTTCTCACATGATACATTTGGGTAGGAGCTTTTGAATCTTGTTTTCCAAAGGGTTTTCCTGGACCACTTGATCATCCAAAAGTTCACGATGATCCTTGCCTAGATCCTTTACCTCGAAAGGATTGAGCAGGAGACGCAGCAGTAGTCAATGTGACAACAGATTTGGTTGCATTCAAAGAGCAATCACGAATGAAGTGACCCTATTCACCACAATAGTAACAGGCTCCAGTATGCTTATGGCATTGACCCGCTGGATGCCTATTCTGACAATAATTGCAAAGTGGATGTTGGTTGCCTCAGTTTGAACCTCTAGTACTATCAACAGACGCTGCTTTGACAAAGGACTGCGTCACAGACTGAGGTCTATCAATGTTTCCAGAACGGGAGGGTTGTGGATAGATATTCTGTTTGGGGCCTTGATATCTCCTTTTCTTGTTCCATCTCGGAGGTCGAGAATCATCCCTGAACCTCTTCTCGGACTTTCCAGACCCACCAGCTCGTTGAGCTCTTTGTGCAGCTTCGGTGGCCTTAACTCGATTCACAAGGTCTTGGAAATCAGAAATGTCTAACGCAGTGAATATAGGGCGTAGTTCATCATTAAGCCCCTACAATGAACATCCGACACTTTTCTTCCTCTTTCTTAATGTACTAAGCATCGTATCTACAGTACTTACAGAAGTCATGGATGTATTGTTCCATCGGTCGCCCACCTTGTTTGAGGTGAAGGAAGGTGCTTTGCCTTTCAGTAAGGTAAAATTCGTTGACATATTTCTTGCAGAATTCTCTAAGGAAGAACTCCCAAGTCATCGGGTCTTCAGAAACTGTCAAAATGGTAGTTTCCCACCAATGAATTTCCTCGTCAGCCAGCAAAGCGATGGCACACTCAAGCTTATGCTCATCCGAGCACTGAAGTTTCTTATTCGGAATCCGCAAGGTGTTGTCCAACCAATACTCGACAACTTCAGGGTTTTCATCATCTTGTCCAGTGAAGGTATAAGCTCGATACTGTGAGAGCTTATCAATAGGTGCTCGGGTGTATTGAACGACAGGGGCAATAGGTTGCACGATCATTTCGGTCCTCATAGCAGTCATAAACTGCTTGAACATGTCAGCCATGTTCTTATAACACTTGGCCTGAGCGGTAGGTGTTGCAGGCTCAGTACCCTGAACAGGAGGGTCTTGCGGTTGCGGTGGGTTCTGAGGATTTCCTCCTCTAATCTCCTCGCCATACGTCGAGGAGCCAGTAGCAAGCTCGTCTATGTGAGCTTCGTTAGTCTCAGACATATCTATATGAAATATCGGATTAGTCTACAAGTCATTATATACACAATATATAACTCCTATGTGGCAAAGTAACACAATAACAATGCAACAAGTTTTGGTTTAGTCCTAGAATCGACCAAACTCTAGCTCTAATACCACAAATGTAACACCCCTTCCCAGTCTGGTCGAGAACCGGGTTGAAAGGTGCTAACGATGATCAATATAGTAATCGGTGTGACAAAATTTCAATTTAATCTTAACATTTACATCAACAATATTCAATAACACAATACTTCGATGTATAAAGGTTTAATTAATTCACACAAATCAATAATTAATCAATTAGGACTACCTATTAACCATTACAAGTTTTAGGGACCAAACTATAAATTTGATAAATTAAAGGTCCTTCAATGCAATTGGTTATACAACAATGAAATTCAATACAATAATAGCATTCCTGTAAAATTTCATACAATTTGAGGTCCATTAACTCAATCAATTTAATCCTTCAATATTCAGTGACTAAACTGTGAACCTTGCAAACTGATTAATCTGCCTTTAACTAACTTAACTAACCCCGTATCGGAACACCCTAGGGCTGTTTCGAAACATGTGAATGATGGTCATTCCTTTGTTGACCTACTCTTTAGACCGTATCGATACGGATATGCCCTGTATCGAAATGGGTTGACTTCATTTGACATTGGCTTTGACCCGTTTCGATACGCTCTAAACATGTATCGAAACAAGTAATTCCAGTGAAAAAATGTTTCAAAACGGCCATGAAGCATTCTGATACGCCCTATTCCTTAGGCTCAATTATTCTTACCCGTATCGAAACGCCATCACCCGTTTAATGACATATTTTTGCTGGTATTTTTTCAATTTGACCTACTAAATGATGTCCAAATGCAATGAAATTTCGCACACAATATTTCAATGGTATAAACTACTAGCATGCCAAGTTTCATGATCATACGAATACGTTTACTATGTTTTGACCTTTATGAGACAAGTATGCACTTTTAAGCCATTTTAAGATAACCAAAAAGGCCATTTAGGGCCATTAACCATATTACAACATATGCATATCACAAACATAACAAAATGGGCATAAATGAATAGTTCAACTACTTTGCCACCTTCCTAGGAGTTCTTAATATCAAAACACATTACTTTAGGGCTTGTAGTGACTTGTCTTGTTTTGCCAATCCGATCCTCCGACACACGATCCTTTCAACCTGAAAATGCATGAGATGAGACATGTTAGGCATACGATGCCTAGTGAGGTAGCCATAAGCAATATGAACAACAATATGTCAAGTATCTATATAAATGATCTCATGCTTATCAATGTCAATGTTATGCAACAATATTCAATGTTTAACATATTCTTATCATCATTAATCCTTAGATTGAATCAAGATAGTGGCCTCGCCAAGTCAATGAATGGTCCAGTCCCTCCGCCTCCATAATATGACCAACATCAATACACATCCCTCTGCATCGCCAAATCAGTATAGGCCGTAGCCTTAGGACCGTAGTCCACTCGTACATTGAGCTCATGAATTCTATGGCATGCCAATTGTATCCAATGTCTATTCAAATCCAAGGTTCCAATATTCATATCCATTTCAATAACCAATAAGTATTCCAATAACAAATGATTTTCAATATTATAAATAGCCAATATGTCTCATAATCAATGTTTCATGGTTCAATGTTAATAACAATAATCAATGATTTCTTTGCAATATTTTCTATAACAACGTTTATATCAATGACAATGCTCAATGATGATACCAATAACTATGTCTGATACTCAATGACGAACTTACCGACACTTACCAAGGTGTCCGTTTAATTATCCGATACAACTTTTTCCGATAGAAATGTGAGTAAAATGATCGAAGACAACAATAATAGATTCGGAAAGGCTTTTCGCCTAATCCCGAGACTCCAGCTATACTCACCTTGACAATCCGAAGCTTTCAAAGCTCTCCGATAACAATCCCCTTATTCCTAGCTTTGATTGGAGACGATGGATGTTCTTTATCAACTTCTTGAGCTAGGAAATCAATAGGGAGATTGTTAGGATCGATAGTACGATATCAAAATCAATATAAGAACATCAAAATCGATATTCGATTTCAATATAGATGATAACGATGAGATATCCATGGATAGTCAAAACCCTAGCTTAAGATTAAGCTTGATATATCCATAGGATCCAATAATCTATTGAGGAATAAAGCTTACCCAATCGATAGCAACGATTCGATATCAATAAAATGTAGAAAAAGCAAAGGTTAAAATTATCTCCAATGAAGGTGTATGCTTCAAGGATGAGGATTACTGTAATGTTTTCGGTACTATTCAATAGGGTCTGATGGCAATGATTTAACTCAATTAGAGCCCGATATCAATAATTAACTAGCCGATACAATGTTTGGATATGAAATTTCCGATCACTGGAACCTAATTCCCACTAGACCGGATTTTGGGGTGTTACATGTGGTTTCCAATAGATAATCCTACCGAAACAAACCTTATCCGTTCCGAAACCCTAAGGCCATTTTAGGCTCACCGTTTCGATACAGGCTCGAGTGTTCTGAAACACATAGGCCTATAATGACATATTTTGATGGTTTTTCACCCTAAATTCCAACCTAAACCAACCCGACATGTTTCTAACATGCATACATCATACATAAACATTAATCCACTAACATTCATAGCATATTTAGCATCATATCATGGCAATTTGTATCAATGGGAAACTAAAGGCATGCAACCTAACAAATAAGTCACTCAAGAGGCAAAACTCAAACCAAAACACCAAACACCAAACACCAAATATAGGCCTTTTACAAGTATAAAACCATAAAACAAACATGCTCAAAAAAGGGTGTTCATACACATCACCCAATAACCATGGAATCCCCCATTGCTCTTATTACTTTAGTCCATAACCAAAACATACTTTCAAAGTGAAGTCTCTCACGATCCCCTTACGAGTTGCTGCCTCCAAACACTTAGTTATCTGTATTGATGGACAAAAGAGAGCGTAAGCATACAAGCTTAGTGAGGAGTGCTCAAAAACCAAAACATCATCAATGCATAAAACTATTTTCCTTCATTTGAAAACCATCATACCCTCTTTAAAAAAACCATGCACGTTCCTTTCCAAAACAACATGTTAAGAATCATGCAACAAGTGTTATGAACTCAATAGCAAATCCATTGCTAACACTCAACTTAAGTCTTCCCATGCATAGCTACCATATGCAAAGCTTAATGAGTAAAACATGCATTAACATACTATGCATCAATATTCATTTCATAATACTTAATCAATAATATTGACTCACAAGTGATCATCAACATACTCATTTCTCAAAACCATATCGGATACACGAATTACCAAGTGTTGTCCCAAACACTTCATACACTCTACCGGCATCTCAAGGTTCACACACGGGAGCTACCATCCACCGTTGTGACACCCGTGGTGGAGTATTCAGTACAATCACAACCCCTCAACACCACTCATCGGTAGATGTATATCCCACTAACAAGAGATGGGACACTATACAAGGTTCACACACGGGAGCTATCCTTCACCGTTGCAACACCTTAAACATTCCTCGATTGTTAGGGTACTTGGATGAAGTTTTCGGTACCTCAGAACCCCTCAACATCCAAGGCGACTTGCTTATAGTGCACTCAATCCTATAGCCATCGAATTATATCCGATTTCATTTATAAAACATTTTTCACAACATCACTTGCAAATATAATTCTCATTTAACACCAACCTCACTGTTTTTCAAAGCATTAACAAAAGACCACATTCCAAGCATTAAACCATGCTTCATTAAACATGTATAAGAATATACATACAAGGATCACTTACCATGTGCATCCTTCATCAATATGGCATCATAAACAGTAAATATCTTACTTAAAAACATACTTTAAACAGTAGGTAAACACATATAAAATCAAGTGCATCAACAAACTCATAATAGCACAATCCGAGGGAGAAAATCACTTTACTTACTTCCGAACTTAGTAAAGCGTTTCAAGCTTACACTAAGTTCCCAAAACCACCTTTTTAGCATTTCAAAGTTAGAAATCTCATTTCCACTCACCGACACGCGAAACCTCAATCGCTGACGCGAAAATCAAGCGTTCGAAGTCCCTGGAACTTCACCAAATGCTTCCAAAGAATCCTCCCTTGTTTATACCACACAAGAACAGATGATTAATGTTTCTCAATGCATTAAAAGCACCAGCAAACACTAAAAACCCACAGCTCAGCCTAAAGGCACCAAAAAGCCTAACCGAAACAACCGAAAACTCATCAATCTTACTCAAAACTTAACCCAGCCATCAACAAACACTTCCATCAAATTTTAACCATAAATCAACATCCAAAAACATCCTAATATCATCCTTATACCTCCAGCAACTCAGATTTCACATTTCCAAGCCAAAAACTCAAAACTAGCAACCTAAACTTTAAGAGATCCAACCTAATCCGGGATTATTATGATTAAGCCTTTACTTTAACATCATTTGACATCCAAATAAGCTTTAAAATCATTCTCAAATCAATCAAAATAGTGCCCAAACGAAAATCTTGGAAAATCATCAACTAAGCCATTTTAACCAATTTTTCATAAATCAAATCATAAAACTAAGTTAATAACAACATTTAGGAAGCACAAGACTTGAAAATTTCATTAAAGAACCTTGATTAGAGGGTTGATCATCTCTTACCTCCAATCTTAGCTTTTTCCCTCAATTGACAAAGATTTTGCAAGCAAACCTCAAAGCTCCATTGATTAAATTGATAGATCACTTTTAGGAAATCAAAAGGAAAGAGAAAAGATGATAGAATCTGAGATTTTTTGAGAGAAAAGAAAGTGTTTGGCTGTTAAGAAAGTGAGGAAATGGAAGTTACGTAAAATCCTTTTGATATCATTAAAAATCCCTTTTAATTAAAAGATTTTCTTTTTATTCCTTTTTAATAATATTATTTTAAAATTGGTCAAATTAAGGGAAAAGTCTTTTAAACACATGTAAGCTCGCTAAAGATTCTATGTCTTGTCTCTTTCTTAATTTAGTCCTTAAAAACCAATTTTGCACTTTTTACAAAATGGCCACTTTCTAAAATCTTGACTTTCCAAGACCCATTTTCTAAAATCGATTTCACCATCCTTCAATATATATATATATTTAAAAGATTTTATCAATTTTTATTATAATTTTATCACATCCCGGACTACGTTTTCCCTTAACTGCTTCTAAAGGTTCGAATCTCCAAATCTAGGTTCGACTAACCTAAACCGATGCCTAAAACATCTAGGCCCAAAACTGGGGCGTTACACCTTGTATAAAGACCCAGGGTGAAGAAATCAGAGCATTTCATAGAGTGGATGTGCTTGGAGGACAGATTTAATATAGGTCTCCTTACCTCCTGTCGAAAGGAGTCTAGTATTCTAGTGAGTAAGACTCTTTTTGCACTTATCCCTTAGAAAAGCAAGAGCTTGCGTCTTACTTCTGCCTACCATAGTCGGTAAACCTAGATAGGTATTTGGGCAATTTTGTCTTGAGACAACCAAAATCTGACAAACATCCTGCTTATTTTCATCATTAACATTAGAGCCAAAAAACACATTGGACTTCTCAAATATGATGGATTGCCCCGAGCAGAGAATAGATCCTTAGGATGCGTTTCAAGTTACCAGCCCCGGTTGTTGTTGCATCCCCAAAGATAATACTATCATCAGCGAAGAGAAGATGAGTAACTAAGGTAGCTCCCTTACAATATGGATCCCTTGTAGAGTACCTTGCTGATATGATAGTCGTAAAAGTGATGATAGACCTTCACTACAGATTAGGAAAAGATAAGGGCTCAAGGGATCGCCTTGTCTCAAATCCCTAGTAGGCCATAATTTATCCCCCAACTTCCCATTCACCATAATTCTATAAGATACTGATTTCACACACCCCATAATCCAAGAAATCCACTAATCAGAAAAGCCCATTTTGTGCATCATGGCCTCGATGAAAGACCACTCCACTCGGTTGTAAGCCTTGCTCATATCGAGCTTGAGCGCAAAGGACCTTTTTCGACCACTACGCTTATTCTTCAAAGAGTGGAGAATTTCATAAGCTGTAATAATGTTATCAGAGATGAGACGTCCTGGAAGAAAAGCGCTCTACGATTCGTCTATAAAAACTGGTAGGACAAGTTGTAATATGTTTGCCAACATCTTGGAGATAATCTTATAAAGAACGTTACACAAACTAATCGGTCTAAATTGGGACATTGAAATAGGGTCATTAACCTTTGGAATTAAGACAATATGGGTAGAATTTATGTCATCCAAAGCCTAATTTCCTTGCAGAACATCAATACAATAGCTCGATATATCCCCCCAACAATATGCCAGAACCGTTGATAGAAGATCACACCTATACCATCTTCGTCGCATGCTTTAAGGGGACTCATAGACCGAAGTGCAACAAGAACATCGACTGGGGTAAACTCTGCCAAGAGGTCGTCATTCATGCTCTAAGTTATGTTGCATGCCACATTTGTAAGAATTGATCCAAGATCACTTACAACTTGTGAAGTAAATAGGTTAACAAAAAACTCCTTTTTCAACCTGTGAATGTCCTCATCGGAATCCAGCAACACATCACCATCTCCGCTTAACTTATGTATTATGTTTTTCCTTTTTGGCGAAGAAGCAAATCTATGGAAAAAAACTCGTGTTGCGATCACCATTTTTAAGCCAGTTTGCTCGAGCTCTTTGCTCTCAATAAAGCTCTTCCCGGTCTACTTCAAGGTTGAGTGCCAGTTTGGTTTCAAGAATTTCCTCTAAAATGTCATTCGAAGGAAAAAGATAATTTAGATCCTTCAATTTTTGTTTAAGGTTAGAAACGGTCACCTTATTCTCCCGTTTAACACGCTTAAACCATCCTTCAAGACCTACCCCCATAAGTCTAAGTCGTTCCGAAACAGTACCGAGCGATGTATGTCATAAAGTTGCTACCTCATTCTCAGAAGATTCTTCCACTAACCAAGCTACTTTGAAGCGGAAATGGGCAATGATACGGATCGATTCGTGAGGGGCGGTTGTTAAAAGAAGCGGGCACTGATCAGAGAAAGGATGTGCGAGATGGTCAAGAGTATAATTTGGGAAAATATCTCGCCAAAGTTGGGTAGCCACACCCCTGTCGAGTCGCTCTCGTATCACATTAGATTCTAGTCTTCCCCATTCCCAAGTGAACCATGAGCCACAATATCCGAGATCATTTAATTCGCAATCAGAAAGGCATTGCTGAAAATTGGCCATTTGTCCTAATAAATAATTTTAAAATTTTATATTTGTATTTAAACATATTTCTATATATAGAATTGAAGACAATTTATTAAAAACTAGATATTATACTATATATATATATATATATATATATATATATATATATATATATATATTAAATGTCAATAAACTCAATATATTGATGGGTTAAATTTATTGATTTTTTTTGAATTAAAATGAGGATCAAATCAATAAAATTTATAAATATTAAGAGTTAAATTTATTAAATTATTTTAAATTATAATCAAATTAATTAAGTGTATAAATTTTGAAGACTGAGATTATTATTATACAAATTTAATAATTGACACGTCGGTAATTCCGTAGCCAATTAACTCCTAATGACTTGATTCGGTATAAAAATGAAACATTAGTGTTGTAATTGATATATTTTATTTAATAATCAGAATGAAATCGATCATTAATTTAATGGAAAAATAGGTATTTATTTGTTTTTAAGATAACAACTTCACAATCTTTATTCTTTAACTGGTTCACGGATCCTCCGGTAAAGTCATTCATTAATTGTCATTCATTAGAGTTATTTTATGTGAAGTTTGATTTTATTTTACGTCAGATCTCTCTAATATAAATAAAAAATTATTATTTTATATATGAACGGTGTAAAAAAATTTCACGACTGTTTGATTTTTAAGATTTAAAAATTAGAGATTAAAATTTAGGGTTATAATTTTAGTGTTTGTGGTTAGATTTTAAGGCCTAAAAATATATATTATGCGTTAAAATTTAGAAATTATGATTTAAGTTTTAGAGATTAAAATTTATGGTCCCTAAAAGAGATACGTGACAACTTTAGAAACCCGTTTGTAAGAAAAAATTCAACTAACTGTGCATCTAACAATTACTCATAAATTAATAACTCCACTCTTTCAGATTTTTACAAAATTTTATTGGTTTCATCTTTTGGCCATTATTTTACTATTTGTTTCTATGCATGATATCCATATTGTAATTAGTAATATTATAATCAAATTAAAAACTGATTTTTCTGCATATAATGACCGACCATATATGATATAATGATTTGATAATGACTCTTAATGGGAAATGGATGGTGGTAGACAAAAGAGAGCAACTTAAAATAATCCACTATTTATGCAGATTTTGTGTGACATAAACTCAAATGACCACCACCAAAGAGGCCAATTAGTCTTTTGCCCAATCAAAGTTAGGGATGAACATTCAATCGAATCCAGTCTGAGTCGAGTTGATAATCTTATTTTATAAATTAAATTTTATTTGATTCGAGTCAAGTTTATGAAATTCGAGTTAAGTTGTTCGAGTTTATGTTTAAATTTAATTGTAAAATTTATCATGTTATGGTACTCATGGGTTCTAATCCATGTTGTTACGATCCACTCATTAGTTCCAATTCAAGTTCTTCGCATTTTCAACTGTTAATCTCATCCATACATTTACCTTCATCCAACGTCCAAAAAAGATGTAAAACTCAAAGTTTTACACTTTTTTGAATCGTTGGATTGGTGAAATAGATGGCTCAGATTAACACCACACTTTTTTCCAAGTGATAATCTTCATATAACCCACTGTTAATCTCAGTCATCCATTTCACCTATCTAACGATCCAGAAAAGGTGTATAAGTTAAAAACTCTTACATTGTATATATATATATATGTAACATACATATATCAGACAAAGTTGAGACACTCAACTCAAACTTCAAAACTGATTCACTAATTACTTATAAAATAGATTTAAAGTTTTATTTTAAAATCAAAATTTTATTAAAAAAATTCGAGTCGATTTTATGAATTAAATGTACAACTAAGCATATAAGATTGAAGTTTCGTAAAATCTAGTAACAATATCATTCACTATAATCATTCATATTTACAAATCTCAACAACAACAAAAATCAACCTATTCCCATTAAACTTTCATTTGGTGGAACAATGATTTCATCGTTATCATTAAAAAAATAACGTCTTCATCATTAACTGCTTCTCGTCCTTATTAGGAAGAGTTGACTCCTTAACTACCCCTTGCATAATGTTAATATTCAAGACCGAAAGGATCCTAGATTTCTTTTATAAATTTTTTTAGTAATTAAACAAAAAACAAATAAATTTGACTGTGAGGATTGAGGAAGATATCGAAGATGAGAAGTGCAGTCTAGAGGTGGTAAACAGGTCATTTTGATACATTTTGATTCGGTTCAGGTCATTTTGATTCGAGTCATTTTGAGTCTGATATCGTTCAGTTCGATTTTAGTTCGGGTCTATGGTGATTCGGGTCATATCGGGTCGAATAATATCGGTTCAGTTATTTTTGGTTCGGTTGATTTCGGTTCGAGTTAATGGTAGATCCATCGTTTCAACCGGGTTCTTAGGTCGGTTAGTTTTTTACATGCTATATGGCTTTATAAAAACCAATATATTTTACTTTTTAGGGAGTTGTGCGGTAGTCGGGCACTTCTAGGGAACAACCTTTAAATACAGGCTAAAAAACGACAGACTTGTTTACCGGGTAAAAAGCGGTACACAAATTGTTACATGAAACGATACATAAATTGGTACAATTTTGTAATAGAAGAATGTATATGCCTTTTTATTACACATTTGCACGAACGTTCAAAATGGCTCATGTACGTGTAAGAAATATGTACATACACAAATTTTTACCCAAAAGCATACTTTGGTACAATATTTGTAAGGAACTGTGTATATACATATATTAGTAGCAAATGTACAGAAATTGGTACAAATTTATAAGAGAAAAAGGTATATACCTTTTCTATTACACAGTTTCACGAAGGTTCAAAATGGACTTGTACTTGTAAGGAAATGTGTACATACACAAATTCTTACCCGAAAAGCATACTTTGTTACAAGTTTTGTTAAGATTTGTGTATATACACATATTAGTACGAAATGTACACAAATTGGAACAAATTTGTAAGAGAAAACGGTATATACCTTATTTATTACATTGTTTCACGAAGGTTGAAAATGGCTCATGTACTTGTAGGAAATGTGTACATACACAAATTCTTACCCGAAAAGCATACTTTGGTACAAGTTTTGTAAGGATTTGTGTATATACACGTATTAGTACCCAATGTACACAAATTGGTACAAATTTGTAAGAGAAAACTGTATATACCTTTTTTTATTACATTGTTTCATGAAGGTTCAAAATGGCTCATGTCGTTATACGAAATGTGTACATACACAAATTCTTACCCGAAAAGCATACTTTGGTACAAGTTTTATAAGGATTTGTGTATATACGCGTATTAGTACCAAATGTACACAAATTGGTACAAATTTGTAAGAGGAAAAGTTATATACCTTATTTATTACACAGTTTCACGAAGGTTCAAAATGACTCATGTACTTGTAAGGAAATGTGTACATACACAAATTCATACCCGTAAAGCCTACTTTGGTACAAGTTTTGTAAAGATTTGGGTATATACACATATTAATAGCAAATGTACACAATTTGGTAAAAAAATTGAATGAAAAAACGGTATATACCATTTTTATTAAACGTTTCACGAGGTTGAAAATGGCTCTTGTACTTCTAAAGAAATGTGTACATACACAATATCTTACCGAAAAGCATACTTTGGTACAAGTTTTATTAGGATGAGTGTATATACGATTATTAGTAGCAAATATACACAAAATGGTACAACTTTGTAAGAGAAAATGGTGTATACCTTTTTTATTACACATTTTTTCCATGGTTCCTCGGAATGGCTAATGTGTTTGTAAGGAACTGTGTACATACACAAATACTTACCAAAAAACATACTTTCATACAAGTTTTTATAAGGGCATCGAAACCACCTATACGTGGTTTCGTTGCTGGTTTTTCAGAATGGGCAAAAGTTAAAGTCCTTTATGTGGCATCGAAACTGCGTATATTGGGTTTCGGTGCTGGTTGAGCAGAAATGAGGCGTATGTTAAATTTTGTTAGGGTGAGAATGGATATTGTTGTAAGGAATTGTGTACATACACAATTTACTTACATACACAATGATTTATGTATATACATAAATAAAAAATGGGAAAATTTTGATGACCTTGAAGGCGGCATCGAAACCACCAAATGGTGGTTTCGGTGCTTGTTTGGCAGATACGAAAATATTTGAAGGACTTCAAGAAACCCCTTATTAGTTGAAAATTAACACTTGGTTTACGACAGAAGGATCATATGAAAATTAAAGATGAAGTATATTTAGGAAACAAATAAAATGAATTCCAAAGTTTTTCAAATACATATTGAAATAAAAAATTGAAAATAAAAGAATGGCGCCTCTTCAATCCTCATCCCTGCCCAGGGAAACGACCTTCATGCCCTCTGCCACCCATGGCACTTGAACCAGCCTCTCGTTGGTGCTGACCAACCATCTCTGCATATGATCGCATCTCATATCTGGCCCTATTGTTGCCTAATGAACAAAACATGTATGCATTAGTATGAGCAGAAGTCCATCTTGTATAAAAGAAGAAAATGATGATAGAGAAAACCTTGAGAATGGCGGTTGAAGTTGTCGATGTCTTCTTTGGCAGGCATATAACCATAAAGTTGGCGCTGTCTGCCTGGACCATACAAGAAGCCTTGACAATGTTCCCAAGCATTTCTATCGAAACCTTGGGCAGCAAACTGATTATGCAGACGCTGAGCATCGAGATAACTTGTTGCCGTGCTCTAAAAAATTAGAAGGCTCATTCCAGGATGACCTTGAGGACCGTAAGATTGGCGAGCCTTAACAACAGTATCATAGGACCTGAAATAGTCAACAAGCTCTTGGTTTCCCATACCAAGCCACTGAAGCAGAAAATGCAAGAGATTAGAAGTTAAGCAATTGTAATATTCATGAAAACATAATTCAAATTTGTTATATAACTACCTTCCCATTTGTATCATCTTGATGCAGCCTTGTGTTCATTATCATCACCATGGGTGGCCAGAGTATTTAGTGATCCTCTTCCTCATCGTTTGCAGGCGGTGGGCAGAAAGTATTAGCATCATTCTGATCATCTCTCAAACCACTCCATTGGCCATAAGCTTGACTATGAGGAAAATTCGAAGTACACCTTCTACGCAATTCCTCATCCAATAGCTCAACAAGTTGGCGATGGAGTTTGAGCTTTGGTCCGCATTTGGTTTTGGCATATGTCACTAGGGACTGAATGCCATTAAACCTGTGAGAGGCACCATGACCTCCTTGACATGCTGGACAACGCCATGTAGTAGAAGGGTCATTGATTGTGTTCATTCTATCGATGGTCTCGAAAAACTTCTTGAACCATCTACTTCTTTTCAGTGTGTCATGGCTTTGTTCATCCTCTTCGTTAGAATCGAAATAGACATCATCCTCGTTGTTTGAGTCTGATTCGAATTCAAGTTTCCTTTTTGCGAATGGCTGAGGATTGTGACTCGAAGCTCTACTTGAACTCATTTTATCTGAAGAAATTGAATAGGATTTGGTGAAGAACTGATTTTAGAGCGAAGGGTTGAGTATAGTGAGTAGAAGATGTTGTAAAGAGTAAAGAGAAGAGTTGTTAATATATAGGGAAATTCAGTTGGGAGGGAAAGTGAAAAGTCTAAGGAGGGAAACTGAGAGAGAAGGAAGGCACAATGTCTGTTCATTGAACCAGGGGAACCAGGTACATGAACATGAACCCCTTCATGTGATTCTAGTGAAAAGACAGGAAATTGAAAAGTCTGATTCGTTCTGGTGGGTATCAAAACCAGCTGTATACACGATGAAGATGAAACGGTTCATGTAATTCTAGTGAAAAGACAAAAAACTGAAAATGTTGATTCGTTCTGGGGGGTATCGAAACCAGCTTTATACATGATGAACAGGAAACGGTTAATTTGATTACAGTGAAAAAACCCAACACTGAAAAGGCAGATTCCTTTTACTGGGATCGAAACACCTTAAGGGATTTTGGTACTATATACACTTAGTAGTAGCATAATGTACACAAATTGGTACAAGTTTGCAAGAGAAAACGGTATATACATTACTTTATTACACAGTTTCACGAAGGTTCAAATTGGGTCATTTACTTGTAAGGAAATGTGTACATACACAAATTGTTAACCAAAAGCATACTTTGGTACATGATTTAGAAGGGGGCATCAAAACCACCTATATGGGGTTTCGGTGCTTTTAGTTCCAGTAGAGGGCATCGAACCTAGCTCTATGGGGTTCCGGTGCCAGTTTGACCTGTAGAAAAAGTTTCTACCTTTTTTGTACAAGTTTTATAAGGTTTTGCGTATAGACATAAAATATTAGCAAATGTTCACAAATTTTGTATCAGAGGCATCGAAACCAAATAAAGGTGGTTTCGGTGCTATTTTTCCTATAGGCGGCATAGAACCCACCTCTATATGGTTTCGGTACCGGTTTGACCTGCTGAAAAAGTTTATACCTTTTGTATTACACCTAGTTCAGCAAGGTTGAAAATGACTCATGTACTTGTAAGGAAGTGTGTAGATACACAATTTCATACCAAAAAATTTACTTTGCTCCAATTTGTATAAGGTTTTGTGTATATACATAAAATAGTAGCAAATGTACACAAATTGGTACAAATTTGTAAGAGAATAAGGTATATACCTTTTTTAGTACACAATTTCACCAAGGTTCAATATCGCACATGTACTTGTAAGGATATATGTACATACACAATTCAGTTGGGAGGGAAAGTGAAAAGTCTACAGAGGGAAACTGAGAGAGAAGGAAGGCACAATGTCTATTCATTGAACCATGTACATGAACATGAACCCCTTCATGTGATTCTAGTGAAAAGACAGGAACTGAAAAGGCTGATTCGTTCTGTGGGGTATCAAAACTAGCTTTATACATGGTGAACAGGAAACGGTTCATGTGATTACAGGGAAAAGACACAACACTAAAAAGGCAGATTCCTTTTACTGGGATCGAAACCATCTTAAGGGGTTTCGGTACTGTATACACTTAGTAGTAGCAAATGTACACAATTTCATACGAAAAAGCATACTTTTATACTTGTCGTATAGGGGGCATCGAACCTAAGCTTATGGGGTTTCAGTGCTTTTTTTTTTCCAACAAGGGGCATCGAACCCACTCCTATGGGGTTTTGGTGCCGGTGTGACCTGCAGAAAAAGTTTATACATTTTTAAGAGAAAAATAATATGTGGACATACACAATTTCATACCAAAAAGCATACTTTTTTACTTGTTGTATAAGGGGCATCGAAACCACATATATCCGGTTTCAGTGCTGGTTTGGCAGAATTGTCAAAAACATTGTCCTTTTCGGGGCATCGAAACCTCCTATGGTCGGTTTCGGAACTGGCTTCCGAGAATGACCCCAAATTTTAATTCCTTTAGGTAGCATCGAAACAACATATGTTGGGGTTTCGGTGCTTGTTTACCAGGAATTGTTTACTTTTATTAGGGTTCAAGCGAATAGTGTAGCGGATATACGGTTTTTTATACTTTTTGGAAATGTGTGTTGTTTGTGTATAAAACTGTAAATTGATCATATAATAAGGACAAAATTTTTACTATGAGATTTGTACATATTTAACATTGTATGTTGTATTTACACAATTACAAAAGACGAACAAACATACAATACATATGAGATTATCAGAGAACAATATGCGAACAATTGACAAACTCTTTGACCTGTAGTTAATCCAAAAACGGATGATGCTTCACATACTCTTGTACATTGTCTGCTGCGGCCAAGTTTTGTAAATATACCCGAATGGAACCACCTATTTCTATGATCAAGTGCAAGTACAGTAATTACATAATTAGGTTTCAGTTGAAGAAATTGCTTCATCTTTATAATGAATATGTTTGATTTCTGAAGTTTTACCTAATGCGTTATCAGTTGTCTCATCTTCTACCTTGTAGGATTTAGGACATATGTAGGTGTTCTCCTGAAACATGAACATAATCGAAAACATAATTAGTTTCTAAAGATTCATTGATTATATTGCTGAAAGTAAGATCAAAATAGGTTGTGTTCTTTACTAACCGGATTATTAATCATTTTAGCTTCGGAGTCGTCAACCAACAACGTGTTTCCTTCGTTATACTGAGGCATATTAGCCCACACGCGCCTTAGATTTTTTGTAAATATATTTGGTTCGGAGGGATGTTGTTCGCAGTGACTTTGATCCTGCATAATTCAAATGAAGTCCATCAATTTTGTCAAATTTTTTAAAGATGCTTTAACGAAGAAAATTTTTGAAGTTACCCAAATGAAGGCAAGTCTTGGTTTAAGATCGCTAATTCTCCAAAGTGCCCACTCAAGGTTTTCTCTGCATTGATGAACAGGTCAGGCACAAAAAAAGTAAGAAAAAAATAATCTTAAAGGATCGGTTAATTCAATTGATTTAGGGTGGTGGCAGAGGTCCACATTACCTTCTCCTTGAAGACCAAATAGCAACCTCATAGGCAGTAAAACAATAATACAGAAAATCCGGAGCACCAGGTCTGAGTCGCACAGCTACATACGTAAAAAAACAATTTCGTAATCTAATTTGTAAACATTTTGAATAGAAGTGAGACAGAAAAGGAATACTGTCTCTCCTAACACTGGCAAGCACGCCATTGTAATCAAGAATAAGAAGCTTCTTATTCGTCGTGGTAGCTGGTATGTTCCTGTACCACTCGTCATACATTTGAAGAGGATGCCTGGGTCTCTGAATTTCAGAGTCTATTTCATTACTTGGCGTTATGCCTTGGCGATGAATCTTCTTTCGCATGTAAGTGCGAGTCATTTGAGGCGTATAAGCACGTGCATGATCATGGCCTTCTGCTGCGAGTCACATGAGGTTGTGCTTGATGTCACAACAAATAACATTACATGCACTTGTCAGAAATTTTAGACGGTCGGACTTCCATGTTGCCATCAACTGCACGTTCTTAAGTTGGAAGACTTCTCCGAGCTCCCTAATTGTTTAATACTATCGCGTTGGACAAAAAATGCTAAGCTCTCTTCTCCATCTTATCTGCACAGCGACGTGCCTCCCGAATTAAAACAAATATCTTGATTTGCTTCGCTACGCTCACTTTCATCGCGGTTGTGCTACCTTGGGTCTCAAACAGACGAAAGTTTCAAAAGCACAAAAGATGAGTTACTCCGACTAACTACTGAATTTGAGCAGTTCATAACCTTGAATGAGTCCTCATCACATAGGGTAAGCCAACACAGCGTTTGAGACCCGCAAAAGAAGGGAGCAAAATGGAAGCAGAAAATAAAACCTAATGCGTCCACAAAATGGAGGAATCAATGTTCATTATGCAAAATGGAGGGACACAATAAGAACACATGTCCCGGACTGAAGCTTCAACTTCCAGCGGGTACTGCAGGGACAAGTTCAACGTTCTTCGACGACGATGAAGACTTTCCTCTTGACCTAGACATGTCCCAACCTTATGCAACTGTGAGTCATTTCTACTTACGTATGTTGTATGGCAATACATGAAAAGTTAACATGGGTTTGCTATTGACTTCCACGTAGGTCGACACATATTGTTGGAATAACGAGTAGAATCCATGTTGATAACATATCTCCGACCACGACATTGAAGGTATTAATCAAGATTCCATCAAGTTCATTGAATTTTCGTTTATACTTTACCTACAAATTCATCGTGTTTCCAAATGACAATTTATTATTTACTGTTATGCAGATTCCAAACGTGTACACAGTAAATCCTCTTCAGATATACAAATTTACGTATATATGCTTCAAATAACTGTAAGTACAACCAAACAATTATCTCACTCCAATATGCTTCAAATACTTGTACATACAACCAAATATATCCTCTGCAGACATACGAAATCATGTGCATATGCTAATTTTATCCACTGAAATATATCATATAATGCAAAATTTTTGTACAAGCGTTCGAACACATTATGGCCCCAAAATTGCATAATATACATTCAAAATGTTTTTAGTTTACTCTTACATAACCTATTTATGCTTGCACCACATTTCTACTACACATACTTTTGTACATATACATACAAACATGGTTACGACCCATAAAAAAGTGGGTTCCTTTACGTAATGCCACAAACAAACAGTTAAAGATCCGTTGCCATCCACTCACCTGTGCCTCCCCTGACATGTTCTTCACCAAACAAAATTGCATTAGATTACAACAATCAACAACACGTCCTAATGCATTCAATTACATAATAAACAATGCATAGCTTCCTAAACCCTTACCATTCTGGACGCTGAAAGGTGCCATGTTTTGGAACCTTTTGTTCATTTGCCTGGAAGTTAACCCATTGACCTACAGCAACATTGATAGACCTCCGCAAACGATTCTTATCATGACTGATAAGATCATACAAAAGAAATATCTGATCCCATTTTCCAACGGTCTAGTAAGACAAGTATAAACAAATTAAGCATTTATTAAAGACCATTTTTTCAGTATAGATGACCAAAGTAAGCAAAGTATAATGAAGATTATATGAACTTACCACTTCCCCTATAGGCTTATCATTCCAAAGCTGCATCAATTTGATGCACAACATACCACAATCATCTCTGTTTGAATACAAATTCGTCTTAACATAATACCACGAGTAATCATTTCCAATTTGTTAAACAAAAATAACACAAAGTACTGTAATATAACAACTTTGTACCTATTATCCTGATGTTTGACTTTTTTCACCATCACACGCAGATCGCTCAACGGCCTTGATGATGAGCCAAACACTTGGACAAACTTCTTATCTTTTAAACATTCTCCTAAACTATTCGTCTACATGCACAAACATTTTTATGTTTTTACATACTATGTCACATATTAAACAATGTAAGAATAAAAGTTCGTAGTTCTCGCTTATTACCAGGTTTTGTGCCATAGACACTCTTGCAGCATTGAATCGGGTCGTTGGCAAGTTGTCGAGTAGCTTCACTTCACCAGCATCAAGATCGACCACACACATAAACGAATGAGTCTTATTGTCATTCACGGGGATAAAGAGCTGAAACAAGCAACGATTTCCATTGTAATATACATATGACATGAAAGTGCATGGGATGTTTAATCTATTAATGCTTATTCGTACCACATTAAAGTCCGTCAACTGGCCATACGGATTGAAAATCTGATGCCAATAATCAGCAATTGTACCAGCATTATCCCTTCTAGAAGCTGAGACTACAATACATCATTTATTATTAACCATGTATCCTTACAAAACCACATCCATTTGTTCATAATAGACATAAGATTCTTTAATATTAAACTTACACTCAATGTACACGGGATGTACCCTCTCTTTGTTTTAGATTGCTTCCTTTTATCTTCATCAACAATTGTAAAACCAACGACATCTATAACCTAAACCATAAACAAAACATATAGCAACTATCATACTAAATTTCTTCAAATATGCTGCAAAATGCTTAAAAGGAATAGTCAAACCTACTAACCATTGAACCGACCCAACTTCCTGGTCATATCGTATCTGCATCGCTTACAAACAAATATGAGTGGCCAAAATCTACAATGACTTCACTGCACCCATACAAAAAACTTACAACTTATATTGAACAGAACAACATCATTGTAGCATACTTTCAGATTCAGATTGCTTACCCTTCACGCAATGGCGTATTCCATATATAGTCGCAAGTGTTTTTCGTTGACACGCCTACTCCCTCCGGTACTTGCACGTACGTCAGTATCTGCAATGCTTACACATTTGTTGTTCAATACTTAATAACACAAATAAGTACTGCACATTCAACGAATTAAATTTTATTAGAAAACCTTAGTAATTATTGAACCCTTACAATTAATTTGAATGACATACGAATTTCACCCATTATGCATAATCAAACAGAGCATATAATGTTCTAAACAAATCCTACTTAAACCAAACATTGTCCACATCAAACTTCCTTCAATGTCTGACTTTATTCATGTTTCGACTTCTGATTCCTACTCTTATTCCTTTGCCACTAACCTTTGCAGTAGCTACTGCTCTTGTCTTTCCCTACAAGTTAACACAAACAATATCAACAACAATAATCTCATACCTTAACTTGATGAAACATTGATCAAAATAACTTATAATGCTTATACCTTTTCTTTGTTTTTGGGACAACAACGGATTCTTCATTCAACCACTCGACATCGTCGTCTATCAATGGGTCCTCGTCAATATCAAGTCCTTGGTTCGGATCAGACTCTCTGACTTCCCCTTTGTCAACCATTTCTTCTTCTTCTTGAACAGCAACAACAAGTTCTCCATCAGATTTCCTCAACGACTTCTGCAATTCTATCATGTTGGCATTTAAATTCTTGCATTCCTCCTTCAATTCCCTTATACTCTCTTCAAATTCTTTTTCCTTCTCCACACGGGCTTGCAGACTATCTTTTATTCCACCCAACTCTAACAGTACAGTCTGCAGCATCTCCATAACCACATCATTTGTTCCATTGTTTCGATCCCCTTCTTCCCCTTCCACATTCTCATCATCATACCCAAGTACCTGCAAACATCATCAGTAAATCATTTCATATAACCACAACATCCTATATAATATCAAATCGTTTAACCCACTTACCTTGGGTTTTTTTGGATGTCTTTCTTCCTTGAGGCTCTTTACAATCTTCCTTACTTCCTTCTTGTTGCACCAAGCATGTATACGACCGCGACCATCAGCGGCAGCAACTCTTCTGCTCGCGACTCCACTCCAAAAATCAGATAAACTCACCTACATTTATTATTAATCAAAACATTATAATAAAACTCAATAAACTCAATCACATGAAACAACTACTACGTTCAAACAAAACATACTTTTAAACATATATTACCTCTAATATCGCGATGCATCTGGTCATGTATGCCAACCCACCACGAACTTTCCACTTCTCTACTCCATCAAGTAACCTCTCATATGCATATTTGCACCAATTGAGATTTCCCTTCAACCCCGCTGGGCACAACAACAGCAAAAGTTCCGAGGAAGGCATCAAGTTTGTATTTGGACTTATAAAAACACCAACAATGAAAAGAAGAACACGAGCTCTCAACTCGTCTCTCTCAAAAGCACCGCTAAGTATCTCCTCCTCAAGTTCCTTCACTGTGGTATCCCTCCTTATTCTGTACTTCGATGCCATTTCTTTTGCATTAACATTTCTCGTTCCAATTTCAACATCGACTCCTTCAATCCTCAAACCCAAAACAGCTTCCACATCTTCCACCAACACTGGAATTTTATGTCCATCAAATTCCATCATCGAGCTCTGGACATCAAAATTCTCTACTAAAGTGTGACATAGGTCGCGATGAATTGCTCTCGGTTTCATTTCCATTAACGGACCAAACCCTAACTCATGAACAATACCCTCAATATTCAACTTCCTCATCTCTTCAAACACATCTGACAGCTTAATGAGGCTACATCTTGAAGATATCTCCTACAACATTTCATACAAACATTAATTACTTGACTGTTACATGAATATACATTATGTTAGGACATTTTCATCTCTTTCTCCATAAATAATTTCAAAAATTCACTTACCTTTTTGTCTTTTTCAGAAACTACAATTTCCTTCATATTGGAGGCTTTCCATTCAGCCAGAGCCTGCTTCTGCTCCTCGAACATTTGTACATAAGGCTCCTTGTCATCTTCACTCATCTGCTTCCACCTCAAACCCAATGCTTTTCTTTCCTGTATCACTCTCACAATTAGTCCAATACAAATATCATGTACACTTAACAAACCATTACACAACACACTTACAATGTTGTTCATTTTCTTCTTCCCCCTCCAAGCGTTTACATTCTCTTTTACTGTAAAACAAAATTTCACTGTTAGCTTATGCAACTCATATTTAATAAATTAGACAATTCTATATACATTCAACTTCAACTTACTAGAAATGGAAATATGGTGTACATATCTTAGGTGCCTTAGCCTTAGCCTCCCCTTTATCGGACTTCTTCTTATGCTCCATTGTCTGCAATGTGTACCTAAAATAATCAAAGATGGAACGTTGAAAGGCAAAATTGATGACACTTCTCCAAAATCTGAACTTCACGACTAGGATTTTGCATATGAATTCCAAGGATTTGCTCTATTTCACCTCTTTACATTGACATATGAAAGTTACATTTCAGTTTTAGCAAAGTATAAATACTTGCCAACTACTTATAAGAATATGTCTAAAAACCTAAACTTTCATGCAAATACTACTTATGGTTAAATTTTCCATTCAAATGTAATGATATTTGGAGGTTTCTGTTTCGTTCTCAAGTTCGACAAATACTATCAACCAAGAAATAATGCTTTCAACCATGTGTAATAAAAACTCATTTCCTAAAATTACATACTACTTCAAATCACCTATTTGATCTTAAGAAACAATCACATCCTTCCAACACATTCAATACTACAGCTGTAGAGCATATGCAAACCACTTTTTTAACCAAAAACAAGAACCATCTCAACCAACAATCATAACCATTACATGCATTTCAACACAATCCTTCTTACAATCCAATCTCCTCGACAATATTTCTTTCACATTTTCGTACCTTATCAACTACAATTAAAAAGGGGGAAAATTGAAGGAACTAGCACTAACTAACCTAAACATTCCTTCTTCCAATCCAATCTACTCTACATTTCTAACATTTATCACTCCCAACTGAAACATCACTGAATTATTTAACCTTATTTCTTTTGTTATTCAAGAAGAAAGTCAACGAGTTATTCAAGCCTCTAATATAGTTAATAAAGGTGTTCAACACTTCTTTTAACTATTGTTATCTTTGTTCCTACTTTCTATTTCAATTTAACTGCTATTATTTGTTTATTGCAGCAGAACCCTAAACTGCCAATAACCCTAAACCCTAATAATTCATTCTTCCAATCCAATCTCATATACAATATTCATTATAAAGTAAAAAGAAATTTTTATGGAAGAACATTCAAACGGTTTATACAAAATCCTTCATCATTTGCAATGTGGTTTCGCTCAAATCATAAACAAACGAAAATAAAGGCAGCAAGAAGCAAGAACTAACCTCCAAATCAGTGTTGAAACCCAATCTCCTCCACGATTTTCCTACAGATTTTCTTCCTTGGTTGATGGATATAATGCCTTCGTCCTCTTGGTTTCGATGCCCTAAGTTTTAGATTTCCTTTTCCCGCTCCCTTTCAATATATCATCATAAAAGGGTTACCGGTTCACCGGGTAACCATATATCCTTTGTTTTTTTTAAATCCAACGGCCACATTAAAACCGGCTTCATCCAATGGCCTTAATTTCCTGGTTTGTATTTAGTCGGTTTTTAAACCGTTTGTTTTTAGAAAAACCCGCGGTAGTCACATCTCATCTTTCTCTATTTCGTTTAATATCTTTTGTTAATGTGACCGATTGGCTATCGGTCTTCCATTAAAACATGTTGGATCTGGGTGAATGTCGAGAAAAGGGGTTGAAAATTTCATGACATTAGCTGGTATGATTCTCTCTCCACATAACATGCTATAATAATATGAATGACCTTTAAGGATGTATATTGCGGTGGATGCACCTTGTAAGCTTTGCTGAATAGAAGGTGAAACAAAAATCACATCTTCTTTGAATGCCTTCTTCAAGAGTCGTTTCGGGAATTGCATTGGGTTGTCTCTTATCTTAAGGATAAGTCCCTTATAGAACTCAACAAAAGTGTACAACTTTCCGCTGACAATCTCCGGATGTTTTATTTTTTTTTTGTAATATGAATGTTCGTTTTACAGCTTATGTTCGGAGTGCGTGACTGTCTCTCTTTGAGAGTGCATTGTGCCTTACCAATACACCCAACACTTGCTAGTCCGGATGTTTTGTTCATTGTAGCAGTTTGCTGCTTTTTTAGATTAATACTACAACGTTTATAAAAAAATAGATAGAGAAGTGATCATGATTATGATTATTTTTTCCTATTTACTGTCAACATACCAAGTACAAAATTACCTTTATAAGATTTTAAATTGTAGGAAGCAAAAATAAAAATATTTAATTTTTTTATGTGATAGAACCGAAACGAAACTATATGAAGCTTAATACTCCAAAATCTGTCGTGTCATATATGTATTCCAAAACCAAGCCGAACAATGGCCTGAATGGAGGGCTGATGATGAGGGCTTGAGCCTTGAAGCAAAAGCCGACGAAAAAAATTAAGGTTTAGAGGTTCAGAATATATGGCCATTAAATATTAGGGAAAAGTACATGGGTGCTCACCAAACTATGCATATTTTCTGTTTTGATCACCAAATACAAATTTTCGTTAAAAATGTCTCTAACGTTATGTTTAAAGAAAAAATTAACAGTAATGTCGATGTGAAATTTTTAAATATTTTTCTTTATGTATTATTTTTATTTAATTTTGTTCAACCAACCAGGCGATGACATGTAACTGATTGAATAAAGAAATTTAAAGGAAAATTATAAAAGAGTACAATTAGAGAAGCTAAGGTTTGAACCCACTGAGGGCAAACCAACTAGGGGTGGGCAAAAAACCTGATTACCCGGTCCCGGTAGATTTTTACCCGGTATTGGTTCCGGTGGGACCGGGACTGGATCCAAAATTTAGGTCCCGATTGCAACCGGGACCGGGACTGGATCTTGCTTTTTTGGACCCGGTACCCGGTGGGTACCCAATGAGACCGGGACTTGTACCAGGTACCCGGTACTAGTCTGGTACCGAATGTCGTTGAAGAGATTGAAAGCAACTGAAGGCGCTCTATTATTTCTCTTTGTGTATGAATATTATGAGTATGACTCGTTTTAAGACTTCAACCTTCAAGCCTACAATATTCTGACTTTGTTATTTAATATTTTTATTGATGGTTGGAATTTTTTTCCCCTGTTGCTCAAATTTTATTAATAATAGACTAATTGACCGGGTATCCGGTACTGGTACCGGTTTCCACTGGTACCGGGACCGGTTCCTGAAGTCTTGGACCCAGTCTAACCGGGATCGAGACTGGTTCTAATTTTCAGGAACCGGTGGTTACCGGGACCGAGACCAATTCTAGACAAATTGGCCGGGTACCCGGTCTTGCCCACCCCTAAAACCAACTATGCTAAGACTTCAATTTGGCGTACTTTTTTTTCACTAAAATATTTATTTAATGTATGTTACAACACAAAATAAAATGTTAAAGCTAGGAAATAAATTTGAACACAAGATATCTTGAAAAAAAATTAAATAATTAACCACTAAGTTAAACTAAGAATTCCAATAATTTTAATTAAATTAGTAATATTTAACTTTAACTGTGATTAAAATTAAAAATCTAACTAGATTTATTTTTTCCCTTTGTTCGATAATAAAAAACTAATTAAATAATTATTTATTTATTTTTATAAAATAAATATTAAATTATTTTAAAATTAAATTAATAATATTATTTAAAAATAATATTTATTTATTATAGAATGTAAATTTTAAATTATTTAAAAATAATTATTTAGATCCAAATTATAATATTTTAAATTTATATTCTACCATAAAAATATTATTAATTTTATAAAAATAAATATATCATTATTTAATTAGTTTATTTTATTGTCGAACAAAGTGAAAAAATAAATCTAATTTAATTTTGAATTTTAATCACAGTTAAGGCTAGCTATTAAATTATTTAAAATTGTTACAACTTCTTAGTTTTATTTAAGACTTAAGTGGGTAAGAAGCCCTTAAATTTTGGGGAAAAATCAATTAAGCCTCTAAATTCTTTTGCACTCAATAAGGACTTGAACCAAGAAATTAAATCAATTAAGTCATTTGACCAATTTTGACTATTAAATCTTGACAGTTTTTTCTTTAAATATTATTGGCACGTAATACACTATAGTTCTATCATATTGTATTTAAATTTTTTTCAAAAAATATTTTTTATAATCTAATAAGATTTTTTAGAAAATTTAAAGAATTTTTTAAATAAAATACAAACTTTGAAAATGTCATGTGGAAACATCGTCGTACGACGCACTACACCGAAAGATCTAAAAAACTGTCAATATTTAATGGTCAAAATTGGTCAAAGGGCTTAATTGATTAAATTTATTGGTTCAAGAGCTTAATTGAGTGCAAAAATGTTTAGGGGCTTAATTAATTTTTCTATCAAAAGTTTAAGGGCTTCTTGCACCCTTAATTAATTAATTTTTTTAGTTCAAGTACTTAATTTAGGTGCCTAAAGTTTTTTTTTTTTGCTAAAAATAGGTGCTTAAAGTTTACACCATTATAATTTTAGGTACTGGTCGAAGGGGTGTTTAAAAAATTGTTAACCAATCAATGCTTGGGACATGAAAATAATTTGAATCTTTTATCTTTTGAAGGAAAACCCAAAATTTTCAAATTTTTTTAGAAAATCTCAAAATTTTTTAATTTTTTTTACAAAACAATCCCCAAATCATTAAAATTTTTCAAACCCAAATCCCAAAATCGTAGTCGCTTTCGTCGTCAATCACCGTCTCTGAGCACACCCCTTTGGTCTTCGAACCTAGGCGATCATTTCTCTTAACATGGCGTCGTCGAAAACGTCGAATGGCACAAACGGCGATTGGCGACGGAAGCGGTGGTGATTTTTGGGTTTGGATTTTTTGAATTTTTAAGAATTTGAGGATTGTTTTTGTAAATATTGAAAATTTTTGAGATTTTCTGAAAAATAATTTTTTTCCTATAAAAATTTATTTTAAGTTTTTAAATTTTAAAAAATAAAATAAACATGTGATGTGTCATGTTTTGATTAGTTAACAGATTTTTTTAACGACAGTTAAACTACCAGGCACCTAAAATTTTAACGTTGTAAACTTTAGGCACCTGTTTTTAGCAACAACAAAAAATACTTTAAGCACCTAAAGTTCAAAATATGTATACATTGGGCACTTATTTTCCATTTAAGCATATAATTATATGTGTATTGAGATCCACTAATTGGCCTAGTGGCCAAAAATGCTTATCTTGTCTCATCTTATATGGGTTCAAATCTCAACATGAGATTGTAATATCTCTATTTAATAAAAAATTATTTTCATGAATAATCATTTTGATAATTTTAATAATTTCTCAAAAATGCCTAACATTATTTGTGTTAATTAACACAAACGAAGTGAAATGAGGTGTTGGAACCTAACATGATGCTTTTAGACTTGAGTGAACACCACTGATCTTTAGGGATAAATTTATACAACAGAGAGGATGATTAACTTTTAAAGAAATAAATAATGTCTTAAATATTTTTAAGTGATGATTATGATAAGGAAGTGATTAAGATAAAAAATAATAAATATATTGAAAGTTAGGGAAGAGATTTAGATTTTTTTGGTAATATATATATACGGTCCATCTAAAGTTTAAATTTGTGTCCTCCTCTTGAGAATACAATGTGCTTTACCAATGCACCAAACAATTATTAGTGAATTACTTTAGTTTTTTAGGTATAGTTTAAGCATTGTAAACTTAAATAACTTTTATACATTACTAGTTAATTATATATATATCACCAATTCTTTTTTCATATCGAAAAAAATCATATTATTGTTTAAGCTTTTACACGTAATTAATTAATTTTATGTGTTTATATTATACAATTTCTGCTTATTTTTTGTATTCTTATTTTTTGTTTTAATTATTTTCAGTTATTTATGTAATGTGTCTGTCGACGAAATACTACTTGGCAAAAGGTTAAAAATTATGTTTGTCAATTCAGGAAATAATGTCAAGAATATGTCTTTTAAGTACAAGTATACACAGTCAGCAAATAATAAAATAGTGAATTGAGTATCGTCTCCACAGGGATTATCCAGGAATTAATTGACATGATTAATACTTATGAACTGAAAAATAAAAATGATGACAATTGATTGAGAAAATGAGTAAAATAAAAGAACAAAAAAATAAAGTAAATTAAAGCAAAGATTACGGAGGTAAACTAATAACAGACCGACAAACAATGGGTGCAAGATTGATAGATAAGGCAATTAGTAACATTAAACTCCGGGATATTGATCGATAAGTTAAACTAATAACAGACCGACAAACAATGGGTGCAAGATTGATAGATAGGGCAAGGGATATTGGATTTCACACTAGTAAAAATAGCAATTAGTAACATTAAAATCTGGTTCTATTGTCGAGCAGATTTTAAGTTAGTATTACCTATGTCGATGGTAATGTCCTAAGTTCACTACTCTCAACATATATATGTCTATAGTGAGTTTTCAGGTAATTAACTTGTTGAAGAGTCAACCTATACAAGGGGTAGATTTACTTCACGTGTAAGTTTCATCTACTTGAATATCTTCTGTCGAAATTTCTCTTCTTAATATTTTGTTACAAAGTAATCAATCAAAGATGATTAAAAGGAAAAATAAACTTTATTTAAATAAATTAAATAAACGAGAAAAATATAGTACAAAATGCAAAATCAGATTCGAATAAAAAAGACAGATAAATAGTGTTGAGGCTTGCAGCTACGCAGTTTTCTTATAGGCGTTTTACATAGGAGTATTATTGGAAATAATATATTCCAAATATAATGGCCATTAAAATTGTTTCCGGTTACATTCAAGAATACCATAAATATCGAATATAATTTTCGTGAATCTCAAGCAATATTTGTGTAATATTCGAATTATTCGGATACAATATATTTCTATATATTTATTCTCTTAATTCTGAATATTCAAAAAGATATGCAGCATTCAAAAAGATTTCGATCACTCTGGAGTGCTTGAGTTCGTTGATCGTCGGTCTCTCAGGATACAACAACAAAAGATCTTCGACTGTAACCCCCTCGTCCCGGTCTGGTCGGATGACCGGTCCGAATGGGCCACACGGGGAAAACCGAGTGAAAACCCCTAAGAATTCCCCCTCGGTTAACGACCCTAAAATTTCTTTTTACTTTAATCTTGTCTAGATGCACATTTAATTCCTAAGTGGAGCATAACAGCGGAAGATACAATCAACGGAACATTCACCGACCAAACTAAGCATAAACAGTCCATTTTACTTCATCACAGCAGGCCGTTTCGAAACGCCCCTAGGGTGTTCCGAAACGCCTTGACTTAGTCAACGGCCCTGGGTCAACCATAAGGTGACCGTTCCGAAACAGGGGTGACCCGTATCGGAACGACCTTGACGGTCAATATCTCGTGGTCAACGAGATTTGACCGTTTCGGAACACCAAAGGCCCGTTTCGGAACGGCTACATCTCGCCAATTTCTCAAAATTCCAGTAGCAAAAACGTTCCGAAACGCCCTCATCCGTTTCGAAACGGCAGGCCATTTACAAAGGGACCGTTCCGGAACAGGGGGACCCGTTCCGAAACGCCCCCTGTCTGCAGACTCGTCTGGCCTGTTTTGAGGCACAAGGGTGCCCCAAAACACCACCAAGACACCATACAATAGCTAAACAAAGCAACTCAGGGGATAACAACTATACTAGCATGCTTCAACATGATTTAGACATGTCCAACACTAAAGCAACAATCCACAACATGCATTCATTCAAACAACATTCAAACATATGTAAAAACTCTTAAGGCATAGGCTAATATCCAAAGTAAGCAATTAGGCATGACTTACAATTCATCATGGCAACATAAACCACGCAAAAGAAAGGTATAAGAGAGTCCATACATGCTCTCAAACAACCAACAACTACTCATCAAAGCCATACATGTCCCATTGCTCAAACTATTACATGTCTAACATTTAAAAACCATACTTGATGAACTCAAGCCAAAAACCACACTTGGAGGCCCTCCACTTGCCCGAGCAACCCACGAACTAAGGATCTGCAACGTTGAACAAAGAGAGCGTAAGCGACAATGCTTAGTGAGGGTAAGCTCTAAAAACAAACCTCAACATTGCAGGGTCTGAGCACGATCTAACCAAGGCCATTTACAAAAACCATGAGTCCACAAGGTATGGATGCATGAACAATATATCACATGTATGCCATAATTATGAGCTCAATACTACCATACATGTAATCACATATAAACATCCAAACAGCTCATATATCTCAACACATTGATACACATATCAACAACATTGGCACCTAGTTAAGACTCAAATACGCGGATAACCGTTGGAACTCACATCCAACAACATAACCATTACCTGACGGTGGGATTACACTCATCACCGGTCTCGCGGAGGGGATTCCACTCATCCTCACGCCCCGTCGATGGGATTCCACTCATCACCGACTATATTTATATACCATTTCCGGGCGTACCCGTACTCCTCCTTGGTGACTCAATGCCACCAAGGCCACGCGCGACTTTTGACTCATGTGTACACACTAACATCCTAATGATCGATCATTTGTATTTAAGTTTACTAGTGCCAATATTCATTCATTTCATCTTACTCATTTCAATCAATTCCGTGCTTAGCACGAACTCACCAACAACCATCATCAAGCATGTCTCAAGCATCATAATTCATGTCTCATCTCACATGTACAACACAATATACATAGCCATTCATACCACAATTCATACGAGACATACACAACCATATAATGAGTTCAACCAAGGGCTCTAGATCAAGCTTAGGATTAGGCTACCACCCTAATCCTAACTCTAGGTGGGTCTACCAAGCCCAACCTAGTCCACATACTCGAACCAACCAATTTAAAACCGTTTAAAACAATTAACCACTCACCTAAACTCCCGAGCTCAAGACCAAGCAAGTAATTGTCTTCAATTCTCCGGATTCACTTCCGATGCTTCACCGATGCCCAAACTTGATTCTAATCAATCCCAAACACAAACAAAACATCCACAATCAATATCTTGTCATCGAAACTAACCCGGATTACATTACCAAGCAACCAACACTCAAAACAAGACCAAAAACAGGATTTTCGAGCAGCCCTTAACACCCACTGAATTCTCCCATTTCAAACACCCAAACAAGCATCAATTACACCCAAAATGATCCTCATATATCATACTACCTACAGCCCCCAAATTCCAACCTTTAACAGCCCCCAAACCCACATTAAAACCCTCCAAAAACCCTCTCAAGCCAAAATCCGAAAATTGATTAAAATCATTCAAAATTCATACATGTAATATCATTTGGCCTCTATACATCATTACTAAACATATTAAATCAAAACATTTAGCTTTGCAACATAAAGACACCATTTTTAATCAAAACATTCAAAACCTCCACTTTCCAAAAACTTCATGAAAATGAAAAAGAATGGTACTTTTATGAAGGGGAGGATGAGGGGAAGTCAAAAATACTCTTACCTTTCGATTTGGGGCTGAAATGAGTGAGAAATAGGATGGAACAGTGATTTGGGTAATGAACTTTGGTTTCCCGTTGGTGAGTTTTTGAAGGGAAGATGAATAGTAGAGAGGTGAGTGTTTTATTTCACATGTGATATAATTTGAGGCTTAAAAGTCTAGTTTACCCCTGATGAAATGGAATATCTACAAGGGAGGTAAATCCATGGTTAAATGTGGTTTAATCTTAAAACATGATTAACCCCAAGTAGATTAATTTTGAAAACAACTCGAAATATTATTTAGAGTATAAAACCGAGCCCAAAACAATATTAAAATATTATTTCCACCTAACCCCTAAACCCGGGTGTTACATCGACGGTAGCACGACTGAAGAGATCTCAAACGAAACCCTTGCCTTTGCCTATCACCGAAAACTAGAGAAAACCAAAAGGAAAAAAAAAATTATTTTTGAAAATCGTGTTTAAATTAGTAGGTTAACACGATATTTATATGCGTTTCACATAGGAATATTATTGGAAATAATATATTCTGAATATAATGACCATTAAAACTATTTTCAGATACATTCAAGAATACCATAAATATCTAATATATTTTCGTGAATCTCAAGCAATATCTGTGTAATATTTGAATTATTCGGATACAATGTCTTTTCATATATTTATCCTCTTAATTCTTAATATTCAAAAAGATATACAGCATTTAAGAAAAATATATTGACAGTGGGAAAAATATCCGCAGATCTATGAAGGGCCCAACCGATCCGAACGTTCGCGTCTCCCACTTCGTGCGGGTACGCCCCAACCCGAATGGGTTTGATTCGCACCCATTGCGCACAAGGCATAATTTTATTTAAATCATTCAATGACTACCAAGTGGGTTGGAGTATTTAAACCCTTCCCAAGTTTGTTATCCCATCCGTGTAGGATAAGATGTTTTATTTTTCTTTACACAATTCACAATAACCTCACTTTGAGCATCAATTACTTATTCATCACTCAACCGTTTTGAGCATATGAGATACCGTTGTAAAGGTATCATGGAGTAGAATATGATTTAATAAATTCATCATTCGAACCTCTATCTTTACCCATACAAAATATGGCTCAAAGTTACCAATTTCTCACATTTTTCAACATATTTGGCAATTAATCCTTATCTCCTAAGTTTATTAAGATATTAGGGGATAATAAGCATTCAATACCAACTTTCGTATGACATTAAATATGTTTTCAATAAGCACTTGCGAAATAGAAAATAAAACCATAACATTCAATTACTAAAAACTAAACACTAAGCGTTCATCGCAAACATCCCCTAGTCAATTAAAAGTTTAGTCCATGCCTGGATTAAACTTCAGCAAATTCAAGTTTGAAATCATTCTTAACACAGGAAAGAAATACGAAAGATAAGCAAGAAACTAAGGCAAAGAAGGGGATCTTTCGATGTAGCCCTTCAATGGATCCCAGATGTCTCTTGAGCCCTCAAGTCGTTGATTTTGATGCCTTCGTTCTCTTCTTTTTCCAATGTTTCAGATTGGTCTCTGGTTTGCGCCCTCTTCTTCACTGCTCTCATGTAATCCTGCAGCGGCCTTCGCGTCATAAGATGTATGGCGGTTGCGCATGTCCTTATATAGGAACAAGTGTATCCCTTATTAGGACTAACGTTGATATCTTATCTGGCATTATTTTTTTGACGTCTAATTTTATGTCATTTGGTGTTATTTTTTCGTAATCTGATCTGATGTTATTTTCTCAGGCTGATTGCATCGGCATTCCTTCACATATTGCCAAAGGTGCTCGAAAAAACTCTTCTTGCAACTACACATGTGATTCTTGCACATCACCGTATAAACACAAACCTTTGCAAAGTTCAATTTGGCAATAAAAACCTGCAATCCTTAACTCCTCAATACAATATAATGCAAATACATAAAACTATTAGGATATATATTAATTATACTCAAAGTTAAAAAATATTCTTGGCAATAAATGCTTGGAAAGTATTTCTTTTCAGGAGTTAACAATTTTCACATATTAAAAACTTATATTTATATTTTGACGAGTAACACATATTTACATTATATTTGGACATCTAACAATTACATGTTTGATAATAAAGATTATAATTATATAATTACATAAGTTTGAATTCAAAAATAATATTAATTATTATAAACAAATTAGCAATAATATTTTAAAACAATCTCTAATTATTTAAGTAGTAATTTGACAATAATTTATTTATAAAAATAAAAAAGAATAAATATCTTATACAATTTTATCTAACTGGTCTAGCATTCTAAATTTGTTGGTCTATTCTATTTGCACTAAACATAGTCATTCTTGTCCGTTGTTGGTTCTTGACCACATTCTCAATGAGAACCAGAATTTGTATCATAATCTTATTCTTCATGTACTATTCAAAGTATAGCTTTATGAAATTAAATACATATTAATTATTGGCCTAACTGTATGTAAATTATTTTTTTATTCAAATATCACCATTTAAAAGTTCATTTATGAAAAAAAACCTAGCGGCTCCTCTCTCAAAATTATTTTAATTCTAGCTGTTTTTCCTTTTGTTCAATTCCTTTAATCGATGGTCTGCAATTAATCTTTGTATTGGTTGTCGACCACCGATTTTATCAGTTTTTTGTTTTTATTTCAATAAGAATCTATGCATCTGTAGCACGCTCTTTCTCTGTCCTAGTGACACGCTTCTTCTTCTGTCTTTGTGACATGTTTTTGTTTTGTTTTTTTGGTTTGGTTCATCTGTCTTCGTGGCAGGTTTCAGCATACCCTAGCGTTCGATTGTTGTTCGCACAGAGATTCACTCGGCGCTAGTTTCTGATTCATGGTGTTGTCGGTGGTCACTTGAAATGTTTTATCCCCACTCGTTGATGGTTGTTTGCCGATAAGATCAGTCCTAGGCGGCGGTACCTTTTGCCTGACAGAATGGATCGCGCATCACTCCTTCCTTCTTTATGCGTCTTGTTTGGACAGAGACAAGGAGATTCAGGAAGCTTTTAAATTTTCGTTGGTATGCGTATTTCCATAAAAATTTTCGTTTTCATTGTTTTTGAATTGTAAGAATTTTTTAGTTATTTTAACCCAAATTTTCTCCTTCTTGATTGCATTGTAATTGAATTTTTCTATGGTTTAATGAAAATTCAGTGGTTATTCAAAAAAAAGTTCATTTATGAAAGGGATAATGACACAAATTATCCTATACTTTGTCATTTTTGCCAATATGATGTTTGTAGTTTTTAAACATTTAGTGTGTCCCTTACTTTGCTTCTGTCTTTCGAAATGCTCCCGACTTTAACACCGTTAATTGATGACATTTTTTACACCGTCACGTGACACTTTTTTCAGGAAATTTTTTTTTGATCATTGGGTTTTGAAATAATTTTATCTTTTTTCTTTAAATAGAAAAGAAATATAAAGACATGATTATAATTTTAACTTTTTTCTGAAACAAAATAAAATGTATATTTTCAAAAGAAAATTATTAAACCACTTTTAAGAAGAAAAAAAATTATCAAATATTATGAAGCAATTATTTTAAAATTAAATCAAAAACAAAAAAAATAAATTAAAATAATACTAATTTTTTCCACTCCGTAAAAATGATTTATTTTTAATATAAAACCACAAATGTGGTGACATACAAAGGAAAAATAGCAACAAAATCAAATCCATCAAGATATCCACAAGGCAGACTATTGATAAATGCATTAACAAAAAAACTCCACCAAATCAATGCATTAAGAAAATAAAGAAGAAGAAGAAGGAATGGGAAGAACTCATTTTGACTCATCTCGAATTCTCGATTCATTAAGTTCGGAGTTGTTCCAGTACAATCCGGATAGTAAGAAGTGAGAAAAGCTTGCGGAGAAGAACACACAAACAACGGCGTATAAAGATCTGACAATTTTTTTCTTCAAATCTTTAGATTGATTTGCTCATCCCCTTGTGTCCTGGTAGCAAAGGTAGATGTTTATCATCCCTTGAGATCCGGGTTCGAACATCAGTAATGTCATGTTGTGTGTGCCGTCTTTGAAAAGACTAAGAAAGTTGAACAGATGCTATCCTTGTATCACAACAGCATATTCAAAAAAAAAAACCCTCCAGTTTATGTCATACGTGTTTGCTATGAAAAATAAAAAAAATGTTAAATTGTTTCAAACCCTTTGAGTTTAATTTTTGGGTAAACTACATAAATGACCACCTTACTATTGCAAAAGTTGCGATTTGACCACATTACTTTTTTTCGTCACAATTAAACCACCAAACTATTTAAATGGTATCAATGTGACCACCAGCCGTTAAAGGTTAACGGAAGTGTGACGTGGCAGTTAAAAAAATAATGGTATAATTACACATTTAGTCCTCGTTACTTATAAACTCTATCAATTTAGTCCTAATTTTAATTTAATAAAATAAATTAATTATTTAATTAGGTGTTGACACGTGTCAACACCTTATTAGAAGAATTTAATTATTTATATTTAATTAAATTATTTTATTTTTCTCCTTCAATCAGGAGGTGACACGTGTCACCACCATTTAAAGGAGAAAAATTCAATTTACATAAAATTCATGCAAATGGTGGGAATCAAACCCATGTATAGGTGATTTAGAAGCAATGGCTAAGCCACTGCACCAAGCATATATTTGTGCTATAAAATAACCCTTTCAAATATATGTTCTATCGTTTACAAAATGAATGACCGCCCAAAAACACCCAGTGAATTCACCCAAAAAAAATTGGCTAAAATCAGCCAAATTAATTTACTTGTCCGTATAAAAAAGCATTTAATTTTGAAACAAGATATGTGTGGTTACCAGTTGTTTCACCTCCAATCTGAACATCAACCATATCAAACTCCAAATAGGCAAAACAGACAAGCAAATCAGAATAGAAATGAAATTATCTCAAAGATCCCAGAAACAAATGGTGTAATCAATTGCATCTTCAACCTGCCAATTAGGGGTGTGAAAAACTGACCCGACCTGGTAACTTGCATGAAACTCGATCGAGTCAGGACCTGGTTTAACCCGAGAATTCAATGACCGAACCCGATCTGCACCCGACCGAAACGAACTCGAACCCGAATTTGACCTGTAACTGTAGAAACCGAACCCGAACTGCACCTGGCCGAAGTGAACCCGAACCCGAATTTGACATGTTACTGTAGTAGACGAACCCGACCTGCACCCGACCGAAACAAACCCGAACCCGAGACTGACCTGCCAGATAACCGATTTAACCCGACCTGTTTTGAAACCGACCTGTTTTGAACCCGACCTATTTTGAACCCGACCTGTTTTGAACCCGACTTGATATTGACCTGAACTTTTATTGACCTGAACTTTTATTGACTTGAACTGTTCTTGACATGAACTGATATTGACCTGAACTAATACTATTATTTGATTTGCTGATAATGATAATTATCTGACATTTGAAGAAGTTATATTTAATGAATATAAAATAAATTCAAGTATTAATAAATTTTAAAATTAATAATAATGTCAAGTATTAATAAATTAACTAACTTAACTTTAATTAAAAGATAAATTGAATGAATAAATATCAAGTGGTAATAAATTATCATTAATTAAAAGATAACTTTAATTTAAGTTGAAATAACTTCAAAGATAAATTATTATCTTAAGTTGAAATAATCATTCTAATTAACTTAACTTTTATTTTAAAATAACTTCAAAGATAAATTATTATACTTAATTAACTTAAGTTGAATGAATAACCATTATTAAATTAAATTTTTATACTTAATTAAATTAAGTTAAATGAATAAAGATTATTAAATTAAATCTGTATACTTAATTAACATAAGATGACTAAATTTTTTTATTAACTTAACATACTTAAATGACTTTATAAAAACTTAAATGACTTAATTAAGTTAAGTTGTTTAAAACTTTATAATTAACAGTGAATATATAAAAATTTACATAACTTTTACAATAACTTAAATGACTTAATTAAGTTATGTCGTTTAAATCTTTATAATAAACTTAATTAACTTAGCAAATAGCAATAATGTTTGAGTTTAACTTTGGATAGAATAAGGGAAACTTTCAAATTTTTATTGAAGTATAAAACAGAATTAGGCAAAATTTAAGAACAAAAATTTTGGAGAGAATAAGGCAAACTTATATTCAATAATATAAAGGGTTAAACTTACAAAACTTTATTCAATAATATAGAAGTTTAAACATACAAACTTAATAATCTAAAAATTTCAATTTTTACAAACTGAAACTTTAAACTTGCAGAACCCAAAACTTTAAGCTCTTAGATCTTATAACAAAGTTTTACAAACATAAAAGCTATACTTTGCTACCAGAAATATCATCATTGAGCTCTTAAGGAGATGAAATGCTACCACCAAGTTTAAATTATGGGCAACTTAACTTACAAAGCTAAGACAGCAACATAATTAAAACAAGGGCAACCAGCAACCAGCAACAGACTGCAACAAGCAATTAAAGATCATTAGAAACATTAGCAGAGCATAACCATGACAGAGAACAACTTCAGCAACCACTTCAGCAAACATTTAGAACATCAAACCAAACAAGAACAAAAACAAATAGAATATAAACCAAGCAACAAACAGAAGCATATATAACCAAACAAGAACATGACATGTTAAAAAATACAAGTCTGAATAAAAATAACTAATAGAAGCATATATAATTAAAAAAACAAGATGCATAACATACATACAAGATACAGAACAAGTTAAAAAAATACAAGTCAGTGAATAAAAATAACTTACAGGAGCATATATAACTAAAAAAATACAAGATACATAACATACATACAAGATACAGAACATGTTAAAATAAATACAAGTCAGTAAATAAAATAACTAACAGAAGCATATATAACTAAAAAAAAACAAGATGCATAACATACATACAAGATACTAAACATGTTAAATAAAAAAAGTCAGTGAATAAAAACAACTTACAGAAGCATATATAACTAAAATAAGAACTAGTTAGAGAACTTACCAAAACATCTCCAGCTTTCAACAAATCAGAAACATACCTAACCATTCAAGTGCTTCCTTGTTTTTAGAGGTCCCTACAAAAGAACAACTAATCAGTCAAGAACTCAAAACAAATCAGAAAAAAAAATAAGTTAAACACTTACTCTCCAATTGGATCTTCATCAACTGCACAATCTTTCATAACAAAAAGATATTCTTCATCCTCTTCCTCGGGCTCAAACTCATACAACCAATTACGGGTTGACACAAATATCTCTACATTTTTAGGCAAGAGTTTAGCCCTCAACTTATTTAAAATCCGACCACCAGTGCTAAATGAGGATTCAGAAGCAACTGAAGTGACGAGAATGGCTAAAACATCTCTAGCCATGATAGAAAGTACAAGGAAGGAAATAGATTGTGCTTTCCAGTACTCCAAAATATCAAAGTCTGAATCATCAACATGAGGGAGAAGGGGCAAATTAATAAAAGAGTCAACATCTGAATTCTCACTCCTTGAAGCAGCTAAATTAGCATCAAAGTTCTAGCATTAAAAAAAAGTCAGTAACTGTATTTGAAAAAGAAACTAAAATTATAAGAAAAAGGGTAACTGAAATTTAAAAAAAAATAAAAACTAACCTGAAAAAGATTAGACTTCTTAAATGTTCGAGGTCGACCAGAAGAGGACTCGGATATACTTTGAGAGGAGTTACTTCGAACAGAAGAAGAAGAGCAAAGGACAAATTTTGAATAATATCTATACATATTAACAAATTCATTGTAAACAATACTTACCCTTCTCTCAACCTCATCCTCAACATAGAGGACAGAATACAACTCCTTCAGAAGTTATAATTTATATCGAGGATCAAGCAAAATAACAAAGGACAAAATGGTCGAGTGCTCAGACCAATACTTCTCATACAATTCAAGCATAGGTCATGCTATTGCAGAAATGGCCTCACAAGGATCATTGTGAGCATCATACAACAGCTTCTTAATGGCAACAACATTAGCCAAATAAAGGTTAGAAGTATGATACTTAGAACCAGAAAACAGTGTAGTTATTTCAAAAAAAGGCTCAAGAAAATCACAGATTAATTGGGCAGTTTCCCACTCAGCATCACCAATTAAATCTAAATCATTTCCCTATTAACAAACAAGTTTATGGCTACTTTAGCATCAATGGCCCTACGAAGCATTAAATAAGTAGAATTTCATCTAGTAGGGATATCTAAGATTAATTTACCAGAAAAAGTAGAACCACAATCTTTAACAGCAGAACCAAAGCTACAAAGTCTAGCATCAGAAGAATCAATAAACTTAACTATTTCACGTAATATAATTACAGAAGAGTCAATTACCTTTAAACCTTTTTGAACAATCAAGTTCAAAATATGGGCAGCACACCTTACATGAAAGTACTTACCATTGCATTGAAGGGGAGAAATTGCATGCAAATAATCCTTAAGCCTCTTCACCATTCGATCATTGGCAGAAGCATTATCAACAGTAATGGTAAAGGCTTTTTTCTCAAGACCCCACTCACATATCATTTTTTTCACAAACTTATAAATAGACTCACCATCATGGGGAGGGGGAAACGTCTAAAATTAAGTATTTTAGACTGAAGTTTCCAGTTATTATCAACATAATTAGCAGTCAAAGCAAAATATGAACGTGAAGTGCAAGCAGACCATCCATCACATGTAAAGCAGATACGACTAGGAATAGAACTCATAGAATCAATAAGCAATTTTTTATGTTTGTCATGCTTTAACATGCAATGCTTAGTAATAGTATACCTAGAAATATGCTTAACATTAGGATTCAAATACTGATGCAGAACCCTAAGTTTATCATGCTCAACAACACTTAAAGTATAACCATGACAGAGAACAGCTTCAGCAAACAATTCACAATATTTTTTTTTGATCAAAAACAATTCCAGTACTACTATTAGCATTTTTAGCAAGAAAATCTTTATAAGCTTGGCATTTATCAGTATGTCTTTTAGGTGTAGAAGTACCAACATAAGAATCAGCTTTATAGCTAGCAGTTTTGCAATACTTACATTGCACAATGACACCATCAGCATTCTTAATAAAGGTATAGTGATCCCACACAGGAGATGTTCTTCTCCCAATGTCCATTGCAGCCCTCCTCTTAGAGGAAGGAGCAACTACAGACACTTGATCATTAGCTTCCCCTTCAAATAAACAAGACAGAGTTAGCAACTTAAACACAAAAAAACCAGTAAAGACTAAAGAAAATAAAAAAAAGGAAAGAAACATACCAGTTTCAACAGGATAGTTCATCTCAAAAGAATCAGAATCCATTGCAGAACCTAGAAACGAACCTAAGATCAAACGATAACATAGTTAGTAAAAAGAAATTAAAACAAATATTAAAGAAAATATGAAAGGGTTAATCCTCATACATGGCGTTGTTACACCAGCCCCCAAGGCTCTTTAAAAAAGAACCTCCTTTGACACCAGTAGCATCGCAGGACGGGTTTCCAGCCTTTTATACTCGGATTAACCCACATGCAACACAAAGCATACTTACAAACAGAAACAATACATGCAACAGATGTATACAAATAATATAAAAACAGAAATATGAACATATATATAAAAATTAAAAAGACAGAAACATGCAAACATATATACAAATCAGAAAAAACAAAAACATGCAAACATATATACAAATTAGAAAAAAAAACAGAAACATGCAAACATATATACAAATCATAAAAAAACAGAGACATGCAAACATATATACAAATAATAATAAAAAACAGAAACATGCAAACATAAATCAAGACAGAGAACAACAGACATGCAAACATATATACAAATCAGAAAAAAAAAACAGAAACATGCAAACATATATACAAATCATAAAAAAACAGAGACATGCAAACATGTATACAAATAATAATAACAAACAGAAACATGCAAACATATATATAAACAACAGAGAACAGCTTAACACAGAAACATTTATAAAAATAAAGATCAGAGGTAGAAAATAAACCCTAAACCCAAACGCGGATGTGGAAGAAGACTCTTGAAGAACCCATAAACGATCCTGAGATCAAAACATAACACAGTTAGTAAAAAGAAATTAAAACAAGGGTAATCTTCATCAAAGGTCACTTTTGTTTGGGGTTTGTTCCGTTTTAGTCACCCGATTTGAAAAAAGATTAAAATGATCACTTATGTTTTCGATCGTTACTGTTTTGGTCACCCGACCGTTAACCTCCGTTAATAAAAAATTTTTATTTTAACCCTTAAACTTTTGAAACTTTATTTTTTCACCCTTACAAACAAAAAAACATTACCTATCACCATCTCCATCCTCATAAACAACACTTCCACTCGGCCAACACAACCATTCACCACCAATCTCTCAGCCCACACCTACATCAAATATGCCCCTAAATCAAGCAGCTGACTCATCCCTTTCACTCTTTCACCCTTCAACCTCATCACCACCATTACTCCTAATCGAAACCACAACCTCTCACCGAACCTCCCTCCTCTGTGTTGTTACCCATCCTACATTTCCTTCAATAAACAGTAAACCAACAAATAACCACCAATCTGTGTTGTTACCCATCCAACATTTCCTTCAATAAATAGTAAACCAACAAATAACCAGTACCAAAACCAAAAGAAACAACACAGATTTAGACCAAAAGAAAAAAAACGTAGAGAGGAAAGAAAGAATCCTTACCCATTCTCGATCGTGGTGATTTCAACGAACAGAACACACCAGACATATCTCAACGACGAACGACCCTCATTCGACGAAATGAGAGACATATTTTGATTTTGTGAAGATTGACGGTGAACGACGTCAAATCAAAACCCTAAAATGTGAGGGTGTTCGGTCTTGTTTCGAGGCATCCAGATCCGTTCCTAGTGAGGTTATACCGAGAAAGAAGAAGAGGGGTAGAAAAGGATTCATCCGGTGGTTCACTTGACCGGAGTCGGTAATGGACGGTGGAGATCCGGCGTGAGAAAGATTCAAAGTGGAAGTCAATTTTTGTTGATTCAGAGTAGAGCTTGTGGTTCTCGACGAGGTTTTTTTTATAGGGGTGAAAATAATAAACTTTCAAAAGTTGGGGGGCTAAAAATTAAAATTAAATTTTTTTATTAACGGAGGTTAACGGTCAGGTGACCAAAACAGTAACGATCGAAAACATAAGTGGTCATTTTAATCTTTTTTCAAACCGGTGACTAAAACAGAACAAACCCCAAACAAAAGTGACCTTTGATGAAGATTACCCTTAAAACAACTAAATGATTAAAGGAAATATGAAAGGGTTATGTACTTACCGAGAGAGAGAGATGAAGACTACGAACAGTCTGGACAGTGGAATGAGAAGGGTTAGAGAGGATCTGAATAGATTTAGGGTTTGTGGATTAGGGTTTAAGGTTTAGGGTTTGCAGATTTTGGTTTAGGGTTTCAGGATTAGTGAATATGGTTTAAGGTTTGTGAATCATGGTTTAGGGTTTGTGGATCATGTGTAAGAGTTTAAGGTTTCTTGATAAGGATTTAGGGTTTGATAATTAGGGTTTAGGGTAAAATAGAATTGAATTGGGGATTAGGGTTTGAAGGATTGAAAAGATGGGAATGGAAGAACATATGGTTGTTCTTGAGAAAAAAAGAGGTTTTGATCGAGAACAAACAGATTTTTGGTGGGCTAAGGTGTTTGTATAAGATATGGAGAGGAGAAAGTGGATGAGCAAGGAAGAACTTGGTAAAAAAAGAGGTTTTGATCGAGAATAAACAGATTTTTGGTGGGCTAAGGTGTTTGTAGAGGATCTGGAAAGGGGAAAGTGGATGAACAAGGAAGAACTTGGTAAAAAACCAAGATTTTGATTGAAAAGATTGGAAATTTCTGAGAATTTCGTGTTTTTAGAGGAGAGAGAAGATGAGAGGATATTTTGGCAGAGTAATGGTAGGGGAAAATAGTGAAAAATGAAGGGGTGAGGGTCTATTTATAGGCTCATTCCGGGTCAAAAGATCCGCGCGTCATTATACAGGTCGCACGGATCTTGCTCCGTAAGCACTCGTAGTTTCATTTCTTTTATTTTCGTCATTTTTTTATTTGAAATTGAGCTGACAATTTTGTTTTAATTTCAATTTGGTCATTAATGTAGTTTTAAGGTTTAGAGTATGGGTTTAATTTAGGGTTTGGGGTTATAGTTTAGGGTTTTCCTTTTTAATGTTTAAATTTTATATTGCAGTTTTAAGGTTTAGAGTTGTGTAATTATTTTTTTGGGTTAAGAGTTAGTCTTTGAATTAAGGTTTGGGGTTTATGTTTAGGGTTTATTAATTTTTAGGTTTAATGATTCTTTTAATTAATTTAGGTTTTAGGGTTTCTTTTAATTAATTTAGGGTTTAATAAATTTTTGAATCACTAACCCTAAATCCTAAAAACCCTAAGCCTTAAACATGAATCCTTAAAAATAAAAACCCTAATCCATAATCTTTAATATATAATCCATAGTCCTTAATCCTAAACCCTAAACAATAACCACTACTCTCTAAACCATAAAACCCTAAAATAAAAACCCTAATCCATATATATATATAATACATGAACCCTAATGTATGTATCAATTTATGAACACTAAACCATAAACCTTAAACTCTACACCCTAAGCCCTAAACATGAATCCCTGAAAATAAAACCCTAATCCATCAATATATATATATATATAATGCATGTAAGTTATTGTTTAGGGTTTAGTGCTTGGGGTCCATAAGTTAGGGATTAGGGGTTTAAACCCTAAACCCTAATCTTTAATCTTTAATCCATAGTCTCTAATCCTAAATTATGAGTTTAGTTCTTAGGGTCCATAAGTTATGGTTTAGGGTTTAATGCTTAGGGTCCATAATTAGATATTAGGGGTTTAAACACCAAACCTTAATCTTTAATCTTTAATCCATAGTCCCTAATCCTAAACCCTAAACAATAACCACTACTCTCTGAACCGTAAAACCGTAAAATAAAAACTCTAATCCATCAATATATATATATATATATATATATATAATACATGAACCCTAATGTATGTATCAATTTATGAACACTAAACCCTAAACCCTTCATCCTAAGCCCTAAACATGAATCCCTAAAATATAAACCCTAATCCATCAATATATATATATATATATATATATATATATATATAATGGATGTAAGTTATGCTTTAGGGTTTAGTGCTTAGGGTTCATAAGTTATGGATTAGGGGTTTAAACCCTAAACCCTAAACCCTGAACAATAACAACTACTCTCTAAACCATAATCACTAACCCATAAACCTTAGACCCTAGACCCTAAACTCGAAACCCGAAACCATCAATATATATATAATACATGTACGTATGTATGTATCAATTTATGAACAACAAACCCTTATCCCTAAACCATAAACCATAAACTCTAATCCATAAACCCTCAAACCAAAAAATAAAATCCCTAATCCATCAATATATATAATACATGTACGTATGTATGTATCAATTTATGAATAGTAAACCATAAACCATAAACCCCAAACCCTAAACCCTAAAAAATAAAAACTATAATCCATCAATATCTATAATACATGTACATATATAAGTATCAATTTATGATCAGTAAACCCTAAACCATAATCCATAAACCTCAACCCCTAAAAATAAAAACCCTAATCCATCGATATATATATATATATATATATAACACATGTATGTATGTATGTATGTATCAATTTATGAACAGTAAACCCTAACCCCTAAACCATAAACCATAACCATAAACCCTAAACACTATTCCATAAACACTAAACCCTAAAAATAAAAAACTTAATCCATCAATATATATATAATACATGTACGTATGTATGTATCAATTTATGAATAGTAAACCCTAAACCCTAAACCCTAATCTGTAAACCATAAACCCTAAAAATAAAAACCTTAATCCATCGATATATATATATATATATATAATACATGTACATATGTATATATCAATTTATGAATAGTAAACCCTAATCCCTAAAACTAAAAACCATAATCCATCAATATATGTATATATACAATGCATGTAAGCATGTATGTATCAATTTATGAACCCTAAACATTAATCCCTAAACCTTAGACCATACCACCCACCCCTAAACCCTAATCCCCAAACTACTAAAGCACTAAACTATAATCCTTATATGTATGTACGTATAATGTACTAATATTATATATGTTAAATCCTAAACCCTATTCCCTAGTCCCTACACTACACATAACACAATAAACCCTAAACCCAAAGGAACTCGACCTGAAACGAAATCGACCTGAAATGAACCCGACCTGAAACGAAACCGACTTGAAAAGAACCCAACCTGAAACGAAACCGACCTTAAACGAACCCGACCTGAAACGAAACCGACCTGAAACGAACCCGACCTGAAACGAACTCGACCTGAAATGAACCCGACCTGAAACGAAACCGACCTGAAATGAACCCGACCTGAAATGAAACCGACCTGAAATCAACCCGTCAATTAACCGTTTTGGCCCAACCTGAAATGAACCCGACCTGAAATGAACTCGACCCGAAATGAACCCGACCTGAATTGAAACCGACCTGAAATGAACCCGACCCGAAATGAACCCGAACTCGAACCGAATCGAGTCAAAACAAAAAATAGTCTGAAATGATCTGTAACCGATTTGACCCGACCTGACAGAGCCCGACCTAAAACCCAACTGTTGACCTGTTTTTTCATCCCTACTGCCAATAGCCTTTCTGAGTCACTGGAACATGTGTGTGCTTCCCTTTATAATGATTAGAATCAACCCTGCCAAACACAATTTCTCCTGCTTCTTCACTTTTAATATCGCGGTTCAACCAAAACAAAAAAAATCGGTTCCTTAACAAGGCCTTGGTTAACCATATTGTTCCTACAAGATTGCGTGTCTCAGTACCATAGACAAGATGTTATTAGAAACTTCGCACTATCCAAAGAAGTTATCTGTGAATTTTAAATTACAATAAAGTAATTACTAGTATGTTGGTGGCATAGACAAAATGTTTACCAGACCGGTATAGCATCCCCAACAGAGATTTCTTGAAATCCAAGGCCAAATATTCCATCGAACTTGGCAGCCAAGAATGTGATACCAGGCTCTTTGGTTGCCTCGATAAAATCCTGTTATGAATACAAGTAATAAAACAAATTTTAAAAAAGTACTGATGATTGCAGAACTTGTGTTATTTGAAATGTGAAGATGTGATAAACAATGCTCTGAATTGTGATAAAATGCTATTTGAAATATGCAAATATGCTCATGTGATATCCGATGTGTTGTGATAATTTTACATAAGATTTGTCCTCCTACAATACTTCAAAACTCAGTCGAGTTTTCTCCAACAAGTGGAGAATGATTCAAAATAGTGATAAAGCTAATTGGGGGCATGTACACCGGTGAATTCACCGCTGAGAAGGTGTTTTTGGGTGGTCATTCATTCTGTACGCTATAGAACATATATATTAAAGCGTAATTTTTAACACAAAAACATGCTTGATGTAGTGGTTTAGCCACTATTTCTAAATCACCAATATGCGGGTTCGATTCCCACCATTGACATGTTTGTGCAAATTGAATTTTTCTCCTCTAAATGGTGGTGACACGTGTCACCTCTTGATTGGAGGAGAAAAATAAAATAATTTAATTAAATATAAATAATTAAATTCCTCCAATAAGGTGTTGACACGTGTCAACACCTAATTAAATAATTAATTTATTTTATTAAATTAAAATTATGACTAAATTGATAGAGTTTATAAGTAACGAGGACTAAATGTGTAATTATACCTTTATTTTTTAACTGCCACGTCACCCTTCCGTTAACCTTTAACAGTTGGTGGTTTAATTGTGACGAAAAAAGTAATGTGGTCAAATCGCAACTTTTGCAATAGTAAAAAGGTCATTTATGTAGTTTACCCTTAATTTTTTTCCTGAAAAAAATGTCACATGATGGTATAGGGTGGAGTGTCACATGTCTCTGTCACGTCATCAATTAACGGGTGTATTTCGAAAGACGAAAACAAAATATAAAAGACATTAAACGTTTAAAAATTATATACACCACATTAACAAAAATAACAAAGTACGAGAGATATTTGTGTCATTATCTTTTTACGAAAAGCACAATGAGGCATATGTGGTGGAGGCTGAATTATGAGGTATCTATATCGGGCTTAACTTGGCCAAGGACATTGGATATCAGTGTGTTGTGATCGAGAGGGATAGTAAGAGTGCTCTTGGTTTACTACGAGCATGAAGCCCAAGAAGTTCTTCAATTTCGTTGGTATCCAGTGGCGGATCTATATGGTGTCTTGGGTGGGCCTGTGCCCACCCTGAATTTTTCAAACCTTATACATTTGGCTTCAATTTTCATAATTTTTATGAATTAGTCCTTAAATTTTATGACTTGTGCCCACCCTGAAATTCTGAGATTTTTATGATTTGTACCCATCCTAAAAAATGTTTTAATTTGTGCCCACCCTCAAAAAAAATTCTGGATCCGCCACTGTTGGTATCGCATATTCAAGATGCTTGCAAATGTGGTTGGGAGATCCAATTTCGTTTCATTCTTCGGAAGGGAATGGGGTGGCCGATAAGCTCGCAAGGTTTGCTCACTCGACGGACATGGATGGAGTCCAATTTTCTTCACCACCGCCTGAAATTCTTCATGTCTTGCAGGACGATGTAGCTCCTTAGTTTGTTATTTTGCTTAGGTTTGGTGTGCTCCTTTTGTACATGTAACATTTTATCAAGTTGATCTCGTTGTTTGTATGATCTTGCTTTGTCCTTATTTCTTACTACTATATATATATCCTATTTCTTCTATTAATTTAGAGAAATTTTTAATGAAGTATATAGTAGTAATCCTTTATTCATAAAAAAAACACTATGAGAAATGACATACAAACCTAATCTAACAACCAAAATTGTCAACTGAGCAAAAAGAAGATCCTGCCAATCCCATTTCAAAAACGGCCGTATGGAAAACGTGCTTTCTCACTTCCACATAGACTAGACCATTTTGTTAGAGGCTGGCTCCCCGCCCAACAAACGCGGTTTGAGTCCCTGCCAATAACATTGATAGTTTTCTCTCTTTTGCAAACATTTTTTTTTTGTTTTTACTAACATATTATTTTTTTATAAACAATAGTCCTAATGATAATAGATAGTGTTGTTTCTCCTAGATAATTCGAGTTCGATTAGAATAGTATGCAGGTACGCATTAATTTATAGAAATTTAAAATCGGATTAAAATATTATTATGTGATTGAATTAGAATGATTGATAAATTCTGGCATTATAAACTCAATTAATTATTTTATTCATCACTATTTTTAAATTTAAATATAAATTTACTTATTTTCATTCACATTGTAAATTTGATAAATCCTAGTATTATATATATTGATATTATATATTATATGGTTTTATATTAATTTTTTATTAGATAGAGAGGTATTTCATTTTTATGTCGAAATTTGAACTTATGCAAAATGAGACAATATAAACATCCTTAGTCACTAGGCCAATTAAATATTCTCTTTATAGTAATTTTTTAGTATGTAAGTAGTACACAAGCAATCGTTAATTAAAATATACAAGTAATTTTTTTTAATCAATGACATCTGAATTCAATAAAAAACAAAGGAAGGAATCACAAATACAATGCACCTAACCAAAGAGAAAAATATAAACTGAATCTACTAAACAAACTCATACAAAATAACATAGAAACCAAAAGTGCAAAAGAAAAGCGAACCTTTCCCTTGAGAATGACATCATCGGCAAAGAACTCAAAAATCTTCATGAATCTTATTTGTTTCAATTCAGAATAGACGCTTATCAAGGTGAAATAAATTAGAGATGAGCGAACCAAACTATTAGGCATATTGCTCTGCTACCCAGGTCTGATTACACCGGCAAACAACCATCAAAGGAGAATCAAGGTTTCTATGATCACCAACATCCCCCATTTATAAAACAAGAGTCGTGAGGACCTCTGTACGAGCACCAAACGACCACAAAGATATGTGAAACTGTGCCAAACGACAGAAGAAACGTATCACAAAAACAAAACAAAACGTGCTACGAAGACAGAGGAAAAATGTGTCACAAGAGCAAAGATTCTTACTTTAAAAAAACTCTAGAAAAAAAAATTAAAAAACATTGTAAATAAAAATAAAAAAAATTAATAAACATCGACAACCAGTACTTAAACAGGTGTCATCGCCGACCAAACTAAGAACGAAAAGAACAGAGATGCAGGCGGCACTTGGTTGAGAGAGAAAACCTAGGGTTAAGGCTTTAATTAATTAATTCAAGTTAGTTGTCATCATAAAAGTAAATTTACTTTTAATGAGACATAAACCTAAAATATATCATCTTATACAAATATATTCTAACCATCAAACTAAATTATAAAATCATAATTTGCTAACTATGCTCTATCGAAATAACGAAATTATTTGTTAGTTGTGAGCGGCTTGGTACTGCTTAAGTATGTCTCGAGTTAATGATTTTGTATATGTAAAAAATATTTGCTGAAAAATTTACCCATTAAAATTAAGGGTATGACGCAGATCAATTCAAATTATTTAAGACAAAATCCTTAAGAATCACGAGAGCAAACGAAAAAAAAAATTTGTTAGCAGAAAAAAAAAACCATCTTGCTATCGCACAAAAATCAAACCCAGTTTGGTTGGTGGAAATCCCAGCCACCATCCAACCCAGAAGTTAGTGAGAGTAAAAAGCACGTTTTTCATATAGGTTTTTCTAAAATGTTATTTTCTATAGTCTTTGTCCATTTTATAGTTTATGTTTGGTATTCGTAATTTTTCTATAGTGTAGTTTGATAGGACGTACCTATTGAGACAGGAGTAAGACTATTTTGGGCGCCCCTAATTTTTTCTCTCGCCCAGCATCCCCGAGCTGCAGACGTTTCGATTTGTTTCTTCTACCCCTACATTGTTGGTCGTTGCTGCGACGGTGTGGTTCTCCTCTGTCAAGCGGACGTCAGTTTGTCGGTGACTGTAGAAAACGACGGCGACTGTAGTTTGCTCGTGGGTTTCCGGCCGGGGTGAAATTTCAGGGAAGACGCCGTGAAGTTTTCTCCTTTTGACAGTGTTTTCTCAGCCACGTCGGACTACCAGATGGTTGCCGGCAACTGGTTCTAACCAGATGGCTGTCGGCTACAGGTTCTGTTGATTTCTTGTTTTCTCCCTCCGACGCAATCCCCCCTTCTTGTTTACTTTCCCAGCCCCTTGCCGCTCTCCCCATTTTTTCTTTATGCTCAGAGAATTTTATCATTGTTTCGTGGATAGTTGGCTTGATTGGTATCTCTTGGAACTGAGGCTTTATTTTTCTTGCTGTTTTATGGCTCGTGTGTGATTGCAATTGTTGTGGTCTCCTTTGTGGTTTTTATTTGTTTGGGTTTGACAGATTGCTTTGTGTTTGGTTTCTGTCGGTTTTCTCCCCTGGGTACCTGTATTATTTGATTTCTTGGCTGTCTTGTTTGGTTTTGTTTCACCCTTTGGAAGCTGTGGGGTTTGACTAGTTTTTGGTGTTTTTGCCTCTCTTTCGCTTACATCGGCTGCCAGCTCTGTTTACGTGGTCTTTCAGGGGATTTCTTTAGAATGTCCATTTTTACATGGAATGTGCGTGACCTTTGCCGACCAAAGGACCAGGGGGGTCTAGGTTTCCGTAACCTCAGAACTTTCAACAAGGCCCTTATCACTAAAGTGGCGTGGAAAATTATCAAGAATCTGCATTCCTTACTGGCTCAGACCTTCCGTGGAATCTATTTTCCAAACGGAGACATTTTTAGGCTCCTAGGTGCACAAACCCTTCCTGGGCGTGGTCAGGCATTAGAGAAGGTGTGGACATCATTAAAGAGGGATCTTTATGGAGAGTCGAGAATGGTAAGAGTATTTCCACTTGGTATGATAATTGGATCCCCAAACTCCCTGAGTTCAGAGTTTATTCTCAGCCTCCTACGGGATAGCCTTGTCCTTCTGTGTGCAGCCTCATGAATTCAGATTCAAGGTCGTGGGAGAAATCTAAAATTGATAGACTTTTCTCACCAATAGAGGCAAAAGCGATCTTGGTCGTTCCTATAGGGGGCCAAGAGTCAAAGATACCCTCATCTGGGCCGGAATTAAGAATGGTGAGTACTCGGCCAAGTCGGGTTATCGCTTCATGGAAGAAAACCTTACTCCCCCTTTGGATCCCTCATCAAGCGAGTCGCTTTGCAAAAATCATGCCTTCTGGAATTCCATTTGGGGATTGAGAGTCCTGTCCAAAATCTGTTCCTTTCTGTGGAAGCTCAGCCACAATATAGTACCTACCAAGGGTATTATTGCAGCTCGGCTTCACGGAAATTTCAAGGATTCGAACTGTTGCCCTCGATGTGGTGATAAAGAAGAGTCTATCGAGCACCTCCTCTTCTTTTGCCCCTTTGCGCAAGCAGCCTGGAGAGCTTCAGGTTTTAATTATTCTCCTTATGCCTCTTGTTTTCCTGGTTTCTCCAAATGGTGGTTTAAGGTCAACGAATTTCGGAAGCTGGGACATTTTGAGGAAGGTTGTGCTCTCATTGCTTTCTTTCTTTGGAACTTGTGGAAATCGAGGAAAGCCCTGGTTTTTGAAGGAAGAAATGACCTCCCTTGGGATGTTTGGATGCGCGCTGAGCAAGCTTTTTCAGGAGTTTGAGAAAACTTTACCTTGCGTTTCAATGGAAAAGACTCAACTACCTTCTGAATCCAGGTGCTGGACTCCCCCTCCTCCCCTCTATATTAAAATTAACTGTGATGCCGCATATGATAGCAAAACCGGAAAGGCTACAGCGGCAGCCATTGCACGAGATAGCGCGGGCTCCGTTATCCAAGGAATATCCGCACATTCACTTGCACCTTCTGCAACGGTGGCAGAAGCTTTCGCCATTAGGCTGGGACTCTCTTTGGCTTCCCTTAAAGGTTTCTCCAACATTATTCTAGAGGCTGATTGTCAACCTGTTATCGCGAGACTTTGCTCAAGATCCCTGTCTGATTGATCCTCGTCCGCCATCGAGGAAGATATCCGTTCGGAAATGGTGTCTTTTGCTTCTTGCTTTTTTTCCTTTGTTCCTCGTTCTTGTAATCGGGCGGCGGATTGGCTCGCCAAATTTGTTAAAAATTTCAACGGACGTACTTTGTGGGGCCCCTCCTTCCCCCCCCCCCCCCCCCACACACAATTTTGCTCGCTCTTGTAACTTCTTTTGGTGAAATGATATCTTTTCCGTATTAATAAAAAAAAGATAGGACGTACCTATTGTTTATATGGTAATTTTTTGTGTTAAGATTTGTAAATAATTAGGAATATATGATATTTTTATAAATAAACTTCTCGGTGATGATATTTCAATAAAATCAATTAACGAGTTATATATATGTGTGTGTAAAATATCATGTTATATAACTTATATTAAAAAAATAGACAATAGTCGTTCTTATTCGAAAATAGACTAATTATTCGAATAAAAGTATAATCTTTTAAAAATATCAAATAAAGATTTAATAGTTTGAAATGTGGTTTTGAAAATTTTGCTGACTTTACTCTTTACGCATAGACTTGGGAACTTTCACAATTCGGTCTTTGAACTTGATCTTTTAATCATGTATTATATATATATTCGATACCTGAACTAAACATATTCTCTTAAGTTGGTACTTAAAAAAATTTTGCTCCCAAATTAGTACATGAACTAGACATTATATCCCAAGTTGACACCTAAGGAACTTTTGCTCTGAATTTGGTACCCAAACTTTAGTCCCATCCTATTTTGATATTTTTATTAACATATTTAGTCTCAAAAACTTATACATTCTATCAATTTGGTTAAAATTTGAAATAATTTAATAAATTTAACCATTCAGATTTTAAAAAAAAAACCATCAATTTAGTCAATTTTTGCGATACTGCCAAATCAAGCAAGCCTAACATATCAAAACAACAATGAGATAATTACATTCTGCCATAAAACAACACGTTATTGTTAAACTTTTTTATACCAGAAAGTGATATAACATTTATTGGAGAAGAAAAAGAGTAAATTGATATAATTTTCAAATATAGAAGGTTAAATTTATTGAATTATTAGAATGTATTGGTTTTAGTATCTATTTTGGTGAATATGCCTAGTTCAAGTATCATCTTGGGAGCAAAAATTCTTTAAGTACCAACTTGAGAGAAGATACCTAGTTCAAGTATCAATTTGAGAATAAAATTTCTTTAGATACTAACTTAGGAGAATGTGTTTAGTTCAAATACTAAATATATTTTAAGTCTTTAGTCATTTTGATGGTGTGACATTTTAAGATTATGTTACTTCCATCATATGAGATTGGACCTTATTTGAACAATTAGCTAATTTTCTTAAAATCCTAGTCGTATAGCTCTCATCTTCTTATTCGTTTCTTTTTATTGTTATTTTTTTTTGTGACGACGATATTCGTTTTAGTGTTGGTTGCTGACCGTCGAGCATCCACCATTATCTTTGTTTGTTTGTTTATTTTTTATCATTTGTTTTATTTTTCTTTTGTTTTTAGTTTTGAATAAATATTCCACCCTTGTGGCACGTTTTACTATACCTTTTGATGCATTTTCCTTTATCTTTTGGCACGCATTTCTTTTTTTATCGGTCGTTTGATCGATCTTTCATTTGATTTTCTATTATGGTTATATTTGAATTCGTCACGACTGATCAAGATGATGCTTTTTTGGTTATCCTATTGATCTTCAAGTTTTGGACCTTCGAATTGATTTAGATACGCGTTCACAATCATCATTTTTATTCACGATTGCGTTGTGGTAATGACCGTGTTGTTAACATTCCTTATTATAATATGCATTTTTATGTTGTTTGTTGATAGTTTTACCTTTCATCGTTGATCTTTGGAGATGTTTGTATCTTTCTTTTGTTTCGAGTCTTTATGTTGGGTTTTTATCATTTCCTTGTATGGTTATGTTCAGTGGCGGATCCAGAAATTATTTTTAGGGTGGGCACAAATTAAAATATTTTTTAAAGTGGGCACAAGTCATACAAATTTTAAAATTTCAGGGTGAGCACAAGTTAAAAAATTAATGACTAATTCATAAAAATTTAAAAAAATGAAGCCAAATGTTTGAACTTTCAAAAGTTCAGGTGGGCCTGGGCCCACCCCAGCTCCTAAGTAGATCCGCCACTGGTCCTGTTATGATCTCAAGACACTAGTTTCTTATTTCATTGGTTATAGAAATATGACTGAATTAGATATTTTATTAATAATAATAATAATAATAATAATAATAATAATAATTATAATTATTGAAGAGTGTGATTATCAACACTCTATATTCATATTGTAATAATTTTATATGCTATGACATAGTTATTTAATTTAGATAAACGACTTTTACATTTGTGTCATGTTTCAATTTTATCTTATTTTTACTTTTTTTCCGAATTGATTCAATTTATAAAAATAAACATATATTTGTATTTACATTATTTTTTGTGTTAGTAGTACAAAAAAACAATTACTTTTCTATATTTTTATTTCTTTTGATCAGTAAGTATAATTTTATTAAAAGAATAAATAATACAAAAAATATCCTGATCCTCCTTAAAAAATCTTCCTAAGCTTAGATTGGAGGTAATGGGTAGTCGAGAATACCCCGGGTGAAAACAAGGAACCTACAAATCCGAGCATAACCACGTTTGTTGCTAAACATAAACGCCCCGGGAATACAAAGCAACAAAGTCACCCATGTAAAACGCTAAGTAGCGCCCATCAAGCAGTCCTGCCAAGCACCAGCAGTAACCAATCAATCGCATAACACGTTAGGGCCTTTACACCTCTGGGCTCTGACTACACCTGCACCCACGAACCTCGGTTTACTCCAGCCTTGGCTAAAGTGTCAGTAAAATTGTTCACTTCATGTAACAGGTTAGTGAAGCAAATACATGGTACAACAACACAAAGAGCATCAATTTGCCGGAAGATCCACCAATAACGCCATGGCCTTTTGTCGCGTTTAAGGACCCATGAAACCCCAACCACCGAATCGGATTCAATCACCATTGAGCAAACATTAAGCCACTTCGACAAATGCAACATCTCCAGCGCATGATAAATTGCAATAAGTTCAACTTCGTTAGATTCCAGCACCACCAACCGACCAGAAAATATAGCAACAAAACACTCATCCGCATCACGCAACAGTCAACACACCCCTACACCCTGCAGGTCCCGATTTTTCTCGCACCGACCCATCAACATTGAACTTTAGTACACCTACAACCGGTGCTATCCACCGCACTCCCAAACAAACCAAGCTCGGTCTCATCCCTGTCCAACAAAACCACATATATAACCACCATTACGACTCCATAAACATATCTGAGACATTCGAAGCCTTTACCCAATAAAGCAAACGTAGCTTGCATAGAAAAAATTCTTCCCCATCGATAATCGCCGCTTGTTAAATAGTTATTCATCCCGTGCTAGCCAGACCACAACAGTGCAGTACAACCAGCTAGCCACCATTGACGTAATATTCTCGAGAAGAAGCCATGCATGCATTGGTGCAGGAAATCATTCAAGTTACTCGGCAACACCATGAACACAAAACAAGTCGCGTGGTTCTTACTGCGGGAGCGGTTTGTGAGTCAATCCTTGAAATTTTTTTGCTAGGTCAAACAGAATTCGGGTTATTATTTCTAACATTGTAAAATAACCGAAATAAATAAAGCTTATTAGTGATGAATTTGCAATGTCACTAATTAACGTTGAATCGTCGTAATAATAATTTGTCACTAATAATTTCATATAATTGATGACGATTTTACAATGTCACCATTTTTTCTAAACGTGATCAAAATATTTGACTCCAAATTTTTTTGAGGTGCCAAACATATTGTGACGAAAATTAATGACTTTTTTTTAAAATTGTCAAAAAAGATGTATCATTATTCACTAATTGTGACGAAAACTAAAAATCGTCACGTTTAGAGTATGTTTTGTGACATTATATGCAGCATCATATAAAATTTTTGTCATTAATTGATAAATTTGTTGTAGTGACAACACCATGTCGATAAAAAATCTGCCATAAACTCTGCTAATGCGGTTTGAACAGAAGGTTTTTGATGAAAATTGTCCAGCACCCTCCTTCCACTACTTCATCGACTCGCTATAATCTCCAAACAGACAATATGTCGAACGCAAGAATGCACCAAATTCAAAAGAGTAAAAAAGGAATACGAAACTTACATAATGCCGCTTTTCCACTGCTATCGTCAGTTGCAACGTGCGTGACTATTGCTCTTTAAGTTTCTGATCTTCTTTGATCCAACTAGACCAATTTTCCGTCGCTGATGTATCTAAAGGAATATTTGTGTTGCCAAGGCAATCTACGAAGTGCACAAGTAGTTTCTGGAAAATCATTTAAAGTTATGGATATATATATATGTGTGTGTGTGTGTGTGTTAATATATGGTTTCTCGTTCAAATGACTCTTGAAGCATAGGCTATGAACCATTTGAAAGATCTGAAATTGATGCCATCTGTGGTAAAAAAATAAAAAATCAATCTATTCATTGCATGGTGAGTTGGTGCATTGAGTTTTGGTGATTAGCAAGAGGTGAGTTGCAGCAATTGCATGTTTGGTGCAAAATATTGTGGGAAACTTACATCTGCCAATGTTTGTTGGTGCAGAGAAAGTTGTTATTTAACACATGCCAGATTTTACTGCTGAGGAATAAGATCAAGATAACAAAAACTGGAGGTATTGCCTCAGTGTGCAGTTGGATCGCGACGGTTATGAGAATTGCGGTTGTAGTTGATGTTCGATAGTACATAAACTATAAGACAAATGTTACAGCTACAGGGCTCTAATTTTTTTTTTTTTTGAATATGCTGGTGCGATGCAAGGGTAGCATCTGTTCAACTTTTTTAGTCTTTTCAAAGACGGCACACACAGCATGGCATAACTGGTGCTCGAACTCGGGTCCCAATGGATGATAAACATCTACTTTTGCCACCAAGACACAAGGGGATGAGCTACAGGGCTCTAATTTAAGTAATTGGTTTCATCACATAGTTGATTGTATTGGGATCACCACGACTGTAGCTATGAATCGGTGCTGTTGGCTTTGGAATTGGGCGTCACCTTAGGTGTTTTCTCGTATGATTGGTTCATTTTTAAATATTATTATTTTTAATAAGGCACAAAATCAATAATTTTATGTGTGCAGTTTTGTATTTCTTCTTTGTATGATCTGTGAGTGTTTTCACCGATATTTTTTTAATAAAATTATATTTGCTGAGAGGTTACTTATCTTATATTCAGTTTATAAAAACACTTTTTTTTGCTATATATGAAGAATATTTTTACCCAACTGACATCTAAAACGGCTTTTCACTATAATAAACTTAAAATAAATTTTTATATATTTTTTTGACAAATCTTAATGCTAATCATAATCCTACTATAATAAACAAAAATGAGCAGCTTGACCAACAGGCCAAATGTGTGTGCATGTGTACGCGCGGAAATGGATTGTTTTGAACATGTGTTGCATCATTAATTACGCTTAAGAGAAAAAAAGAATAAAAACTTTGAACTTCACTATTTTAATAATGCAGCCAAGTTTGGATTCAACCACTACCATTTGTTGAATTAGTAAAATATTTGAATTCAAATTTTGGATTTTAGTTGTTAATGTGTGAAAAAAATAAAATTTGACATTTTTAATTATAATTAAATAGTTTGTGTTTGACATGTTCTTACTTAAAGAGATTAAGCTCTCGAACCCTTTTGTTTTACACTTAAGTTTGAACATAAATTCATGTTTATAGCCTTACAAACATGATATAACAGCTTGGACTTGGAATTCTTTGTTCAAATACGAAAACAAAAACTTGAAATTCAATTCCAATGATGTTGAGGACTTAGGGCACTTGTCTTGGAGAGTGGAAATTAAGGCAAAATGTAGGGAAAAGTATGAAATTATTCTCTCATTTACAATTTATTTCGAGGAAAGAAATTAGCATAGTTGCTTTCTTATATAAAGGCTTAAATATAAAAAAATCTCAAAATTATATATATTTTTTAAATGTAAGTGCCTAAAGTATTTTTTGCTAAGAATATATGCTTAAAATTTATACCGTTACAATTTTAGATGTCCGATAGTTAATTATTGTTAAAAAAATCCATTAACCAATTGATGATTGATATGTGAAAATAATTTGATTTTAAAAAAATTGAAGTAAAAAACCTTTTTTCTAAATTTTTCAGAAAATTCTAAAATTTTCTAATTTTTATAAAACAGTCCCTAAATCCCTAAAATTTTTCAAACTCTATCCCCAAATCGCCGTCATTTCTTCCGCCGATTGTCACCTATGATCAGACCCCTTTGTTCGCCGAACCTAGCCAGACATTTTTCCTAACATGGCGTCGCCGAAAACGACGACCAACGTGTCAGCCGAACGTCGATTTTGTATTTGACGTTCGACTGACATGCCATTCGTTATTTACAGCGACACCATGTTGGGAAAAATGACCGGCTAGGTCCAGCAACCAAAAATGTGTGCTCAAAGGCGACGATTTGGGGGTTTAGGAAATTTTAGAGATTTGCGGGTTGTTTTGTAAAAATTAAAGAATTTCGTGATTTTCTGAAAAAATAAATTTTTGCGTAACAAAATTGTTTTAAGTTTTTAATTTTGAAAAAAATAAAATAAACATATCGTGTGTCATATTTTGATTGGTTAAAGAATTCTTTTTAACGGTAGTTAACTATTATGCACCTAAAATTCTAATAGTGTAAACTTTAAGTACTTATTTTTAACAAAAAAAAATTAACACCTAAAATTCAGAAAAGATGTAGTTTGAGTATTTATTTTTTTATTTAAGCCTTTTATAAATATGAAAAAAGTTTATAAAATATGGAAATATAATGCCAAATCTCGTTGACCTTTCGAAATTATTGTCCAATATCTCATTAAGCACAAAATTAGTGAGAATATTCACGATATGACTTATGAGTATTATTAATCACTATTATTAACGTAGATATTTTAATTTCAATCAAAATTAAAAATACAAGTAATACATTCTCATAGTCACGATCAATATAAATCATAAAATACATAAATGAATAAATTTGCACAACGATATCTGCGCATGGTGGATTTCAAATATGAAATTCAGGGGTGGCAATCAGGTGGGGAATAACCAAAAATCGTAGGGATTCGAACCGATAGACATGGGGAATAACCGAAATCCTTACCTATGGGAACGGGGATGGGGAAGTTTTATAACCGGAGCTCAAATGAGGATGGGGACGGAGATTGTTATATCCGAACCGTGGAGATAACCGAACCGTACCCGTATAAATCACCGTGGGGATCCGCAAGAATCCCCAAAAATATCCGTAGGGATCATGATATTTTACAAAGTTTGATGGCCATAAGGGTAATTTACCTATGTTTCATCAAAAATCTATTCTCACCAGAGCATTGCCGGCTAGAGTAAGTTTGAAAATTCTTTGTAAATTCTATACAAATAATTAGAATGTTATCTATACATTGTTGTAAACATGATTTAGTCTAGTTTTGTTTAAAATACACGGTGATTGATTTAGATATGTATTTTAAATTATATGAATATTTGAATGTTGAAAGGTCATAAAAATTTTGCAGCATATTTCTTAAAAAAGTTTTAGTAATTACTTGGAAAAATCACCAAAAATTCTACAAGTTAAATTAGGAAGTGAGCGTTATATTTATATAATCACACGAAAGTCTAGATTTGTTTAAAACAAACAGTTATTGATTTCGAGTTACATATTAGGAATTATTAATTTTTGAGTGAGCAAATGTTAGAAGAAAAGACAACATATTGTTTCTAAAAACAACAATAACAATGACTTCGAAAATTCACCATAAATCGTACGAGTAAAATTAGAAGAAGTAATTTATATGATTGGAAAAATTATCGAATCTAGTTTCTTTTAGAACAAACATACCATTATTTGAAACTATAAATTATTAATCAAATATTTTCTTTTAAAGGTAGTTCAAGATGTCATGTTTCAAACGGTTAATATTTAAGTCATGTTTTATAGTTTTGAAATTATTTGTTTGTTGTTTGATAAAACTAAATTTATCTTTTATGTTTGTAATTTTGGAGATTTAATGTTGAGTATTTGTTTTATAAATTAATTTATATTTTTTGGGTATGAGGATTAACCGAAAACCGCGGGGATCCGTAAGGGACGGGTATGAGGACGAAAAAATCCCCGAAATGTTTAATGGGGATTCCCAAAACCGTACCCGCAAGTGTTAGGAACGGAGTGGGAAATGCAAAACCGTCCCCGATCCGCCCCGTTGTCACCCCTAATGAAATCTCAAATTTTCAAACGATTCAATTTACTATTAAACCTTCATTGGCTTCATAATATTTTATGAAACTAAAATTAAGCAAAAATGTTTTTGTCTAACAATGTTTAACCCTGACGGGTTTGGGGCTGTGGTCCCCACAATTTTTACACTAAAAAGTATAATGAGATTTGGAACTTAATTTTTAATTCATTTGTATTTTTTCTCTATTTTTCATGATTAATTATATATCATCCTTTAATCTTGATGTCTGATTTTATCACTGATTTGACAAGACTCAAGTTTAAAAAAAATTATATCAATGTAACTAACATGAGTCAAAAACTATAGCAAATCAACACAATAAGATTGAAGCGAAACTTCTAGAATCAAGATTTTATCAAGTTAGTAAGCAATCTCTCATTTTTGCATACCCTTTGAACAAAATTATTGAAGCTTGAACTAGTCAGGCTAAACGACCACCGGGCAGGGGTCCAGGGGACAGTAGTATTTGGGGGGTTTCCATTAGGGTTATAAAAACGGATAATCGGATGGGTTTCAGGTTGGGTCCTATCAGGTCGGATCAAAACAGATACATGTCAATTCAGGTCAATTTTTTTTTTGACTCGACTCGGGTCGCGTGCGGGTCAGTAGCAGGTCGGGTCCATTGCAGGTCGGGTCTATTTCAGTTCGGGTCCATTTCAGGTCGGGTTTATTTCAGGTCGGATTCAAACAGATCGGGTCCGAACCAGGTAATTGGCAGGTTAATTCGGGCTCGGGTAGACTTCAGGTCGGGTTCATTTCAGTCCGGGTTCATTTCAGGTCGGGTTCATTTCAGGTCGGGTTAATTCGGGTTTTGAATTCGTATTATTTTTTAGTTCGGTACAATTGTACAAGTAGTCGATGTTTATTTCGAGTTAATTATTTAACGTCTTTCATGGAATCACATTAAAAATAAAAAAAATTGGCACTAGAAATGAATAAACATATCATAAATGATTCATATCTAAAATAATAAAGTAAATTAAAAACTTGAAATGGGTCAATTTCGAATAAAAACAAAGTTTTAGGGACTATAATGAACAACATGCAATAAATAAGAGTCAATTTGGACTAAAAATAAAGTTTTAAGGACTTAATTGAATTGAACTAAAACTTCAAGGACTTAAATAAAAAAGATCTAAAATTTAAAGGGGCTACAAAATATTTAGCCCATGTAAAATGAATGGAGGTGGGATATAAGCCCAAAGCCCCAAACTATTAATAATTATTATTTATTATTATATTATATGTACATTATATAACTTATAAGTTTTAATATATGTATATATATTAATTATATTTATATGTTATATTATAGGTTTTAATATATATATGTTATATTAATTATTATGTACGTATACATATAATATATATATATATGTTATTATAAGTTCATATTAAAGTGTTTAGGGTTTAGGGTGTTGCATTATGGTTTTTGAGTTATCATCATTGTTTATGGTTTAAGGTTTATGGTTTAGATTTTAGGGTTTATATTCGAGGGTTTAGGGTTTAGGGTGTTGCATTAGGGTTTGTGAGTTATTAATATTGTCTATGGTTTAGAGTTTAAGGGTTCCTGGTTTCTAGTTTATGATTTAAGAGTTAGGGTTTATATTTGAGGGTTTATGGTGTTGCATTAGGGTTTATGAGTTATCATCATTGTTTATGGTTTAGAGTTTAGGGTTTAATGTGCAAGGTTTAGTGTTTGAGAGTTAAGGTTTATATTCAAGGGTTTAAGGTGTTGCACCAGGGTTTACGAGTTATCAATATTGTTTATGGTTTAGAGTTTACGGGTCTAGGGTTTAGGGTTATGGTTTAAGAGTTAGGGTTTGTATTCAAGGGTTTGTGGTTCATATTAGAGTGTTTAGGGTTCAGGGTGTTGCATTATAGTTTATGAGTTATTATTATTATTTGGGGTTTAGGGTTTATGGTTTAGGGTTGGTGTTTATGGTTTATGATTTGAGAGTTAAGATTTATATTCGAGGGTTTAAGGTTATCATTATTGTCCATGGTTTAGAGTTTAAGGGTGTAATGTTAAGGGTTTATGGTTTAGGGTTAAAGTTCTATTTTGCATTAGCGGGTAGTCGGGTCGGGTATAGGGAAATTAAATTACATGGATGCAAAAATACATCAGAAACAAAGTTATTTAGTGGCGGGAAAATTTTTCCACTGGTTTTAGCGGTATTACCGCCAAATGTTTTTTTTTAATATTTGAAATTGGATTATTAATATGTTATTGTTAACGACTTTATGGTTGAATCTTAGAATCTTTGTATTTATGTATATATAAAAAAGAATCTTTGTATTTATGTGGAATCCGTATCTAAATTTTTGTATAATTAGATATTTATTTATTTTAGTGTAATTAGGTATTTAATATTTTTAATTATGTATGTTTAATTTTTTTATTAGTCCATACTTATAATTTTAATGTTATTTAGTTAAAGGAATAATATGTATTGTGAATTCAGAAGTTAGGTGTTAAAATGTTAATTATAAATATGTATAATTTAAAAAGGTTAGATATCTAATTATACCTTAAAAACAAAAGTTGGGTACCTAATTATACCAATAAAAAAGTTAGATACCTAATTTTACTTTTAAAAAATTAAATACCCGATTGTAAAAAAAATAAATATTATATTGGGTTTTATCGTTGTAACATTATTGTTTGGGGAATAGAATGCATCATTTAGAGTGAGTGAAACTGTGAAAGATTATTTCACGAAATAGAGATGAAGCTACAGTAATCAGGAGAAAATCGTTGAAAAGAACAAAACTTTTTGAAAAATGCTGAGAAGACATAAAAACTATAACTTTGAATAATTAAAGGAAGTTGTCGGAAAAAGAGAACAACTTCTAAAAGACGCCGAAAAAATAAAATGATTTTTTCATTTACTATATTTTTATCTTTATTTCGTAAAATAATTCTAAGTTTACTTCATATGAAGTTTAGGGTTTGGGGTTTGAGAGTTATGGTTTATATTCGAGGGTTTAGGGTTTAGGGTGTTGCATTAAGGTTTACGAGTTATCATTATTGTTTATGGTTTAGAGTTTAAGGGTTTATGATTTAAGAGTTAGGGTTTATATTCGAGGGTTTAGGGTGTTGCATTAGGGTTTATGAGTTATCATCATTGTTTATGGTTTAGAGTTTAGGGTTTAATGTGCAACGTTTAGTGTTTGAGAGTTAATGTTTATATTCGAGGGTTTAGGGTTTAGGGTGTTACACTAGGGTTTACGAGTTATCAATATTGTTCATGGTTTAGAGTTTAAGGGTTTAAGGTTTAGGGGTTATGGTTTATGGTTTAAGAGTTAGTGTTTATACTCAAGGGTTTGTGGTTCATATTAGAGTGTTTAGGGTTTATGTTGTTGAATTATGGTTTATGAGTTATCATTATTGTTTGGGGTTTTGGGTTTATGGTTTTGGGTTGGTGTTTATGGTTTATGATTTGAGAGTTAGGGTTTATATTCGAGGGTTTATGGTTTATAGTGTTGCATTAGGGTTTATGAGTTATCATTATTGTATATGGTTTAGAGTTTAAGGGTTTAGTGTTTATGATTAAGAGTTAGGATTTATATTCGAGGGTTTATGGTTCATATCAGAGTGTTTAGGGTTAAGGGTGTTGTATTAGGATTTATGAGTTATCATTATTGTTTATGGTTTAGGGTTTATAGTTTAGGTTTTAGGGCTTATGGTGCTGCATTAGGGTTTATGAATGATCATTATTATTTACGGTTTAGGGTTGATGGTTTATGATTCATATTAGAGTGTTTAGGGTTTAGAGAAATGCATGAATAAAAATATTTAACAAAAATAAAAATGCTAAGAAGTCAAACTGACAAGGACCACAATTGTAATAAATCCATTAAAAAACTGATTAAAATGCAAAATAAGGACCCAATTGGAAAGACGCAGAAACTTTAAAGGACCGAAAAAGTAATTTTCCCACTCGAAAATCGATTGAAACCAAATTAGGGACGCGATTGAAAGAATTTAAAAAACTGAAGGGACTTGGGACGGGATTTACAAACGCGAAAGCCCTGCTCGCATAATTACAGGGACACAGAAGGACCAAACGGGAATTATTCCAAAATTAAAATAAGAAACATTATAAAAGCTGCGCTAAACACGGTTTGAAACTTTTTCTCCTTCACAAACCCTAAGCCAGAGAGCCTTTTACCATTTTCTTTGTTTCTTTTTCTTTGAAACCCCCTTATTGACTCTCCAAAAACCCCAAAAGAAACCAGAAACCTTTCGTTTTGCGAAATCAAAATCCAAACAATAACCCTTTTCTTTTATTTTTTTTATCGAAACCCCTAGATCTGAAAAACCTTTTCGTTGCCATCTTTATCGACTCACCATGCGTGGCCTCGGAAGGGGCCAGAAGGCTCGTCGCCGGCAAAGAAAGGCGGACGATGAGGAGATGGATTGACGCGAAGGTAAAAAAAAACTAACATTTTATTTTTATTTTTTGTTTCGAAACTGAAATAAAATGAAGACGATCGTATACCTCTAAACTTGAGGTTGCTTCTGCCTTGTATTTCTCTGAAACTTTTCGATTACAACTTTTTTTCTTTTTACATTATGCTCTTTCGGCTTTTATAGCCCGAAGAAATTAAATATTTTGCTTTTTTTAATTACATGTAATTCTCGAAATGTGATGTTGGTTGCTCTCATTTTGTTCGTATTCACCTCTGCAATTGTGGTTTGTTGCCTCGTACGATTCTGTTTTCTCTTTTGCGTTTCTTGCCTCTCTGTAGTTCATGCATCTTCTGACATTTCAGCTGTTTTCGTGGGTGCATGTGACGGCTGAGGAGTGGACCAGAGGGCTTGGGACGATCTGAGGACGTGGAGTCGATCCGTGGAGTGATCCCAACCGTTGGTGGATGATCTGGATGGGCTCGGGTTGATCGAAGAGAGCGGGCGTGCGATGCACGCGCGAGTGAAGGAGACGGGTAGACGCGCGTGGGAGATGCCCGGGGTCGCATGTGGGCGCGTAATGGCTAAGAAGCTTCCTGCTTCGATTCCGGACCATTAGATCTATCTCAGATCTAACGGTTGTGGTTGATGCGACGCGAAGTTTGGGGAGGGGCTTTTAGGGTTTCTGCTGATATTCGATCTGGACCGTTAGATCTATCCCAGATCTAACGGCTGGGAGCCGGCTGCGCAAAATAAAGATAAGGTTAGGGTTTTTGTGTTATCAGATTAGGGTATTAGGCAATTGGGCCAACGGGCCTTGTATTCTTTTGTAATGGACATTATTAAATAAACTGTTGGGCTTTATCATTATAAATATATCGGGCTTTACTCATATTAGTTTTTTTTTGTTTTCAGTTTTCAGACTTATTTTAAAAATATTAATAATAATAATAAATATAATAATAATGATAAATAATATAATATGTGATAAATAATAATAATATAATAGATAATAATATACGATAATAATATAAGTAATAATAAATTGTAATAATAGATAAAGATAATAATAGTAACTATAATTAGTAGTATAGTAATAACCATAATAGTAATAATAGTAATAACAATAGTAATTATAATAATAATGCTAACATAATATACGATAATTGTAATAATAGTATATATATATATATATTGTTTTTTTTCTTTTTTTTTTGGTTCTTTAGTTATTCGATATATATATTTAATAAAAATAAAGCTTATTATTGCAAAACATAAAGATGGGTTAACACCCTGGACAAAATAGGTGATTATAGTAATACATAATTATGTATTATGTATATGTTATATATATTATGTTTATATATGTGTTATATATATGTATGTATCATGTATGTGTATATATACTAATATATATGTACTTATGTGTGTATGTATGTATTTATGTAGTATGTTTCATGTGTGCATATATATATATATATTATATCATATGTATATTTATGAATTTTTTTTTAATTCATTAAGTCATGGATTTCGGGTCAATATCAGTTCAGGTCAACACCAGTTCGGGTTCAAAACAGGTCGGATCAATTAACAGGTCGGGTTCAAAACAGGTCGGGTAAAATCGAATCTTGGGTCGATTCAGTCGGGTAATATCAGGTAATTTGCCAGGTCGGTCTCAGGTTCGGGTTCGTTTCAGTCGGATACAGGTCAAGTTTCAGGTCAAAATTAACAGGTCAGATTCGGGTTCGGATCGTTTTCAGTCGGATGCAGATCGAGTTCGGTTGCTACAGTAACAGGTTCAACTCGGGTTCGGGTCAACAACAGTCAGTTACAGTTCGGGTTCGGGTCATTGAATTCTCGGGTCAAATCAAGTTATGACTCGAGCAGGTTTCAGACAGGTTTTCAGGTTCTGACTTGTTTTTACATCCCTAGTTTCCATGTCAAATATCCGTAAGAATTTTCACGACTTGAGGGACTCTTTTTATAATGGTAAAAAATATATAAGGAGCAAACAACAAATATCCCACACTTTATGGTTGGAACCAAGTTGCAATTTGGTATTTCTTTTTAATATTTGATGTAGAGAAGAATTTTGGTTTTATTACTATTCTAATATAAGAATGTTTCAATTGAAAACATGTTCAAAGAACATTAGTACTCTTGGCATGACGAGAAACAGTCGGAGACTTGTCCGATGATTTATAAATATGTTTAAATTTTGATTTTTTTTTTATATTTATAACTTTTGATATTTTTAATTTTAATGTTTTCACTTAATTTTTTTAATTCATTATAGTGTTTTTATTTTTTAATATTCTATGGATATTTAAATATTAATATTTTTATTTTTTAGTTTAAAGATAAGTAAGTTATCGAACTTTCAATTAAAATCAGTTATGCTCCTGAATTCGATAAAAAAATCAATTATGTCATCGAATTCGGTTAAAATAATCAATTCAACCCCTCCACCACGTCATCATCCCACGTGTATTGCCACGTCAGCATCGTGGACCGCCACATCATCATTGTAGACCACCACGTCATCACCGTTAACTGTCACGTTATCACTATAACAGAACATTGATCAAAGGGTCGATTTGATCGATTTCACGGACTGTGGGCCACATTATGTGCATTTTTGGCGAGGAGTGAAATTAATTTTTTAGGTCAAACTTTGGGGCAAAAGTACCTCTGTGTTTGGTCGGTTTCGACATCTATCACAGTCAGAGAAGCAATGGCTATCTCGCCCTTGTCGGATACAAAGATTTAATCGGTGGTTTTGTCCATGAGCCCTCTTAAAGCCCTAGGAGTTGATGGACTCCATGCTGCATTTTACCAGAAGATTTGGAACCTTGTGGGGGATTGGGTGTGTGCGAAAGTTAAGCAAATTTTTTACTTCTGGTCTTATGGATGCTTCATTGAATAGAAGTCTTTTGGTTTTAATTCCAAAGCTGGATTCTCTAGTGTTCATCTCTCAGTTCAAGCCTATCAATCTCTACAATGTCTTGTATAAAATGATGACGAAGATTATTATTAATCGGTTGAAGCCTTTCTTACTTGAATGGATATCTAAGAACCAAACAAGTTTCATTCTATGAAGATTAATTACAGACAATATCATCATCGCTCAAGAGGCGATTCACTCGATGCGCCGGAAGCGAGGCAAGTGGGGTTGGTTGGCCATAAAAATTGATCTTGAGAAGGCCTACGACAGGTTTGAGTGGAGCTTTAATGAAGATACGCTAGCAAATATTGGACTTCCAAATGGCTGTTGAGTTAATAATGAGTTGTGTTTTTACGATTTCGACGCAAGTTCTATGGAATGGGTCTACATCAGACACTTTTAGGCTGTCTCAGAGGATTCGACAAGGTGACCCCCTCTCCCCTTATCTTTTTATGTTATGCATGGAAAGGTTGGCACATGCCATTCAGTCTGAAATTGAGGAGGGTAATTGGAATCTAATTCGCCTCTCCTGTAATGGGTCCAGATTATCCCACCTTTTCTTTACGGGTGACTTTGTTATTTTTGCGGAAGCATCGATGAACCAGGTTGAGGTGATTCAAAAAGTACTTGATGGCTTCTGCGCTAGCTCTGGCCATAAGGTTAGGGCTTCTAAATATTAGATTTTCTTCTTCGATAATGTGTCGCCTACATATAGAATTAATATTTGTCAAGTCCTTGGTTATGAGAAGGTATGCGACTTGGGCATGTACCTCGGAATACCCATCATTCATAAGCGAGTAACGAAAGAAACGCATAGATACATTGTACAAAAAACCCGTAGTAATCTAACAGGATGTAAAGCTAAGAATATTTCCTTCTCGGGTCGTATCACACTGGTTAAGTCAGTGTTATCAGCTATTCCAGCATATTCTATGCAATCAATTCTCCTCTCTAAAGGGATTTGTGCGGAGGTTGAAGGCTTAATTCAGAGATTCCTATGGGGGCGGGTCTGAAGATAAGAGAGGTATTCCATTTGTTAAATTGGTCGATGTTTGTCAACCGCTGAATATTGGTGGTCTAGGCATTCCCCTGTATATGTGCAAAATGAAATCTTCCTCATGAAAGTTGTATTCGGTGTTTTAACTCGCCCGGATCAGCTTTGGGTGCAGAATTTACGTTCTAAATATAATTGGCCAGGTGATGTTCCTTCTCCAATCAATCGACATGGTTGCTCTCAATTATGGCTTGATTTATCTAAAATTTTGGAGAAGGTGCAAGATGGTGTTGCTTGGAATTTAAGAAACGGATCGATTGTCTACTTTTGGCTTGATCCATGGGTGAGTACATTTGGTCCCTTGATTGACCATGTCGTGGACCCTAGTACTGTGAGTAATATTTTCATTTCCACATCGAATATGATTGCGATTGATGGAGAATGGAATTGCACTGCTTTTGATTCTTTTCCCCGACTAATATCTTGCTTCATATCGTAGCGGTAAAGCTGTCATTACTATCGGTTGATGTAGGGGTTTCAGTATGGAAGTGGGATCCTCTACGCTTATTTTCGGTTCGATCCACTTATGTGGATAAGACAGCTAATATATTGTAGAATGAGGATAAGAGTTGGTCTCTAATCTCAAAATTCAAGGGCTCACCTCGGGTAAAATACTTCATATGGCTCATCAATTGGGATAAAATTCTTACAAATGGAGAAAGGGTGCGTCAGCACTTGGCTGATGACTCTAGTTGCCCTTGGTGTCGGGAAGCAGTGGAGTCGACATTTCATGTGTTGCAGGATTGTTCGGCGGCGTTGGTTGTGTGGTCTGTTTTAATCTAACATGATCTTCTTGAGGATTTTTGCTCTCTGAGTCTACGTGAGTGGGTGGTGGCCAATTTGGTGAGTAATTGTCGATTTCCTAGAACTGTAGAATATTGGGGGTATGATGTTTGGTAGCTTTGGATACAACAAAATAGGAGAATATTTGAACCTGATCAATGGTGGGATGAAAATGTGATTACAAGGAGCAAGCGACTGGTTTTAGAGCTTGCAGAGGCTCAATTTGTTGATGCGTTGGTAGAACTATTTTCTGGGTAGGACAACCGAAATCAGCAGTCTCTTGATGATGGATCTCGCCTCCTTATGAGTCCTTTCGTGCTAACTCGGGGGTGTTACGTGTGGTAGTCTTTTGCGAAACCAAAATGGTGATTGGATCGTTAGCTTTGCTAAGAGTATTGATGTAAAGTGTCCACAAGTTCTACATTTCATGCACATTCCATCTCATATTATTGTTGTTTTTAGTATAGTATAGGCATAATTAGGACCATGCATTGCATTTTACAGTATTTCTTTACTTTGCCATGCATTTCTAGATTATCTGTTGTTTGGTAAAGAAAATGTACTATTTTAGTGTACTTTTGGTTTTAGGTACTAGAGGCTGACAGAGGAAAAGAGGAGCTGAGAATGTGATGCTGAGGCAGTGAATTAGGGAACTGTACTGATGCAGTTCCAAACAGAGACAATAGCTACCGAGTAGCTGCCGCCGCCCACCTTGCTACCCAAGACAACAAACTATGGAGTTGGAGAATCGAAGTTCGATTTGTAGAGTAGAAAATTCTGATTCTATCGATGTTGTCCACTCAATTTTCTGACGTCTGTAGCAGCGGGCAGAGCCGCCGAAGTGAAATCTCGAGATTACTTGTAGAACAAGGCAACATGATAAAGTCCACATTCAACTCAAAGAAGTCAGAGTTTAAAGTCACATTTAATGTGGAAAGCTACTTTGAAGACTTCTACTTCAAGAAGGACTAGACCTAGCTAATGCCTATATATACCCATTGTAATTCTAATTCAAAATAGCTTAGGTTTTCTTTAGGCATAGTTTAGGTTTTCTTGCCGCCAACATGTTCTAAATTTCTCTTGGGTTTGGGTTATGTTGTAATTAGTTGTAAGAACGGTTGTTAAGGTTTTCAAGTTTGCTTTTGCTATAAAATACTCTTAGTTTGCTTAATTCATGTGCTTCACTTCCTTCAATTAGTTCCAAAAGTCCAGTTGAAGAATCCATTTGTCGGGCACAACAGTGTCAAACTCACGAAAGAATTAAGCACGGTCTCATCATGACGAGGTGTTGACTAATTCAGCTTAGACATAAGTTAGAATTTCAGCGGCTAAAAGGAGCAACCAAACGTTGACTGCCTGTGTTAGGTTTACGCTCAGATTCCTAGGTATTGCCTACATCACGCGGCAAAAGAATCCTAGCCTAGACATAGGTAGGATCACTTCAGAATTGCTTTGCTGAACTTGGAGTATCTGCCAGACTTGCCGCTAGGACTTCTCTCCATCTCACCTGCCGGGACAATAAAAGTTGCAAGAGTAGAGTGCCGCCGTGGCAACAAAATTTGTCGCCGCCTCAATCCACCATTACCCGCCAAGGTAGCAGATCGTGGCAGCGCAAAACAACTTGACCTATTCAACTTAGTTTCACACTAAGCAGCAGCATAACACTGCCCTTTCTATCAACCTGATCACTTCCTTTTTAATTATTTGTGTTTTTATTTTACTTTTCTTTTCAACAACCATCTTACTTGTGCATTTACTTTTCTTGTGCAGGAACAAAAATTCGAATCAAGCTGTCCAATCCTTGTGGGAGACGATATCTTATATACTATAGTTTGACAGGAGTGTGCACTTGCGCTCATAAATAAAGAACACCAAAACGCTCTACAAATTTTTAGCGCCATTGCCGGGGATTGGTAACATCAAAATTCATCTTTAAATTTCTGCACTTTTATTTCTTTATATTTTATTTTTATTTGAAAAAAATTTACAGTTTCCTTTGCTAGTGTATGACCAGGGCAAACCCAAAAGGAGAAATCCTTTATTACGACGATATCGAATGCAGATCAAGAGAGCTCAAGAAGGAAATCAGAGAAGCTCTTGGGAAAACCAAAGAGGAAAAAGAAAATGCAAAGGTAAACTTGGAGAACGACAACCCTGCCAATAATGTTGTAAATGGCAGAGATGGGCAGCAAGACCCGCCGCTCAGAGAACAACAAGTTTCGCCCAGGTAGCCCCAGAATATTCGAACCACTAGAGATTATCTGGAACATGACTTCAGAGGGTTCGATCCAATGGTGACAGAACCTGAAATTGAGGCGGATGACTTCGAATTGAAGCCCGTTATGTTTAACATGATAAACACGTTAGGGCAATTTGGAGGGACTGCCACAGAAGATGCTCGACAGCACTTGAGAGGATTCTTGGACATCTGCAGAGCATTCAAAATACACGGGGTCCATCAAGACGTACTGAGGCTGAGATTATTTCCCTATTCATTAAGGGATAGGTCAAAACAATGGTTAAGCAATCAGCCAACAGGATCGTTCAACACATGGACAGAGCCGTGTAAAGATTTTTTGGACCGTTTCAGCCCGTCCAATGTCACAGAAAGACTACGAAACGAGATAACAACCTTCCGAAAAGGGGATGACGAGCTGATGTATGAAGCATAGGAGCGGTACCAACAGATGCTTAACAACTGCCCGCTACATGGTTTCCCAGCTTGGACACAGGTATCAATGTTCTACAACGGGGTGAACTACCCAACACAGATGATGATTAATGCCTCAGTAATGGAATCATCCTTGACAGACCATAAGAGGAGGCACTACAGATTCTGAACCAAGCTACCAAGAACGACTACAAGTATCCAACAGCTCGCCGAGGCGGCGTTATGTGATGAGTGTGGGGGCAACCATGATTCCTCTGACTGCACCGCATCTGCCAATTTTACGGGAGGATACGAGAGGAACAACAGACCTGCCCAGAACACCTGCAACCCTGGATGGAAGAACCATCCCAATTTCTCCTAGAGCAACCTAAAGATTGCTGCAAACCCACAACAACAACATGGAGGCTACCAACAAAACTTGTCCAGACAACAGGCTCAACAGCCGCAAAACAATAATTCACTAGAAGCATCTCTTCATACTTTTATGTTTAGAACTAGTGATTTTATTGTTCGCACTAATGAATTTATTGATAAAATTGAGTCTTTCATGGACAGGACGGAGATGAACAACCAAGAGGCTGCTATAAAAAATCTAGAGACCCAACTTGGGCAGTTCACAGAGATCTTCAGCAACAGAACAATAGGAGCAGCATCCAGCAGCACAGAGGCAGCAACGAAACCCACTTACGAGCAGTGCAAAGCCATATCTACCAGAAGTGGGAAGTAGTTGGATGAACCCAGGGTGGAAAAACAACCAGAAACACATCCAGCACAAAAAAGAACATCCTATCACGGCAGCTGAACGTGACAGCAGTCCTGAAGTAGATGATCCTTCACAGATTAAGTTCCCATGCAAGGAGCGTATATAGGACATCCGCCTGCGAGCACCTTTCTCCTAGAGGCTTAAGAAACAGAAGCAAGAGCACCAGTTTAGAAGATTCCTGGATATTCTAAAGCAGGTGCACATAAACATACCTCTAATATAAGCCATTCAAAATATGCCCAACTATTCAAAATATCTTAGGGACATGGTTTCTAAAAGGAAGATGATTGAGGAGTTCGAAAAAATTGCTGTAACATAAGAGTGCATGGCAATGCTGCACAACAAACTGCCGCCCAAGTAAACAGACCTGGGCAACTTTGTTATCCCATACAGGATAGGCAGCAAACACGAAACAAAAGCCCTATGCGACTTGGGAGCCAGCATCAACCTAATGCTCAAAGCAGTCTTCGCTAAATTAGGAATTGGGCTAGCCAAACATACATCTTTCATGCTAAAACTTGTCGATCATTCGTTTGTACAACCGGGGGTTAAAATTGAAGACATCATAGTGAAGGTGGGCAACCTGATTCTTCCAGCTGATTTCCTCATTCTAGACTGTGAGGCCGATGAAAAAGCCCCTAACATCCTTGGGCGACCATTCTTGGCCACGGGCAGAACGGTAAAAGATGTGGAACATGAGGAGCTGACCATGAGGGTAGACAACCAGAGCATAAAGCTACATGTGCTACAACCCTCAGGAAAAGAAAAGAAAGGATGCCCAGATGCAAAAGCTGCAAAAATCAGTATAGAGATGGGCCAAGGCAGCAACTGTCGCGACAGAACAAAGGGCAGGCTAAAGGACCCAACAACACATCACCTGAAGGAATAAGAGGACCCCCCAGAAGGAAAGGGCAAGCCAAATTACCTCAGGAAGTGGTTATGTCTGGGAGATGCACCCAAATGCACTCCCAACATAACTTTACTTTTTCTTAAAATTAATTCCTTTATTTTTATTTTTATGCATTAAGATTAGAGTTTAATTTATTTAGGATTAGATTAGTTTCCATGTCTTTATTTTTTAGAAGTTATTAAATTACTTTTATTTTTATTTTTATTTCAGGATTAGGAATAAAAGAGCCGGATCAAGAAGGAGGCCCAGCAAGGAGCCCGCCCACCATCCCGCCGAGACAGCCCAGCGTAGAAAAGCGTAACGGCTAGTTGACCGCTAATGGCTAGATGCCAACGGTTACAAAAATTGATCAGTGTATAAAAGTTCTATATTTTACCCATCATTTATCCTTATTTTTGCTGCACTCAAGCATGTTTAACTGCATTTTAGGTTAAGTTTTGCATCAACATCACATTTAGATAAAACTAAGCAGATACTGCTAAATTTGGTTACTTTTGCAGGTATCTGCCGTGGCAGCATCCAGGGCAGCAGTCGTGACAGCACCCAGGGCAGCAGTCGTGATAGCACCCAGAGCAGCAGCCGTGACAGCACCCAGGGCAACATTCGTGGCAGGAGCTGGGCAACAATGCAGAAAAGCTGGAACTAGCAGTCAAGGAGGACGATACTTCCATGGTTGCCGTCGTGACAGCAGAGGACAACAACAGTTTTGTGGAGAAGATGCAAAGTGGACCTCGACAGATAGAGAAAATTCAGCCCGTCTGTCGTGTGAAATCACCATATTTTTCCAAGCCCTAGATCAGAAGATATTCCAAGCCCAAAGTTCAAGGAGAGATAATCCCAAGAAACAAGGAGGACGGCTGGAAAGTAGATTCCTTGAAGATTTAGTCTTTATTAGAATCATACTTTAAATTAAAGTTGTAATCCTTGTTAAATTAGATAACTTGAGCCCAAAGCTTATATAAGGGCATATATCTTAACCTAGAGGCATAACCGATTACCCTAGCCCCCATATCCCATATCCCAAATCCCATAACCGATAACCAAAAACCCCTAGCCGTTTTCCTGCCCTCGACATGTTCTAAATTCCCTCTAGGGCCACGGGTTGATTTGTAAAGTAGTTGCAAGGGTTGTTTTGTTTTAGGTATTTTCAGTTCAATAAAATAAACTTCAAGTTCTCTTATTTTGGTTATTAATATCTTGCAAGAGCATCGGGAGAGCATTGTGAGGTTATCTATTTACTTAGCATCAGGAGAGTTAAGTATACGAAAGAAATAAGAGCAAGTTCTCTAGTTTATAGTTGAACTATCTCGTGCCTAGGGATAGGGCGAGGTTAAGTGGCTAAAGAAGAATTCATACACATTGGTGTCCATCCTTCGATTCACGCCGGGAGGTATCATCAAGACGTGATCATCGACAGACTTGGACCTAGGGATAGGCCAAGGCAGATCTGGGATTCTTGCCAAACTTGAAGTACGGAGTTGAGTGTTTGCTGCCGCGACAGGTGCTGCCCGCGACAGGCGCGACGACAGAACTGGATTCCCTAAACTCTGCAATACCTACACTACTGAGCAATTCAATACCAGCCCATTCTCTCTATCCTGATTTCTTTACTCTTTATTTCCAGTTCTCTTTATTATTTCGTGACAAACAATTTAAACTATTTCTTTTTCCCCTTGTGCAGATAGCGAAGGAAAGGGTTAGCCCAGTCCCTGTGGAGACGATATCCGATACTCTAGTATCACTTTATTACTTGCGACGTGTACACTTGCACTCAATTGCGATAGACTATTTTACACGCAACAAGTTTTTGGCGCCGTTGCCAGGGACTGGCAACACACTCTTACCCTAGCTTCTGCACTTTTCTTTTCTTTTTCTTTTTCTTTTTTTATTTTTTTCATTTTCTTTTTCTATTTTTATCAAAAAAAAAACTCAGGTGAAATACAGGTTTAAGGAGCATCAACATGCCAGGAAAAACCATTCGAGAGCTGATGTGGGAAAGTTCTTGCAATTACCGTAATGGTAATCATACATTAGAAATTTGTCCCTATTTTTTCAATGAATATATGGACAACCAACGAGGGAACCAACAAGAACAAGATATGCCGCCACAACAGCAACAGGGGCAGCAACTGCCGATGCCGCAGCAGCAAAATTTTTTATGGTACGATCAAAACCCGAAATTTTTTTTATACCATAACAGTTTTGCTGCAGAACCCGACATGCCCTGGCAATGTCATCATCCTCAAAAGGAGTCAAAATCCTTAGAAGACACACTGCAAGCCTTCTTGGCACTCACTCAAAAAGTGTCGGCTTCTACAACGCAAGTATCGCAAAGATGGATGAACTCTTGAGCAGACCAGTCCTCATTCATGCCACGGATGAACCTGAAATCTTGAGACAAGATGACGAGGATGCCCATGTGAAGGAATACCCAACACATAATGAGTCTGAGCAACAACTTGCCATGGCAATGATCGAGGAGCCGGAATGGAGCAACACCGCGACAACGCTAAGTGAAATTCAAGAGAATGTCACGGCAGCAACCACTTCCGAGGCAGAAACCCCAGTCAAAGCGGAAACTGCCGCCTCGGCAGCAACTGATGCTGAAGCAGCAACCACATCAGAGGCAAATTCTCAACCCACTACCTCGATTATGCCTGACCAAGATTGCACACATCCATCCCTGTCATGGCACTCGGACGACCACCTAGAAGAGCTACCCAATGACAATGCCTCGTCGATGGAATATGAGCAGGTAATAAATGAACCTTTTGAATTCTTTGAAAACTCACAAATTCCATTGCAGGTATTAAAGGAACCAAAGCCGGTGGACATAGAATCATCAAAGTCTCTACTGATGGAGATCTACGAGTGGTCAACAGAATTTGGTATAGAGAGTGATGGCACTTACCAATGTCCCATTGACCTGCAAAGTAACCTGAAAACGGACTGTCAAAATAACTGGCTGCCGCAGCAGCAGACACGACAGCAAGGGCTACATTCAACCACAACAACATTCAACGAAAACAAGGTAAGTTTGTGGCCGAATGTCAATTTGATTTTTTCTAATCATATATTCATGCCCTCAGAAACATTACCAAGAATGGAGGACTTCATGGACTACAAAGGGAAGAGAAAGAAAGGAGCCTCCACCATGAGAATAATCATCAGATGGAGGGTACGGATGGACTTCAAGAAGTACCGAAAACGACCCATCAAGCATCAATAGAAAATGGAGTAGTTACTTTAGGAGATGCCCCTCAAGGCACTTCTAATTTAACTTATTTTATTTTATTTTTATCTTATTTTATCTTTATTATTTTAGGAATTAGAAATTTGATATTGGTTTTTAGTTTGTTTTTGTTATTAGGTAAACAAAGAAAAACCCTTGCAATGACGATACAAGCAACCCGAGGAAGCTCTGCCTCCACCCCTGCCGCGGCAGCACTCATACTCTCAGGGCAGCACCCACAGCTCCTCCGACAAAGTTCAAAGAGACTGCCTGCCGACAGCTCCTCATCCAAAACTCCAGCAGCAGCGACGACAGCCGCACAACTTAAGTTTTCTTTTTCTTCTTCTCTGTCGCCTGCTATATATATTATCTTTTTGTGATGTTTAAATTTTCTGTCATTTTTTTTCTTTCTGTTTTTCATCTTTTGTGTCATGCATTGAGGACAATGCAACCCTTGAGTTTGGGGGTAGGCAGTCCTCCTAATTATTAATATAATATTGCATTTAGTTTTAATTGTGTCGCATTTATTTTATGCAAAAAAATGAAAATATTGAAAACTTTGGCTGAAAACTGTGACTTGAACTTACCTGCTGTGACAGCCCTGTCGTGGCAGCAACTTTAGGATAGTCTTTAGGAGAAGTTTTAGAGCCTTTCTATAGTTCTGAAAACTTAAACACCATTGTGACTGTTATACTGCTTAGACTTCTTTTAGCCAAACTAGAATAGAAAACTTAGCACTTAGAGTAGAAAAGAGACTAAACTCTCAGGAAACCTAGAGGTGCCTACCACTGGCTCCAGGCAGATAACCAGAGAAAAAACTTCTAGAGGTGCCTATCACCGGCTCTAGACAGTTAACTAAAGGTGCCTGAAATACTGGCTCTAGTAGAAAAGAGAAGAAATTAGAATAAAGGGAAATAACTAGAGGTGCCTGATTCTGGCTCTAGTAAGAAAAAGAAAGAAATCAGTCTTGTAAGAAAAACTCTAAACAAGCTAAAGAATAATATTCTAGTGAAACTAAGAGAGTCTTGGCATATAACTGTTCACAAGCATGCACACACTGCACGAGGACTATAGAGAGATTCTGGACAGATCCTAGATTATCCGACAGGTTGCTGCCATCACAGGGAACAAACGACGGGTAAGGGAAAGGTCACTGTTTGAAAGCCAAAACAAAAATATTTCATTTTTCTTTTAGGTCTGAATTGCTTGAGGACAAGCAAAGATTCGAGTTTGGGGGTGTGATCAATGTATAAAAGTTCTATATTTTACCCATCATTTATCCTTATTTTTGCTGCACTCAAGCATGTTTAACTGCATTTTAGGTTAAGTTTTGCATCAACATCACATTTAGATAAAACTACGCAGATACTGCTAAATTTGGTTACTTTTGCAGGTATCTGCCGTGGCAGCATCCAGGGCAGCAGTCGTGACAGCACCCAAGGCAGCAGCCGTGACAGCACCCAGGGCAGCATTCGTGGCAGGAGCTGGGCAGCGATGCAGAAAAGCTGGAACTAGCAGTCAAGGAGGACGATGCTGCCATGGTTGCCGCCGTGACAGCAGAGGACGACAGCAGTTTTATGGAGAAGATGCAAAGTGGACCTCAACAGATAGAGAAAATTCAGCCTGTCTGTCATGTGAAATCACCATATTTTTCCAAGCCCTAGATCAGAAGATATTCCAAGCCCAAAGTTCAAGGAGAGATAATCCCAAGAAACAAGGAGGACGGCTGGAAAGTATATTCCTTGAAGATTTAGTCTTTATTAGAATCATACTTTAAATTAAAGTTGTAATCCTTGTTAAATTAGATAACTTGAGCCCAAAGCTTATATAAGGGCATATATCTTAACCTAGAGGCATAACCGATTACCCTAGCCCCCATATCCCATATCCCAAATCCCATAACCGATAACCAAAAACCCCTAGCCGTTTTCCTGCCCTCGACATGTTCTAAATTCCCCCTAGGGCCACGGGTTGATCTGTAAAGTAGTTGCAAGGGTTGTTTTGTTTTAGGTATTTTCAGTTCAATAAAATAAACTTCAAGTTCTCTTATTTTGGTTATTAATATCTTGCAAGAGCATCGGGAGAGCATTGTGAGGTTATCTATTTACTTAGCATCGGGAGAGTTAAGTATACGAAAGAAATAAGAGCAAGTTCTCTAGTTTATAGTTGAACTATCTCGTGCCTAGGGATAGGGCGAGGTTAAGTGGCTAAAGAAGAATTCATACACATCGGTGTTCATCCTTCGATTCACGCTGGGAGGTATCATCAAGACGTGATCATCGAAAGACTTGGACCTAGGGATAGGCCAAGGCAGATCTGGGATTCTTGCCAAACTTGAAGTACGGAGTTGAGTGTTTGCTGCCGCAACAATCAACAGACTGCTGCCGCGACAGGTGCTGCCCGCGACAGGCGCGACGACAGAACTTGATTTCCTAAACTCTGCAATACCTGAACTACTGAGCAATTCAATACTAGCCCATTCTCTCTATCCTGATTTCTTTACTCTTTATTTTCAGTTCTCTTTATTATTTCGTGACAAACAATTTAAACTATTTCTTTTTCCCCTTGTGCAGATAGCGAAGGAAAGGGTTAGCCCAGTCCCTGTGGAGACGATATCCGATACTCTAGTATCACTTTATTACTTGCGACGTGTACACTTGCACTCAATTGCGATAGACTATTTTACACGCAACAAGTTTTTGGCGCCGTTGCCGGGGACTGGCAACACACTCTTACCCTAGCTTCTGCACTTTTCTTTTCTTTTCTTTTCTTTTCTTTTCTTTTCTTTTCTTTTTCTTTTTCTTTTTTTTTTTTTTTTTTTTCTTTTTCTATTTTTATCAAAAAAAAACTCAGGTGAAATACAGGTTTAAGGAGCATCAACATGCCAGGAAAAACCATTCGAGAGCTGATGTGGGAAAGTTCTTGCAATTACCGTAATGGTAATCATACATTCGAAAGTCGTCCCTATTTTTTCGATGAATATATGGAAAACCAACGAGGGAACCAACAAGAACAAGATATGCCGCCACAAAAGCAACAGGGGCAGCAACTGTCGATGCCGCAGCAGCAAAATTTTTTATGGTACGATCAAAACCCGAATTTTTTTATACCATAACAGTTTTGCTGCAGAACCCGACATGCCCTGGCAATGTCATCATCCTCAAAAGGAGTCAAAATCCTTAGAAGACACACTGCAAGCCTTCTTGACACTCACTCAAAAAGTGTCGGCTTCTACAACGCAAGTATCGCCAAGATGGATGAACTCTTGAGCAGACCAGTCCTCATTCATGCCACAGATGAACCTGAAATCTTGAGACATGATGACGAGGATGCCCATGTGAAGGAATACCCAACACATAATGAGTCTGAGCAACAACTTGCCATGGCAATGATCGAGGAGCCGGAATGGAGCAACACCGCGACAACGCTGAGTGAAATTCAAGAGAATGTCACGGCAGCAACCACTTCTGAGGCAGAAACCCCAGTCAAAGCGGAAACTGCCGCCTCGGCAGCAACTGATGCTGAAGCAGTAACCACATCAGAGGCAAATTCTCAACCCACTACCTCGATTATGCCTGACCAAGATTGCACACATCCATCCCTGTCATGGCACTCGGACGACCACCTTATTGCTATCTATTTCTTGCATCCACTGCTCTCACATATTTTCTTTCATAATTTTAGTAAACATCAACCATCTCACATGGCTTCCTCATTGGCACCCAAACCCACCTTCCAACGCTTCTTCTCTCGCGCATATGAAAAGAGATATCGAAATCAGTTCGCAAAGCAGAACATATGGAGGAGCAAGGCTTTCACTATACTCGGCAGACATGAGACCTCGGACTAGAACCAAATATGTTTGAAACCATCCACAACAAGGGATGGAAAATTTTCGCACGGAAACCAGAGATAGCCAACATCACCATAGTCAGGGAGTTCTATGCCCACCATCCCCGCCCGGAGATGTCGTTCGTGTACATCCGAGAGGGAACCTGTCAAGCTCAATGCGATAGTCATTAACAACATCTATGGCCTGAATATAGATGACAACCCTCACGAGGAGTGGAGGCAGTCACTAACGGCTGGCGATTATGAGAAAATCAAGGTCAAACTATGCAAGCCCAACACGCCGTGGTTGGCAGGAAAACATGGAGGATTTGTTCAACGCCGCCACCTGCTGCCAGAGGCAATGGTATGGAACACATTCATCAAGAGGCGCCTGCTGCCCACCTGTTACAACCCTACCGTCTATCGACCGCGCCTTGCCCTAATATATAGCATCATGATGAACTGGCCCATCAATGTTAGGGAAGTTATCTGCAAGGAGATCCACACCTACTTCCGGAAAACGAAGGGCAGGTTGTACTTCTCGTCCCTCATCACAGGCTTTTGCGCCAACTTTGGTGTTCTGACCGGTCCAAAAGATGAGATGACAACAGCCAAAGAAGGGTGGACCAGAAAAGTCCGCCTACAGATGATGCAGGCCCCAGAGACAGAGCCCATAATGCTCAGCCTGACACTCCAGTTGCCCCCGTTAGTATTGAATCTGCCTCAGACAATGAAGTCCTCACGCTGTTGCACACCCTTATCAACAGCAACAAGCGCATCGAGCAGCAGTAGCTGACCTTCATGAAATACGTGGGGGAAGTCCAAGAAGCCTTTGTGGCTTATCTTTTTAGGTGTAATAGAGTCTATCGCAATAGAGTGCAAGTGTACACGACGCAAGTAGTAAAGTGATAAGTAAGTATCGGATATCGTATCCACAAGGACTGGGCTAATAGCTTTAACCTTGGATTTCTGCACAAGAGTAAAAAGGAAGAGTTTAATTGTTTGTCACGAAATAATAGAGAGTACTGAAAATAAAGAGTAAGGAAATCAAGATAGAGAGAATGGGCCGGTATTGAATTGCTTAGTAGTGTAGATATTGCAACGTCTAGGAATATCTGTTCTGTCGTTGCGCCTGTCGCGGCAGCACCTGTCGCGGCAGCAGTCTATTGTCGTCGCGACAACGATCACACAACTCTGTACTTCAAGCTTGGCAAGAATCCCTGCTGTGCCTTGGCCTATCCCTAGGTCCAAATCTGTCGATGAACACGTCTTTGATGATACCTCACAGCGTGAATCGAAGGATGAACACCGATGTTGTTGAATTCTTCCTTAGCCATTTAACCTCGTCCCATCCCTAGGTCCGAGATAGTTCAACCATACACTGGAGAACCCGTACTTATTCCCTTCGTATACTTAACTCTATCGATATTAAGTAAATGCATAATCTCACAATGCTCTCCCGATACTCCTGCAAGATGTTGAAAACCAGAATAAGCAAACTTTAATTAATAATTATTTTGTGAGATTTTTCCAATAAATGAATGTCATCCACACATGGGAATAACCGACACTTTTTTTCTTCTCATTGTATTATAAATAATATCCGAATGGCATTGTACATGGGTTAGCCACTTTAATGAATAATTATTTTGTGAGATTTTTCTCTCAAATGTGGTTCTTTTTAGAACTTTTTCTTTGATACTTCGGGTTCTCAATTGTTCGATAATTGAAGGGTCCAAGTCCGTATTCGAGCAAATTCAAGATAAGGTCCGGGTTCGTTCAACAGATTGTTCGAGTTCTTCCTTGGAGTTTGTTCACCTTTTCCGACTACGAAGAACAATTTCGATTCGGGTTTGCATAACAGATTATGCAGGTTCTTTCGAGTTCATCGTGTCAAATTCCAAGAACGTTGCTACCGTTGTTGAATGCTTGAAGAATTTCATCTTCGTCGTTCAAATTATCCTAAAAATTTATGCAACTTTCTTCTCTCCCAATTCTGATTTTTTTTCTTTCATTTTTTTGTTTAAAATATCTAACTTCAACATCATGTTTGTTTCTATTGCAGAGAAATACTTGCTATTATCCTTGATCCGCGAATGAACGAGGAATGTTGTTTTCTTCAACAACACCCCTGTATCATATGGTAATCAGAGCTTTGGTCGGATTTTAGCAATTTCTGCACCACCAGACATCAAAAAAATATATATATACAAAAGCAAAAAAATCGAAAAAAAAATTCTGAAAAAAGAGTCAAAATTCAAAGTTTGACCAAAAAGTCAAAGTAAAAAAAATCGAAAAATTGAAAAAAAAAATAAAAAAAATTCAGTTTCAAATATTTGGGGTATTTTGTGTTAATATGTGCTGTTTGGACGTGAAATGATGAAGGATATGCTTATCTTACCTTGAAATACCTTAAAATCACCCGAAATCAACTTTTCTTGTTTATTCCGGAGATAGGATGGTGGAAAGCATTTCTACTGCGTAAGTTGCTAAATTCTTGTTCTTTTAGCATCCTTTCTTTCATTTCACATTGTTATCTTCTTTTTAGCCCAATTCTCAACTTTCTTTTTTATTATTATTTATTTCTTTACTCCTAACCCTTATCTTTGTTCTAACAATATTCACCTGTCACCCGTTGTTTTCTTTCAATTTGACAACACTTGCATAATCTGAACATCGGAATCAGTTCCTTTAAAGAACTAAGTACGAGAGATTGAGGAAAAAGGCAAACAGAGCGTGTGAGAACAGAAGGGGAGACAGAAAGAGCCATTCGAGTATTCTCCCGAGTGAAACACAAGTGCTGAGTGTTAATTCCTTATTTTCTTGAGTGCAAATTCTTTGGAGTGACTAGTGAGGATTTTTGCTGTGTGACTGGTGAGGACTACCTTTTTTCTTTTATTTCTAACCTTTAACCAGTTTGTTTGTTTGTTTTTGTTGTTAATTATGGCAGGTTCCGATGATCTCACGGTTGAACAAGATCCACTGATTCCTCAAATGCAAGCCTTAAAGAGAATGATGCAACGAGTAGTGGCTACAGCCTTAGAGCCATTACAATCGAGAATGGATAGGTTTGACGGAGGATCCAACTCTGTTAATGATGTATTGAACGAAAATGAAGACGAACGGTCACCGAGGCAGCATATTCGTAGACAAGGACGTGTGCAACAGGTAGACGATAATTTGACTAACATTAAGGTTGCTATTCCTTCTTTTCAGGGACGCTCAGATCCTGATGCATACTTGGCTTGGGAAAGCAAAGTGGAGCACATTTTCGAGTGTTATAATTACTCTGAACAGAAGAAGGTTCGATTAGCAGCAACAGAGTTTGTTGATTATGCCTTGATATGGTGGGACCAGTTACTGCTTAGTCGTAGACGTACTGGTGATGATCCAGTTGCAACATGGATCGAGATGAAGCGACTAATGCGTAAAAGGTTTGTTCCTATTCACTATCATCGTGATTTGTTTCAAAAGTTGCAAAATTTGAAACAAGGAAATAGGAGCGTTGAGGATTATTTCAAGGATATGGAAATGGCTATGATGCGTGCAAATATCGAGGATGATCGAGAAGCTACCATGGCACGTTTTCTAGCAGGGTTGAACACCGAGATTGGCAACGCTGTTGAGTTACAGCATTATGTCGAGGTTGATGACATGGTGCAGATGGCAATAAAGAGTGAACGACAGCAGCGCAGGAAGTCTTCAAATCGAGGTAACCCTTCTTTTAAATCTTTTTCAAATCCATTATATACTCCTAACAATTCCAGGAAACAAGCACCGCAAACGCCACTTCGGATTCGAGAGCAAGGCGAATCCAGCACACCAAAGCCTCCCGTTGCTGATAATGGGCATGGCAAACAACAAGTGGTGGTAAAAGAACGATCGCGAGATATCCAGTGTTTCAAGTGCCTTGAAAGAGGACATGTTGCTAGTCAATGTCCTAACCGGAGAGTTATGTTGATGCGAGATGATGGTGAGATTGAGTCAGATTCTGATGAAGAAGTGCATGATGTCCCTACTGAAGAGGAAGATGAGATCGACATAGAGGTTCCTGAATCTGGTAAGGTAATGGAACTTTTGGTTATTAAAAGAAGTCTGAATGTACAACAAGTACCAGATGATCTACAGCGTGAGAATATCTTTCACACACAATGCAAGGTGCAAGACAAGGTATGTGTTGTGATTATTGATAGCGGTAGTTGTACTAATGTTGCCAGTTCAGTGATGGTTGACATGTTAGGTCTGAAAACGACAAAGCATCCTCATCCATATAAGTTACAATGATTGAATGATGGTGGCGAGCTTAAAGTGACCCGAAAGGCTATTGTACCATTTTCAATTGGAAACTACAAGGACGAGGTCCTTTGTGATGTTGTGACGATGGATGCTACTCACCTTCTTTTGGGACGCCCTTGGCAGTATGACAAAAAGGTAATGCATGATGGTTATACAAATCGTTACTCTTTTATGCATGCAGGTAAGAAGATTACTTTGGCTCCTTTGACACCGAGTCAAGTGTTTGAAGATCAGGCAAGCTTGAAAAAGAGTAAAGAGACTGCAAAAGAGAAGAAGAAGATGTCCGTGTATGCAAGCAGTAGCGAAATCAGGAAATGTCTTTCCTCTCAACAATCTGTTCTTATTTTGATGTTTAAAGATTATTGTTTATTGACAGATTTTCCTACTGATCTACCTTCATCGATTTTGACACTTTTGCAGGAGTTTGAGGACGTGTTTCCAGCTGAAACACCGAAGGGATTGCCACCACTTCGTGGCATTGAGCACCAGATTGATTTCATTCCAGGTGCTACTATTTCGAACCGGCCAGCTTATCGAACCAACCCTGAAGAGACGAAAGAGCTTCAAAGACAAATTACCGAGTTGATGGACAAGGGTTACATTCGAGAGAGCTTGAGTCCGTGTGCTGTTCCGGTGCTACTAGTGCCGAAGAAAGATGGTTCTTGGAGGATGTGCGTAGATTGTCGAGCTGTGAACCAGATCACGATTAAGTATCGTCATCCCATTCCAAGACTTGATGACATGTTGGACGAGCTTTGCGGAGCCGTCATCTTCTCCAAAATTGATTTGAGAAGTGGCTATCATCATATTCGCATGATAGAAGGTGATAAATGGAAAACAACCTTCAAGACAAAGCTAGGTTTGTACGAATGGTTAGTAATGCCTTTTGGTTTAACTAATGCACATAGTACTTTTATGCGTTTGATGAATCATGTTCTGCGATCTTTCATTGGTAAATTCTGTGTTGTATACTTTGATGATATCTTGATCTATAGCAAGTCTTTACAGGATCAAGTAGAACATTTGCGAGCTATTCTGCAGGTTTTGCGAGAAGAAAGATTGTTTGGTAACATGGAGAAGTGTGTATTTTGTACTGACAAACTCACATTTCTTGGTTACATTGTTAGTTCTCAGGGAGTTGAAGTTGATCTTGAGAAGATAAAGGCAATTCAGGAATGGCCACGACCGACATCGATTACTCAGGTTAGATCGTTTCATGGTTTAGCGAGTTTTTATCGACGGTTTGTTCCTAATTTCAGTTCCATTACTGCCCCCGTAACTGGTATTATTAAGAAGAATTCTAGTTTCTCTTGGGGTAAGGAGCAAGAAGATGCCTTTTTGAGAATTAAAGATTGTTTGACTAGAGCACCTGTGTTAGCATTACCTGATTTTGATAAAACGTTTGAAATTGAATGTGATGCTTCTGGAACTGGTATATGTGCTGTTTTGATGCAGGAAAAGAGGCCCATTGCTTACTTTAGTGAGAAATTGAGTGATGCTACATTGAACTATCCGGTTTATGATAAAGAGATGTATGCATTGATTCGGGCATTGGAGACATGGCAGCATTATTTGTTGCCTAAGGAGTTTGTGATCCACACCGACCACGAGGCTTTACGTTACATCACAGGTCAGCATAAATTGAATAAACGACATGCTAAGTGGGTTGAATTCTTAGAATCTTTTCCTTATGTCATTCGTTACAAGAAAGGGAAAGAAAATGTCGTTGCTGATGCATTATCACGTAGGTATGCACTTTTGAGCTATCTTGATTCACATCTGATTGGTTTTGCATATATTCGTGATTTATACCCTGATGATCATGATTTTAGAGATAAGTTTAATGCTTGTTCGAAAGGTGCAGATGGAAAGTTTTACAGGCATGATGGCTATCTTTTCAAGGAAAACAGGATTTGCATTCCACAGGGTTCGATGCGTGATATTCTGATCCGTGAAGCACATGAAGGTGGATTGATGGGTCATTTTGGTGTCACTAAAACGTTACATACACTGAAAGAGCATCTGTTTTGGCCAAAGATGCGCAGAGACGTTGAAAGGTATTGTGAACGTTGTGTGACATGTAGGAAGGCAAAGTCGAAGGTTTCACCACATGGTATGTACTTACCTCTACCTATTCCTGATTCCCCTTGGACTGATATTTCGATGGATTTTGTTTTGGGATTGCCTCGAACTAGAAATGGTAGAGATAGTGTATTTGTTGTGGTTGATAGGTTCTCGAAAATGGCACATTTTATTTCTTGCCATAAGACTGATGATGCTGTTAATGTGGCTAACTTATTCTTTAGGGATGTTGTACGTTTACATGGTATTCCTAGGTCAATTGTTTCTGACAGGGATGTGAAGTTTTTGAGTCACTTCTGGAGGACTCTTTGGAGCAAATTAGGTACGAAACTTATGTTTTCTACTACTTGCCATCCCTAGACTGATGGACAAACTGAAGTTGTTAACAGGGTTTTATCTACTTTACTTCGTTCCATCATTAAAAAGAATATTAAGACTTGGGAAGATTGTTTGCCACATGTTGAATTCGCTTATAATCATGCTATACATTCTGCTACAAAAATGTCACCATTTGAGGTTGTTTATGGTTTTAATCCTATTACGCCTCTAGATTTGTTGCCTTTGCCACAAGAACAGGTGATAAGCAAGGACGGAAAAGCGAGAGCATATTATGTGAAGCGTTTACATCAACAGGTTAAGGAGAACCTAGAGCGGAGGACTCAACAGTACGAAAAGCAAGCAAACAAGGGAAGAAAGCGAGTCACCTTCGATGTTGGTGATTAGGTTTGGGTTCATTTCCGAAAGGAACGATTTCCAGCCCAAAGGCGGTCCAAGCTGTTACCGCGAGGAGATGGTCCTTTTCAGTTGTTGGAGAAAGTGAATGACAACGCCTACAAGTTAGATCTACCCGGAGAATACAATGTAAGTGCCACATTTAATGTTTTTGATTTAACCCCTTATGGTGATTCTACAGATTTGAGGACAAATCCTTTTCAAGAAGGGGGGATGATGTGAGCACACCTTCACCAACACATGTTGTTGATCTGGAGGTCTTACTGTTAGGACCAATCACACGATCTAGGGCTAAACGTTTCAGGGAAGCTCTTTTCCTTACTTGTGCTAACATTTCAGAATCATTTGATAATGTTTGTGCCTTAGATAGTAAGCCTTTTAATGTGTTGCATATTGATATGTGACATGTTTAGGTTATATTATGTATTAGGTATATTTAAATATGTATATAATATGATATATATATATATGTTTGGAATAATGTTTGTTTCTATATATGTTTGGAATAATGTTTTTTTATATATGTGTGCAGCCCACTTATACGTATGTTCATGCTTTAGGAATAAGCCAATTCATGCACGTGGATTAAAGAAACACAAAGCATGCAGCCGGTGCAAATTGTTTCTCTTCACCAATTCTCCACGTGATTTCACCATGTGTTTTACCCATGTGCGGCAGAGAAAGAGTGGATAAGGACAATTGGTTCTCATCTTTGAATTTCAAAATCAAGAAAGACACATTTTGCATGTGCTGAAAATACACATGCCGCCAAGCCTTACATCATGTGGCCAATATTGATTCTGCCATCACGAGAAGCAAGCACATGAATTTTAAATTCCAATAAATGAATGTCATCCACACATGGGAATAACCGACACTTTTTTTTCTTCTCATTGTATTATAAATAATAGCCGAATGGCATTGTACAGGGGTTAGCCACTTTAATCAATAATTATTTTGTGAGATTTTTCTCTCAAATTTGGTTCTTTTTAGAACTTTTTCTTTGATACTTCGGGTTCTCAATTGTTCGATAATTGAAGGGTCCAAGTCCGTATTCGAGCAAATTCAAGATAAGGTCCGGGGTCGTTCAACAGATTGTTCGAGTTCTTCCTTGGAGTTTGTTCACCTTTTCCGACTACGAAGAACAGTTTCGATTCGGGTTTGCATAACAGATTATGCAGGTTCTTTCGAGTTCATCGTGTCAAATTCCAAGAACGTTGCTACCGTTGTTGAATGCTTGAAGAATTTCATCTTCGTCGTTCAAATTATCCTAAAAATTTCTGCAACTTTCTTCTCTCCCAATTCTGAATTTTTTTCTTTCATTTTTTTGTTTAAAATATCTAACTTCAACATCATGTTTGTTTCTATTGCAGAGAAATACTTGCTATTATCCTAGATCCGCGAATGAACGAGGAATGTTGTTTTCTTCAACAACACCCCTGTATCATTGGGTGATTTAATTAATGTTTTAATTAAATAAAAGAAAAGGAAAACTATTTTTTAACTTTCATAACTACCTTTCTCTAATCTTCTCTCATTCCTTTTTCTCTCAAAATCCCATCATCCAAACACCTTTTCTCCAACAACTTTCACATTGTTTTTCACTTCAATTGATGAGATTTCCATTACTCATTGGTTCCTAATCAATCTTGCATCAAATCCTTTTGATTTCCACATTGAATTTTCATGGAATTTGGCCCAAACCAAGGAGAAATCATCATTTAGAGGTAAGATTGTTCTTCTCCTCTAAATACTCAGTTCTTTACTGAAATTCTCAAGTTGTCAATCCTTTATTAAAGTTTTATAAAAGGTTTTAATGTTAGAAACTTGATTTTGGCTTAAAACTCAAGATTTTGGAAGAGATCTTGAATATTTTCGTTGTATTTGATTGGGCTCTGTTTTGAGATGGTTTTCTAATGTATTTTGGATGTGAAATGATGCTAGAAATGAAGTTTTATCAATCCAATCCCGAATAGATTGTGTTTCCTAAGTTTTTGCTTATGAAAATGGTGGTTTTTGAGGTGTTTTTAGTGTTCTATTATAGCTGGAGGTATAAGGACGAGTTTAGGGTTGTTTTTTATGTTAATTGATGTTTAGAAATGTTTAGAAGTGATGGATCTTGGCTGGGTTAAGTTTAGGAAGAGTTTGGAGGTGATTTCGATTGTGTTTGGTGGCCGAAATGTTGGTTTTAGGTAGAGCAGCGAGTTTAGGAGTGTTGGCTGAAGATTTCAATGCATGATGATGCATTAATCCTCTGCTTTGATGTGTCTAAAACAGGGGAGACATCTTCGGACACTTTTGGAGTTGATCCGGAGGCTTAATCGGCGTTTCTGCAAGCAAGCGAAACGAAATCGGTGAGTGCGATTGGTTTAGAAGTCCATGGGGACAAAAATACAAGGTTTGGGGGTTTAGGAGAGGTTTGAAACACCTTCCTAAACCCGGAAGTAAGTATGGTTTGATTTGGTCTCTCTAAAGTGGTGTTTGCCCCTAAAATGCTTTTACATGCTCATGATTTGATTTTGATAAATTCCTACTGTTTTTATGCGTGATTTAGAGCATGAGATTATGCTTGTAGAGATGTCATAAGATGGCATGATGCATTGAATAGATTTGAGCTTTTGGTTTAAAGCAAAGTATGATTTATATTTTGAAATGTGGTGAGAAAACCTTTGTGTTATATTGCATGAAAAACAGTAGGTGTGGTGATGTTTTAACACATTATATTGGCATAGATGTTGAGAAACTTACCGAATATAATTGATCGATCAATAGGATGCGAGTGCACTATAAAATAAAAATTCGTACGTGCTCTTTGGTTAAGCCAAAGGGAGATTTTCCGATGATGGGCATTCCATCGGGTAGGACTTGGTGAAATACCCAAGCTTTGTGGCGATGAGAGATTCCGCCATGTGAGTACGGTGATGAGAGATTCCATCGGAAGTTGTATTCCTAGACAAGTGAGTACGGTGATGTGAGATTCCACCAGAAGAGTCTAGTGTAGAAATGTGTCCGCATATCCGAGTATTAATGAGATGCTAAATGCCAATATAAATGATGAAATGGTTTCGTTACACATGTACCTTGATGAAATGATTTATGCTATGAGATATGCATATGTGTTTTGTTTAGAAATGTTTTGGCAATACAAGCATGTGAATGGTCTTGCCATGAGTTTTGCATTAGTTTTAATGCATGAGATAGAATGAAGGTACATGTGATTTCAATGAGTCTTGCTTTGAAAGGTTATCAAGCATGAGAAAGAGATGAGCATGTGGTTTAAAAGCTTTAATGAAAGTGTTTTCTAAAATAGCATTATTGTGTTGGTTCCTTAGAGCATGCCTCACTAAGCAAAAATGCTTACGCTCTCTTTTACCAATAATGCAGATAATTGAGGTGTTTGAGGGCATCAAGGAAGCTAAGTTTTTCCAAGGAAATCCAAGCTCATGTATGGTGAAGTTTTCGTACACTATTAGTTTTGATAAAATTGGCAATGGGAACCTAAGTTTTGTTTTGGGAGTTGTGTTAAACTCCCTAAGGTTGTGGCATGTTTGCCTTGGTTGGTTTGAATTGTAAATGGCCTTAAACGTTTGATTTGAAGTTTGATTGCTTATTTGGTTTTGTTATTAGGAAGCATGCCTCTAGACTTGTGAGTTTTCATGTTTAATGCCATGAATGTGTTTAGGAGTTCTAAATATGTACCTCATATGTATGTTGACTTGTTAGCATGGTTGGGAAGTCATTAGGATGAGTTGAAATGGGTTTATGCATGAAAAACCAGCAAAATCTGCAGTTTCTAGGCAGACCGTATCGAAACACTCTCTGCGTTTCGAAACGGGGGACTGTAATGGCCTTCGTGTTTCGAAACGGTTGGAGGCTGTTTCGAAATGTTTTGGCTACTGGAGAGCCGTGTTTCAGAACAAGTTTCGAAACGGGGGAGTGTTTTGCCCTACCGTTTCGATACAGCTGGTAGGTGTTTCGAAACAGGTGACCGTTGGTCACAGATTTGAATTGTTCTGAAGTTGCATGTTTTACATTTTAGTCCTAAATGTTGAGATTGCAATTGCTTGAGCTTGGGATGTCCAATTAAGTTGAAATTTGGCAGAGAAGCATGTAACATGACTAATTTAATATTGGTAACTTTAAAAACAGTAAGGACCTTCTAACTTTCAGAAATTACATTTTGGTCCCTAAATTTGTATATTGTGCAATTGAGTTCCTTTTTGAAATCCGATCGCTGTGCCTTTCTCTATCGTATCTCGTGAGTACTCACTTAGGGTTAAAAAGCATCTAGACAAGATTAAAAGGAAAAAAAGGGTCGTGAATCAAGGTTGACTTTGGTTTTCCCCGTGTGATCTTCGTAGTTCGGGTCAACCGTCTAGGCCGGGCTAATGGGGTTACAATGAGAAGGGGGAAAATGACTAGGGTTTAGGGGAAGACGGCTAGAGAGTAAGATATCCTTCCCTAGGTCGAATTACATGCCTTTATATAGGCCTTGGGTTCAAGTTTTCTAATATGGCAAGAATACAAGTTTAAATTAAAGTACAACTCTATTAAAGACTAAATCTTCAGAGTATATGTCTTTAATTCGTCCTCTCTTCTTCATTGGAGCTTCTTGCTTGAACTTTGGGCTTGGCCTTCATTCTGATCTAGGGCTTAGAAAAATATAAGAGTGCTCCACGACAGACCGACTTAATTTCCTCTTTCTGTCAAGCTCCATTTTACTTTTTCCCTTCACCATTTGTCGTCGTCCTTGGCTGCCACGGCAGCGGCCATGGCAACATCCTTCTTCTCGACTGCAGTCTAGTATTCCAGCTCTGCTTCTCCGCTGCCATGAGTCTGCTACAGCATCTACCTGCAAAAGTAACCAAAATTAACAGCAACTGTGCCTTTTTGTATAATTGTGATGTATAATTAAAATCTATCCTAAATGCAATGAATTATGCTTGAATGCAGCAGAAATATGGGTTAAATAGGGGGTAAAATATAGGACTTTTATACACTCAACACACCCCCAAACTCAAGTTTTTGCTTGCCCTCAAGCAAATATTACCTAACTTAAAAATAATAATGATTTTTTCTTTGGCTTAAATCAGTGAACTCTACATTACCTACCACTTGTATTCTATCAAGAGTAGCACCTTGTCGGGCATTTCTGGACTTATTCGGAACCATGCTATAATTCTTGTGAAGTGTGTGTGGGTTTTGTGAACACTTATGCATCTAGACTACCTTAGCATACTAGAATAGTTATGTCTACAAACTTGAGGTTATGCCATTTCAATTTTTTCTGGAGGCAATTCTTAGGCTCCTTTGGTTTTTTCTGACTCTTTATTTAACTACATCTTTTCTGGAGGCAATTCTTAGGCTCCTTTAGTTTTTTCTAACTTAGCTCAAAAAGAAATCTCCTAAAATAAGTGTAAGGTAGTTTTGCAAGCTGTTGAGTCTGAATATTTTTTTATTTCTTTCTTATTTTTCCTAGAGCCAGTGATAGACACCTCTAAGGGCAAGTTCAAGCAGGTAAACATTCCTATTTCAGTGTACTAAAGAAATCTAAAAAGCATAAGAGTCACAAAGAGTGTTTTACAGGGTAGAATCATAGCAAGGCTCTAAACAGATCCTAAAATGTCCTAAAGGCTCTGTCACGACAACATATGTCGTGGCAGGTGAGTGAAGTTCAAAGACTTAAGCCAAATTTTCAGTTTTTTTAGCAAAAATAACTAAACATTAGACACGATTTCTAAACATAAAGACACTTCATTAATGGAGGGATGCCACCCCCAAACTCAAGGGTTGCATTGCCCTCAATGCATGATGACAAAATGATAAAAAGAAAATAAAAACAACATCACAATTATAACAAGATAGCAAACAACAAAGATAAGAAAAGAAACTTAAATTTTAAGCGTTGTCGTCGCTGCTGCTGCTGTTGATCTGAATCTGCCGGCGGGCAGTGACTTTCCTCGTTGGTGCCGACAGATGGCTTGGAGAGGCAGAGGCGGTCTTTTTCTTGGCTTCCCTCAGAGGCTGGATGCGGGTCGGTGAGATCTAGGGTGGTTTCTCCAGCACCTGCACCTCCTCGGAAGAGCTGCTGCCGCCGTCAGATTTCCCTTGGTTGGATGGTCCGACTCCGGTGTTGGGTTTCTGCCGCTTCATTTGGGTGAATTCTTTGGACAGGTTCCTCTTGACAGAGGGCTCTCCATCGGATTCCTCCCAAATTGAGGAAGATGAGAAACCAACTATGAATTCGTCGAGGTCGGACATGGACTCTTTTCTCATTTCTCCCCTGGCAGAGGCTGTGGCAGTGTGGCTGCCACCTGCAGCTGTCGTGGCTGGAGTTGGAGTGAACGCAGTAGATGGTGCTCTCGGTGTGGCAGCAGGGGTAGGGGTATGCGCAGGTGTGGGGGCAACAAAATAGTGATCGGGGAAAGTAGGAAATAGTACATCTGGAAAATTTAAGTTTCTTTTAATGAAATGTACCGTTGTTATTGTGAAATCCCAGATAAAGCTCATCAGGCCCAGCTGTCGTTCCTCCATTTTCTACAGGGTAGCCAGAATTTGGGTGGAGGGGTCTGCTGGAGGAGCTGTTGCTGTGGGCTGCCTCGATCCTGTGGCGGCAGGTTCTGTCTGGGTGGGCTCTGTCGGTTCACCTGCCGCGGCAGATGGGTTGAAGCTGGAGATTGGTGTTGCGACTTTCAGCTCCATCAAACTGAGGATGTTTCTCTCTGTCCATCCTTTTTCCTCGGACTTTTAGATCCTCAGCAATTTCAGGGATATTGTGGCCACGACAGAGTGCTATTATGAGGTAGGGGAAAACAAGGGGTCCCGATGGCCGCATAGCACAATCCAAAATCCCTTCCCGAATATATCTACCAACATTAATATGCCTCTCATTTAGAATTGAATGGACGAGGGCTAACCTTGGTTGATCTACCGTGCTGTTGTGTGAAGAGGGCATAATCCTCTTTTTGACGAATGCGTTCCACAGCTTGGCTTCGGGGGTGAGTTCGGCTCATTTCACCGTCCTTGGGTGTTTGGGGTCTGTATTCCATTGGGTTCCTTCCTTGGTGAGTTCTGCCATGACAACATCATAATCTGCTGCCTCTAGGCTCTCCACGAACCTCTTATGCCCATCCTTCTTTCTGTCGACGTAGAGTCTGTAACGAGTGTTAATATATTCTGGCTCCAGAGAGACTTCCTTACCACGAACCGTCACTGCTGTCGCGTCTCTGTTGTCGATGGTAGCATAAAATTCTCTGACCAGGGTGACGTTCATCTCTTCAGGTTGCTCGGCAAACATCTGCCAATGTAGTGCTCTGATCTTACAGGCTATAAATGGGTTGAGCCCGAGATTCTCCGTTCGTTTGTTGTAGATGAAACCTTTCTCCTCCCACATATCTCTGCCCTGGAAGGAGCTGGGAGTGGCTGCTGCTGGGGTAGAGCTTGAGGCAACACTTCGTCGGGTGTTTCTGGTACTCATAGTTGCAAGGGACTGTAGAAAAATGAAAGCAAATGAAATTCTAGAGAGGAAGCAAGTAGAGAGAGTAAAAGTGAAGTGAAAAATGAATAGTAAAACGGGGTTTATATAGATGAAGAGTTTGTTGCCCGTTGGAGCTGTAACGGCAGACGCAAATAACGGGGCCAGCTGTTACGCGGTTTTTGACGCGTCTGTCACGCGTTTCCGTGTCTGCTACGCGTCTGTTACGCGTTTCCGTGTCTGCCGCGATAGCGTGTTGACAGGCTGGATTTTCCGCGTCTGTCGCGACAGTTGTAACGACAAGCTCCTAGTTTGGGATTTTTGGGCTGATGGTGAGATGGTGGGCTGAGTTCACTTCTTCTCTTCTCCTTGTCTCCTTTATTTCCTAAAAAATAATTAAAAGAAAAACTTAGTTCCTAAAAATAAATAAATATATATATATATATATATATATATATATAAGTAAATAATAATAAAAATAAAATTAGGTTAAATTAGGGATGCCAGGAGGGGCATCTCCTAAAGTAACCACTTCCTGCATTCTTGGGGCTTCAGTCCCCTGATAATGCTTCAATCTCTGTCTGTTAACTTTAAATTGGTGCCCGTCTTTTAAGGATTTGATCGTGATGGCACCATGGGGAAAAACTTGTACCACTTGAAACGGGCCGGACCATCTAGATTTCAACTTTCCTGTGAAGAGTTTCAACCTAGAGTTGAATAATAACACAAGCTGCCCTGAGTAGAACTGTCGTGGCAGCAGTTTCTTGTCATGCCACTTCTTTATCTTGTCCTTGTAAATCCTTGCATTGTCATAGGCCATTGCTCGAATTTCTTCGATCTCATTCAAGTCAAGTAGCATTTTCTGTCCTGCCTTTTCCAAGTCCATATTCACTGCTTTGATGGCCCAGTATGCTCTGTGCTCAATCTCAACAGGTAGATGGCATGTTTTTCCATAAATCAGCCGGTAGGGTGACATTCCCAATGGAGTTTTAAATGTTGTTCTGTAGGCACATAGTGCATCATTGAGGTGTAAGGACCAGTCCTTCCGAGTTGGTTTGACCATCTTCTCAAGAATGTTCTTTACATCTCTATTGGATATTTCAACCTGTCCATTGGTCTGAGGGTGGTAAGCTGTTGCGATCCGATGCTTAACACCATATTTCTTTAAAGCAGCGGCTATAACCCTATTGTCAAAATGCCTCCATTCATCACTGATGATCGCCTTTGGGATGCCAAATCTAGAGAAAATGTTCTTATGCAAAAATATCTGAACGGTCTTGGCATCGTTTTTCTGTGTGGTGATCGCTTCAACCCATTTGGACACATAATCCACTGCCAGGAGGATATAAAGATTCCCACATGATGCTGGGAATGGTCCCATGAAATCGATCCCCCAAACGTCGAAGATTTCAACTTCAAGAATGTTTTGCAGTGGCATCTCGTGTCTCCTCGAGATGTTTCCAGTCCGTTGACATTTATCACAGCTTTTGTAGAATGCCTGGGCATCCTTGAATAGTGAAGGCCAATAAAAACCAGACTGCAAAACCTTGGCAGCAGTTTTATTACCACCTAAGTGTCCTCCATATTGTGAAGCATGACAGTGATGAAGCATAACTTCCTGCTCATCCTGGGGTACACACCTCCTGATAATATGATCTGCACACATTTTGAAAAGAAGAGGTTCGTCCCAATAATAATGCTTAACATCATTTTGGAACCTTTTCCTAGCTTGATAATTAAGGTCGGGAGGAAATATTCCGCTAACTAAATAATTAACGAAATCAGCATACCAGGGCAGTCCAGAAAACTTACCTGCCGCCATGGCTGTCGCAACAGTGCTTGTGGCAGCGAACAACTGCTCGTCAGGGAAGGTCTCCAGTATGTGTGTCTCGTCTGTTGGGAGACTCTTTCCCTTCTCTAATCTTGACAAGTGATCTGCAACTTGGTTCTTTGTCCCCTTTTTATCCTTGATTTCTATGTCGAATTCTTGCAGCAGCAGAATCCAACAAATCAGTCTGGGCTTTGCGTCTTTCTTAGCAAACATATATTTCAGTGCAGAGTGGTATGTGTGGACCACCACTTTTGTTCCAAGTATGTAAGATCGGAACTTGTCAACTGAAAACACCACAACTAACAATTCCTTCTCTGTTGTGGTGTAATTCACTTGGGCATCGTTGAGTGTTTTGCTAGCGTAGTAAATTACATGGAATAGCTTGTCCTTCCTCTGCCCAAGTGCTGCCCCTACTGCGTAATCACTGGCATCACACATAATCTCGAATGACAACTTCCAGTCCGGTGGCTGTACAATTGGGGCTGTTACTAGCTTCTCTTTCAGAATTCTGAATGCCTCAGTACATTCAACATTGAAGTCAAAGGGACGATTCTGCTCTAATAGGTGGCGTAACGGCTTGGTGATCTTCGAAAAGTTTGCTATAAACCTTCGATAAAACCCATCATGCCCTAAGAAACTCCGAATTCCTTTGACTGTGGTGGGTGGCGGCAGCTTTTCAATTACCTCAATTTTGGCTCTGTCGACCTCAATGCCGCAGAAGCTTACTTTGTGGCCTAGGACTATCCCTTCATCCACCATGAAGTGACATTTATCCATGTTTAATACCAAGTTCGCTTTCTCGCATCTCTTGAGCACTTTCTGTAGGTTTCCTAAGCAGCTTTCAAAATTGTCTCCAAAGACAGAGAAATCGTCTATGAATATCTCCAGGAAATCCTCTACCATGTCGGAGAATATTGCCATCATACACCTCTGAAAAGTTGCTGGTGCGTTGTAAAGTCCAAATGGCATCCTCTGAAAAGCGTAAATACCGTATGGGCAAGTGAAGGTCGTTTTCACTTGATCCTCCGCTGCGATGGCTATTTGGTTGTAACCTGAGTAACCATCAAGAAAACAGTAATAAGGCTTTCCCGCTAATCTATCAAGCATTTGATCAATAAAAGGCAGGGGAAAGTGGTCCTTCCGGGTAGCTTTCTTAAGCTTCCGGTAGTCCATACAAACCCTCCAACCGGTCACAGTCCTGGTTGGGATTAACTCGTTTTCTTCGTTGGTCACCACGGTTATTCCTCCTTTCTTAGGAACGCACTGCACCGGGCTCACCTACTTACTATCTGAGATGGCATAAATTATCCTAGCGTCCAGCCATTTGATAATTTCTTTTCGGACCACTTCTCGCATAGCATCATTCAAACGTCTCTGAGCATCAATGGTCGGCTTGTGATCATCCTCTAAGAGGATTTTATACATGCATAGTGCCGGACTGATGCCTTGGATATCAGCTATCGTCCATCCAATAGCCTTTTTGTGCTACTGTAGCATCCCTATCAGCTGCTGTTCATGTTCATGCATCAACTTGGAAGAGATGATTACGGACAACATATCATTTAATCCAAGAAAAACATATTTGAGCTGCCCTGGCAGGGGCTTAAGATCTAGAACAGGTGGCTCTACAGTTGATGGCTTTTGGACTATATGTTCATTCGAGGTATAGTTTAAGGGCTCGAATAACTTACCTGGACGATTGCCTGTCCAGTTTACCTCCTTATGATCTTTAGTATCAGATATGTCAGAGTCTGAGGAGTTGTTGTCGTCGTCGCTGCCGTGACAGTCTTCTAAATGGCTGCTGGGGCAGTGGCCGAATTTGATGTCATAGCAGTCCGACCTGATGCAGAGTTGGTCAAGGATAACTTCAGTGATAACCTTGCATTCTTCTTCTGCATCAGCATGTTTTATTGCTTGGAGAACGTTCAGCTTGATTTCTTGATCATTTACCCTCATAGTGAGTTCTCCTTTTTCCACATCAATCAGTGATCTTCCTGTGGCTAAGAAGGGTCGCCCCAGGATGATTGGTGCATTCTCATCTGCTTCACAATCTAAAACTAGAAAGTTAGCAGGAAAAATAAATTTATCCACTCTTACCAGAATATCTTCAATTTTTCCTTCTAGTTGCATGTAAGAGTGGTCTGCCAGCTGCAGCATAACTGTCGTAGGCCGTGCTCGTCCAATACCTAATTTCTGAAATACAGATTTTGGCATTAAATTAATACTAGCACCTAGATCACAAAGTGCCTTACCCACGAATTTGTCTCCGATTATGCACAGTATTATGAAACTCCCAGGATCCTTCTTTTTCTGGGGTGGATGCCTATGCAGAATAGTCATGCATCCTTCAGTCATTTTAACCGTCTCAAATTCCACAAGTCTGGATTTCTTCGACATAGCATCCTTGAGAAATTTGGCATAACCAGGCATCTCCTTAACGATATCTAACAGTGGAATATTAATGTGAACCTGCTTAAAGATATCATAGATCTTTTTAAGCTGGGATTCCTGTTTCAACTTCTGTAGCGGCAGTGGAAAAGGAGGTGGAGGACGATAGTCTGCAATACATCCTTCCCACTGTATTCGGATCTGAGGAGGTTTAGGTTCTTCATCCTTCTCCTATGTCTCTTCTGCTGTCGTGATAGGTGTAGCGGCAGCAGGTTGTTTGTCGTTTGCCAGGGCAGCATTCTCGGCAGTCGATTCTAGGGCTGATTTCTTAACTGGTTCAGCTTCCTTCTCTGGCCCTGGTAGCTTCTTCCCACTTCTAGTTGTGATCGCTTTGCACTGCTCATGTGTGGGTTTTCTAGCGATTTCAGTATCACTAGGGAATCCTCCGTTTTGCCTTGGCATAATATGTTGGGAAACCTGACCCATCTGTGTCTCCAATGACTTTAGAATAGCTTCATGATCCGCATCTCTGTTTTATCCATGAACGACTCAGTCTTCTTGACGAAGTGATCCATGTTTGCCATGTAGGTCCCTGTCTGTGACATAAATGTGGCCAAGGTTTGTTCCAGTATGCTGGGTGTGGCTGCATGTGGTTGTTGCGACTGCTATTGCACTTGTTGCCATGTCAGAATTCTAGGTGTCCCCTGATTTTGAGTGTTCTGTGCTTGAGGGTTCAGGGCATTGTTAGGGTTTCTCCAAGAAAATTTAGGATCTTTTCTCCAATTGGAATTGTAGTTGTTGGAATTGTAGTTCTGTTTGTTATAGTTCCCAACGTACATCCCTTCTTCTAGCTGTAGTGGGCAGTCCTCCGAACTATAATTCCCACTGCAAGTTCCACATACCTCTTCTGCAGCATAGACAGGTTGAGAATCCTTCTTTAGCAAGTTTTCTACTGCCTTTGTGAGATATGCAACTTGTGTCTTTAAGGAATTATCGGCTTCGCAATCCTTCACAGCTAGTACTCGTTTACCTCTCCTTGATGTGGGAAATTACTCTTCATTCTTTGCCAAATTCTTTAATACTACCAGGCTTCATCCGGATCTTTATCCAACAACAACCAATTGGCTGCTGAATCGATTCTCTTGCGAGTCTGTAGGTTGGCAGCATTGTAGAATTTGATTACTTGATTCCACACAGGGAATCCATGCATCGGGCAATTCGTTAGAAGAGCAGTAAACTTGTCTCATGCCTCGTGCATTGGCTCGTCGTCTTCCTATTAAAAAGTAGCAATTTCGTTAAGTAATCGCTCAGATAAATGGAAGGATTAAAACGAGACAAAAATTCACGAGTTAAATTTGCCCAAGTTCGGATTGAACCCGACGTTAGTTTGTTCCACCAGGTTTTAGCTCTGTCCCTCAATGAATGAGGAAATAACCGAAGCCTCAATATCTCCGGATTTACTCCTGGTAGTCTAAACGAACCACAGATTTCCTGGAACGTTTTTAGATGTTCCCTAGCATCCTCTGTAGCAGCACCACTAAATTAGCCAGCAGAATTAATAATGCTGAACATCACAGGTTTCAGCTCAAAATTTTCAGCTTCCACGTCTGGCAGGGTGATCTCTAGTTCCACATGATCGTTGATCATAAAGTCACGGCAGGTCCGGCGTGCGGTAGCAGCAAGAGGATCGGCAGGCTATCCGTTTCCTCCATCTCCGATAGGATCTTCAGGACCTTGGGGATTCCCTTGGTTGTTCCTCCTGTCTTCGTGTCTTCCGTTCACCATTGCTTCTAACTGTTCCTCCAGGTACTCATTTCCTGAGGTTGCACGTTCGTTCGATTTCAGGATCTAACTTGTGCTCAGGTTCTTTCCCTCGTTGAGATCTGCGCATAAGCAAACAAAAGACCTTGTGAAAAGCACAGGGTGAACAATCCAAGTAAAAACAGAAAAATTAAAGAAAGTGCAGTAAAAGTAGGGTAAAGATATGTTGCCAGTCCCCGGCAACGGCGCCAAAAACTTGTTGCGTGTAATAGAGTCTATCGCAATAGAGTGCAAGTGTACACGACGCAAGTAGTAAATTGATACGTAAGTATCGGATGTCGTCTCCACAGGGAATGGGCTAATAGCTTTAACCTTGGATTTCTGCACAAGAGTAAAAAGGAAGAGTTTAATTGTTTGTCACGAAATAATAGAGAGTACTGAAAATAAAGAGTAGGGAAATCAGGATAGAGAGAATGGGCCGGTATTGAATTGCTTAGTAGTGTAGGTATTGCAATGTCTAGGAATCTTTGTTCTGTCGTTGCGCCTGTCGCGGCAGCACCTGTCGCGGCAGCAGTCTGTTGTCGTCGCGGCATCGATCACACAACTCTATACTTCAAGCTTGGCAAAAATCCCTGTGTGCCTTGGCCTATCCCTAGGTCCAAGTCTATCGATGAACACGTCTTTGATGATACCTCTCGGCGTGAATCGAAGGATGAATTCCGATGTTGTTGAATTCTTCCTTAGCCACTTAACCTCGTTCTATCCCTAGGTCCGAGATAGTTCAACCATAAACTAGAGAACCCGTACTTATTCCTTTCGTATACTTAACTCTCCCGATATTAAGTAAATGTATAATCTCACAATGCTCTCTTGATACTCTTGCAAGATGTTGAAAACCAGAATAAGCAAACTTGAAGTCTATTTTATTGAACAGAAAAATTCCTAAAACAAATGCAATCCTTGTAACTACTTTACAGAATCAACCCTTAGCCCTAGGGGAAGTTTAAAACATGATGAGAAGGGAGAAAACGACTAGGGTTTAGGGGAAGACGGCTAGAGAGTAAGATATCCTTCCCTAGGTCGAATTACATGCCTTTATTTAGGCCCTGGGTTCAAGTTTTCTAATATGACAAGAATACAAGTTTAAATTAAAGTACAACTCTATTAAAGACTAAATATTCAGAGTAGATGTCTTTAATTCGTCCTCTCTTTTTGCTTGGAGTTTCTTCCTTGAACTTTGGGCTTGGCCTTCATTCTGATCTAGGGCTTAGAAAAATATAAGAGTGCTCCACGACAGACCGGCTTAATTTCCTCTTTCTGTCGAGCTCCATTTTACTTTTTCCCTTCACCATTTGCTGTCGTCCTTGGCTGCCACGGCAGCGGCCATGGCAGCATCCTTCTTCTCGGCTGCAGTCTAGTATTCCAGCTCTGTTTCTTCGCTGCCATGAGTCTGCTACAGCAGCTACATGCAAAAGTAACCAAAATTAGCAGCAACTGTGCCTTTTTGTATAATTGTGATGTATAATTAAAATCTATCCTAAATGCAATGAATTACGCTTGAATGCAGCAGAAATATGAGTTAAATAGGGGGTAAAATATACGACTTTTACACACTCAACATATCTCTTGCAGAAATTCCCTGATGACGGACCGATTCTACCTCTATATCCTGTAGACCTTGCTACAGTAGCCCCAGCACAACGAACGCCATCCGCCGCCGCTGCCCGCCATATCGCCCGCCATGTGCCCTCTCCGATGCACTACCCATCTTACTCAGCCACCACCGCATCCAACACAGTGGGAGACTCCCCCGATAGGCATCATCAGCACCATTCACCTGCCTACACAACAACGACAGTGGCGAACACCTCCTCATTAGAGGAGATTGAGGAGCAGTCGCCATAACCAGCAACATCAGTGATAGCAGCAGCAGCCATCCCAATGGCGATTAACCCTCTGGCAGCACCTACGGAGGAAGGCACTAGGAAAAGGAAGCAACACATCATAGCCACCGAGCCTGTGGATGATGAGACAGAGTCAGAAGAGAGCGAAACGCCTCTTACCGCTCCCCCTGCCGAACCTCAAGAAGAGCCTCGCCCCACGCTCAAGAGAGTCCAGCCACCGCGGACAACAAAAATCTCATCTGCTAAGTCTGTCACCAAGACATCTGTCGACCGCTGCTTCGTCATCCAAACCTCTTCCTCCTCCTCAGCAGCAAAGACTCAAGCCTCCTATCAACCCTCAACCAATATTTAGTTCTTTTTCTTTCTCTTTTCTTCATTTTATTTTTTCTATTTTCTTTATAACTTGTAATTATTTTTTTGTTTTATTTTGTGCATTGAGGGTAATGCCCATCTCGAGTTTGGGGGGATATCTCTCACATTTTTTGTCTAGGCATACTTAGTAGCATATAGGTCTCATTGTACTTGCCTTAGTAATAATCGGAATAGAAAAATTTGTTATATAACTTGTGCCTATGATAGTTAGCCGATTACTTAGTTTTGCACCAATAATAAATTGAACTTAATATGGGAAAAGCATGAAAAGTGACTTAGAATTTTTTTTAATTGCCAAAACTGTCAAACACCATTGTTACTTGATGAATTTGTTAGAATATCTAATGAACACAGCCTGCTTATTTTTAGAATTCTTTGCAAAGTTCTAACAATGGTTGCAGGTGGCCACCGAGGCAAAAAAGAGAAATAGAAAAATATAGCACTGTCACGACAACAGAAGTAAAAACAAAGAACATTGATGTTTACCCTAGAGGTGCCCGCAATAGGCTTTAGGAAGAATCATGTGCGAGGACACTCCGCTGCTATCAAAGTCCATGAATCTGAAAGTTTTGAAGTGACAGACAAATTAACATGAGTAAATGAAAGTCTTCACGGGATGACTCTACTCCGTGGGTTCGGGGTTTTATAGTTTGCTCCTATCTTAATTTTAGACCTAGAAGAGTAGTTGTGATAAGCTGAAGCCCTCATTGCCATAATTAAAATATTGTGTTTAATTGTACTGTCTCGACAGCAACCTTATATATCGTAACAACATCTTTGTTTATTTAGTTATTCTACATATTCAGCTTGTACACAGTCCTGCACACACTGCACCGGCATTAGAAATTAATTCTGAGTTATTTTCTGGCTAAGTTCCCTTCACTAATCTAATATAGGTGTCACGGCCTTGCTATATGAAATCAAGTTGAAAACATGTTTTTCTTTCTGATTAATATAAGGGTAAGTATGTTAGGTTGCATTGCTTGAGGACAAACAATAGTTCGAGTTTGGAGGTGTGTAAAGTGTCCACAAGTTCTATATTCCATGCACATTCCATCTCATATTATTGTTCTTTTTGAGTACATCTTAGGCATTGGAACGCCCCGGTTTAGGGTCCGGGAGTTTATCGGTTTTGATCTAGGACTAATTCGAGTTAAATTTAGAATTAAAATAGTGATTTTATAAAATATGCCACTATTTACAAAAATGTCATTAATGAAATTTGAAAGGGGATTTTGAGATTGAGTGGTCATCTTCATTTCAAAAGAATTAAAACCTAAAAAGCTTAAACTTTCTCCCTAAAAGCTCTCCATCATCTTTTCCCTTGGCTCAAAGGTTCTTCGAAGAATTTCAAAGGTAAACATCATTTTTACATTGGCTTTTAATTATTGAATCTCACCTTTTTGAAAATTTAGCAAAGTATTGAATTTTCAAACTTAGGATTCCAAAGTTTTGATGAAAAGGAGAGGGATTTGTGAAATTTTCGTAGGGGTTTTTAATGGGTACTTGGAGGGGAATTTTTAAACTATTTTTGGTTGCTAAATAATGTTAATAAGTGGTTTAAACCTATAAAACCCGAAACTAGGAGCTGTGGGTAGGTTTTGAAGGTGAAAATGGTGTTTTTGGCTTAGTTTTGGGGGTAAAATAAGGGTTGGAGGTATATGGACCTAGGTTGGATGTTTTTAGATGATTTTGGTGTGTTTTGGATGTTTTATTTGATGGGTATTTTTTGGGCTTTGCTTAAGAACGGGTTTGAATGGTATTTTGATGGATTTCGGTTTTGAATCGTCAAGAGAATGTAGTGGATTTGTGAACTAATGTTTGACAGTGGATTTATGGAAGATTAGGGGAGTAATACTTTGTTTTTGGTTGGTTAGAAATAGGGGAAACAATCTCGGGTACTTTTGGCGCGATACCGGGTACTACGGAGGCGTGAGATCGGTGTTTCAGCTTCCGTTGGGCTCTATCAGTAAGTGGAAATTGTTTTGAGACTTTAAATGCATTCAATGAAGGTTTTTGGGGTTTGGGTGGAGTTTTAGAGACTAACCTAGACCCGAGTGTAAGTTTATCTACTCTCGTTTGTTTGGTTGATTATGGGCGTTCTTGATTATATGTGTTGTGGTGTGTTTTTGGATTGTTTTTATTCTCTGTTTTAATGTTGTTGTGTAGTAGTTGTTGATGTCAAGTCTTACGTGATGGTTGGTCGTTGTATACAATGATGTGTAGCCCCACCGGTACTAACTAGTAGAAGAGTACGATGATGTGTAATCCCATCAGAAAACTACTAGTTGTTGAGAACGATGATGTGTAGTCCCATCGGGTTTTGGTTATGCATGTGCATACCATGTATTGTTTATGTTTGTGCTTCGTTATATATTCTCCTTAAATGGTTTTGCTTTAAATATAAGAATATGGTTTAAAACTGCATTGTTGTTATGTTTTAGAGCTAAGCTCACTAAGCTTTAAGCTTACGCTCTCCCCTTTTTCCAACAATGCAGATCGTTAGAGGCTTGGGAGGCAAGTGGGCAAGGGAGGAGTTTCTCGGAGTTCTCGGGTGGCTCAAAGTATGGTTTTATTAGTTTTTAATAACACTTAGATAATGGGATTGCGAGGCTTGTTGTTAGGGAGTTGGTGTTCAAACTCCTATATTTTGGCTATGTTTTTGTTTCTAGCATGCTTTAAATGATGGTACTATGTTATGTTGAGGTTTAATGTGGCCTTGTATGATTTACTTTGTGTTTTGGTATGTTAGTGTTTTTTAATCTATGTGTTCTTGTGATCTTAGGGCTTGAAATCCAATCTGTTGCTTGAATGTATGGTTGATGTTGTGATTAGGACGATTTGCCTCTAGATTGTATGTATGATATGTTGCTATGTGGTTTTTGTTGATTCGGGACAAGTTTGGGAACGTTTGGAGGTGTCAAAGTATGATTTCGGGCCAAACTGTGTGCAGGCGTTTCGAAACGCTCGATATGGTTTCAGAACGGTCGACAGCTCTAGGGGTACTCGTATCGGAACGGGGGTGGTGTTGTTTTGATATGATTTGCCACTGTGAGCCCCCGTTTCGATATGATTCGCCACTGTGAGCCCCTGTTTCGGAACCAGTTCCGATACGTTTTGCCACTGTAGACTCCCGTTCCGGAACAAGGTGGGACCGTTTCGGAACGGCTTGGTCTTACTTTTTAAATGGAGCCCGCGTTTCGAAACAGGCAAGCCTTTTTCGAAACGCAAGCAGTTGAATCGGTTAAATGGCATCTTCAAAGGTTCCTGAACGTTACATTTTAGTCCCTGAGGCTTGTATGCTTCCTAATTGGGCTTATATGTATCCTTTATGATGGTTTTGCCCCGTGTGCATGGAACTTGATGAATTAAGCTACTTGGTAATTTAAGTTGCCGTATGCTCTGCTTGGATTGTATTCGTTTTTGCTTTTTCGCTGTCGTCTTCACATTTAGGATTAATTGTGACATTTAGACAAGATAAATATAAATGAAAAATAGGGTTGCTAATCGGAGTGAGGCCTTAGCTGGTTTCGCTTCGATTTTCCCCGTGTGACCCGTTCGGTCCGGTCTGTTGGCTAGGTCAGGACAAGGGGGTTACAGGCATAATTAGGACCATGCATTGCATTTTACAGTATTTCTTTACTTTGCCATGCTTTTCTATATTATCTTTTGTTTGGTAAAGAAAAGATATTGTTTTAGTGTACTTTTGGTTTTAGGTACTAGAGGCTGACAGAGGGAAAGAGGAGCTGAGGATGTGATACTGAGGCAGCGAATCAGGGAACTGTACTGATGTGGTTCCAGACAGAGACAGTAGCTGCCGAGTAGCTGTCGCCGCCCACCTTGCTGCCCAAGATAGTAGACTATGGAGTTGGAGAACCGGAGTGCGATTTGTAGAGCAGAAAATCCTAATTCTATCGATGTTGTCCACTCAATTTTCCGACGTCTATAGCAGCGGGCAGAGTCGCCGAAGTGAAATCTTGAGATTGCTTGCGGAACAAGGCAACGTGATAAAGTTCACATTCAACTCAAAGAAGTCAGAGTTTAAAGTCACATTTAATGTGGAAAGCTACTTTGAAGACTTCTACTTCAAGAAGGACTAGACCTAGCTAATGCCTATATATACCCATTGTAATTCTAATTCAAAATAGCTTAGGTTTTCTTTAGGCATAGTTTAGGTTTTCTTGCCACCGGCATGTTCTAAATTTCTCTTGGGTTTGGGTTATGTTGTAATTAGTTGTGAGAACGGCTGTTTAGGTTTTCAAGTTTGTTTTTGCAATAAAATACTCTTAGTTTGCTTAATTCATGTGCTTCACTTCCTTCAATTAGTTCCAAAAGTCCAGTTGAAGAATCTATTTGTCGGGCATGACAATGTCAAACTCACGAAAGAATTAAGCACGGTCTCATCATGACGAGGTGTTGACTAATTCATCTTAGACATAAGTTAGAATTTCAGCGGCTAAAAGGAGAAACCAAATGTTGGCTGCTTGTGTTAGGTGTACACTGAGATTGCTAGGTATTGCCTACATCACGCATCAACAGAATCCTAGCCTAGACATAGGTAGGATCACTTTAGAATTGCTTCGCCGAACTTGAAGTATCTACCAGACTTGCCGCCGGGACTTCTCTCCATCCCACTTGCCGAGACAATGAAAGTTGCAAGAGTAGAGTGCCACTGTGGCAGCGAAAGTTGTCGCTGCCTCAATCCGCCATTACCCGCCAAGACAGCAGATCGTGGCAGCGCAAAACAACTTGACCTATTCAACTCAGTTTCACACTAAGCAGCAGCATAACCCTGCCCTCTCTATCAACCTGATCACTTCCTTTTTAATTATTTGTGTTTTTATTTTACTTTTCTTTTTAACAACCATCTTACTTGTGCATTTACTTTTCTTGTGCAAGAACAACAATTCGAATCAAGCTATCCAATCCATATGGGAGACGATATCTTATATACTATAACTTGACAGGAGTGTGCAGTTGCGCTCATAAATAAAGAACACCAAAACGCTCTAGAATTGACATGTGTTCGACTATTGAGGCAGAATTATGAGGTGTTTATGAAAGTCTTCATCTTTCTTGGGAGCTTGGTATTAGTAACCTCTGGATAGAAACGAATTGTGCGAATGTGATAGATGTATTGAATGATAGGATGTCCCTTCAGAGCCGTCTGACTCTTGTGCATCATATTTGGGATTTGTTGGATAAAAATTGGGTGGTCAAGTTATCGGCTATTCCTCGTGAAGGTAATAAGGTTGCAGATACCCTCGCTCAGTTCGCTTGGAAACTTCCTCTTGGTCTACATGAATTTTTTGAACCATCGAGTTCTATCTTGAGTGTGTTTTAGTTAAATTGTATGGACTAGTATTATCCTGATGTGCTTTAGTGTCGAGTTTTGCTCGTCGGTTTATGTAAATATTAACAAGGGCACTCTTTTTCCTCTATTTAGGTTAGGGAGGTTTTTTAACGAGGCTTTTGGTAGTATCCCCTTCTTAATAAAAAGTAAAATAAAATACAAGTTAACACTCAAAATTCAGCCTCACAATCTAAATTTTATAACTCTGCCCATGACAAACAGTTTAGAAAG